>JAVIAB010000117.1:63473074-63697599 GCA_032433765.1 Megaustenia siamemsis
TGTATCAGACACGTATGTCATGTCGTTGTAACAGACACGTATGTCATGTCGTTGTAAGAGACACATGTGTCATGTCATGATGTTGTTGACTGTTTCCATGCTATGTCATTGTAGCAGTCATAGGTGTCATGTCGTTGTAGAAGTCACAGATGTCATGTCTTTGTTTTAGACACGTATGTTATGTCGTTGAATGAGACACAGGTGTCATGTCATGATGTTGTTGACTGTTTCCTTGCTATGTCATTGTAGCAGTCGCCGGTGTCATGGCATTGTATGTAGCTTGTCTAGTGTGTCGTGATGGGTGCATGTAGGTTGTCTAGTGTTTCATGATGGGTGTATGTTGGTTGTTTAATGTACCATGAGGGCTGTATGTAGGTTGTCGAGTGTGTCATGAGGGCTGTATGCCGGTTGCAAATGTGTGTCTTGATGGGTGTATGCAGGGTGTCTGGTGTGTCATGATGTCTGTATGCCGGTTGTCTGGTGTGTTGTGATGGCTATATGTAGGTTGTCTAGTGTATAGTGATGTCTGTATACAGGTTGTCTTGTGTGTCTTGATGTTTCTATGTACGTTGTCTAGTGTGGCATGAAGGCTGTATGTAGGTTGGCGAGTGTGTCATAAGGGCTGTATGTAGATTGTCGAGGATGTCATGATGGTTGTATGTATGTCTAGTATGGCATGATGGCTGTATGTAGGTTGTCTAGTGTGTCATGATGGGTGTATGTAGGTTGTCGAGTGTGTCATGATGGCTGTATGCCAGGTTTCTACTGTGCCTCGATAATTGTAGGTAGGCTGTCTAATGGATCTTGTTTTGACCTGATCAGTTACTAAAAATATATTTTGACCTATGAGGCAATGCCCGAGGAGTTACTAAAAATATATTTGACCTATGATCCAATACCAACGTGTCCACTTATCAACCAAAGACTTTAATAAAGCTGAGAAAACATAATAAATAATTAGAATTTACTGAAAATTTACAAATGATGATAGTTAGGACTTTGTCTAAATGAATAATGAAAATATTGCTACAACAATAGAAAACCCCATACACACTAAAAAAAAAAACAACTACACATTGATAGACTATACTTAAAAGTTCACGCCCCTGTCACAACTCTGCTAAAGATAAGCACTACTACTCATGACGGTTACGCTCCTGACACAACTCTTTAAAGAAAGTGCTAACAAACAGGAAAGTTACGTTCCTGACATAACTCCACTAGAAGAAAATGGTACTTCAAAACCTGGACATTACACCACACTCATAACTCTACTAAAAAAAAAAATGGTACCCCCTGACTATTTTTGAGGGATACGCCTATGAATTTGTTAAAAAATAGTAAATTTACACCCGAGGCTTACCTCAAACTTTGTATTTGACACGCCCATGCATAAAATTTGCATTAAAATCAACTAAAAATTAGTAGTGAAGTATGGCCTTTTCAGGCACTGGTACACTAATTATATAAGGAAATATTTTGAATATATTTGTATAGACCTTTATAAAAAAAAAAATTTGCGAACATGTTCGTGTAGACCTTTATATAGCAAAAAAATTTCGGCTCCACGAACATTTACCCAGAGTAAATACCGTACTTCACTACTAATTTTTAGTTGATTTTTTAATGCAAATTTGATGCATGGGCGTGTCAAATACATAGTTTGAGGTAAGCCTAGTGTGTAAATTTACTATTTTAAATAACTTCATAGGCGTATCCCTAAAAAATAGTCAGGGGGTACAATTTTTTCTAGTTACGCCTCTGTCATAACTCTACTAAACGAAAGTCATGCTAATTCTACAACTACCACTACAACTTCCACTACTACTACAACTACTACTACTACTACTACAACTACAACTATTACTACTTCCACTACTACTACTACTACTACAACTACCACTACAACTTCCACTACTACTACAACTACTACCATTACAACTTTCACTACTACAACTACTGCATCAACTACAACAACAACTACTACTACTACTTCTACTGCTACTATAATTACTATTACAACAACTACTACAACAACTACTACTACTACTTCAACTACAAGTTACAATGGGGGGAAGGATGGAATTCTAGTACAAGCCAAATCCTATCTCTACTACTCATGAAAGCTACTTACGTTCCCCTGTCAAAACACACTAAAATAAAATACTACTTATGAAAGTTACACCTCTGATATAGGCAAACTAAAATAATTTCATAGTCCATTAATTTACCGTCTCTCTAAAACAACGCCATAACACAAGACAGCTGATAAACTCATTAGCGCAGCTCATGTAGACGACTAGGCTGGTTTAAGTTACTCAAGCGAAAAATTTCACAGAGAAACAGGGTCTTTGACGGGGGTACCTGTTAAAGTCATTAACGCGCCTGTATCCGTGTTACGGACAAGCGGTCAATTTGGACATTAATAAATTTCATGTTTTGATGCTTCCACGTGTTAAACGCATTAGCGGGCCCATCGCTACTAGTTGGCCAAGCACTGAGTAAGATGTTATCATTAACTACAAAGAAATTTTAGGTATATATTAAAAGTTGTTTTGTGGTCTAATGCAGGTACCTGCTTAACTCATTAACGCGCCTTCGTGTACATACCTAGGCATGTGTAAGTGTTACGGACAAGTACTGAGTAAGTTGTTACCTTTAGATACAAAGAAATTTTAGGTATACATTACAAGTTTTCTTGAATAATTATAAGACATTTGAGAGAATGTACAAAGAAAGAATGTGAAAGCTATGTCACCTCGACGATACATCCCCCCCCCACCCACCCCATTCCCCTTCACGAAACATCACAACAGGTCACCCACTCCATTCCCCCTTTGACGAGAGGTCAACGAGAGGTCAGCACCGACCGGAAAAATGTAGATTCTCATATAGAAAAAAAAACTGCGGGAATACTCTTATATAGAAAAAAATCTGCGGGAAGACTCTCATATAGAAAAAATCTGTGGATAGACTAAATGTATAAGAAATAATCTGTGACAAGCCTAAGAAAAAAGGACCTGTAAATGCCATATATCACAACTACCCTGCCTATGACAACCTGCACTATCAGAGCAAGAGATAGAGCGAAATGGCGCTCCATGGTAGCCAACTTTCGATTCGGAGACGGACTCAATGATGACGATGGTGATGTTCACTGCAGTTGCCACGATGTGTTTTGTTAGTTGAACCCACTTTGATCCTATCATGTTCTGATCATCTGTGCCTTGTTATCTCTCACGACAGAAATCTAGTCATGGCGGCTTCCTGTTCTCATTCAAATGGAGACAACTCTTTAAATTGAAACATAGATTGTTTTATGGGTTCTTTCCCTTGATCCCCTTTATATCATTTTGATGATACCAGTCAAATCTTCTACTTCTGCTGCGATTATGGCTCATTCAGACTAGAATACCAGACCCTCTTATGAAGACAGCTGCTCTTTTTAAGTGATTCGGTTGCCCCATATAGTTTCTATTCCGGGGATTTAGGTGTGGATCACATTTTCCTTCTCCGGTCTGTATTCAGGGATGCAAACAAATGTATTCAATGATGATTTATCAATATCCCTGAGTACATCTTATTGGTTGCTGTCAGTCTGTTTTTCGTTTTGCAACTGTTCTGTTTAATCGAAATAAAAACATTTGAACAGACATTGTTCTCAATGGAAAGAAATTAGAATCGTTTAAACTGCCTACAGATTGTCTATAAAGAAGATTAATACGAGTGGAAACGGCATATCTTTATAGTTCCCCCGCATTTTAGTTATCATCCAAAAAGATAGAATTGACATGTGTGTACACTTAAGTAGCAAGGTTTTACGAACGTGTACACTGAGTAGCTAGTCTTGCCTACCGTTTGCACTGAGTATCTAGTCTTGATTATCGTGTGCACTGAGAAGCTAGTTTTGACTACCGTTTGAACTGACTAGCTAGTCTTGATTACCGTGTGCACTGAGAAGCTAGTCTTAATTACCGTGTGTACTGAGAAGTTAGTCTTGATTACCGTGTGCACTGAGAAGCTAGTCTTGATTATCGTGTGCACTGAGAAGCTAGTCTTGACTACCGTTTGCACTGACTAGCTAGTCTTGACTACCGTGTGCACTGAGAAGCTAGTCTTGATTACCGTGTGGATTGAGAAGCCAGTCTTAACTACAGTGTGCACTGGAAAGCTAGTCTTGACCAGTTGTGCACTGAATAGCTAGTTCTGTTCAGCGTGTGCACTAAGTAGCAAGTCTTGAACAGCGTGTTCCTAAAGTAGCAAGTCGTGACCAGAGTGTGTGCTAAGTAGTAATATTTGACGAGCGTGTACACTAAGTTGTAAGTTTTGACCAGCGTGTACATATAGTAAGCTAGATTGTACCAGTGTGGACACTAAGTTGTAAGTTTTGACCAGCGTGTACATATAGTAGCTAGATTGTATCAGTGTGGACACTAAGTTGTAAGTTTTGACCAGCGTGTACATATAGTAGCTAGATTGTACCAGTGTGGACACTAAGTTGTAAGTTTTGACCAGCGTGTACATATAGTAGCTAGATTGTACCAGTGTGGACACTAAGTTGTAAGTTTTGACCAGCGTGTACATATAGTAGCTAGATTGTACCAGTGTGGACACTACGTTGTAAGTTTTGACCAGCGTGTACATATAGTAGCTAGATTGTAACAGTGTGGACACTAAGTTGTAAGTTTTGACCAGCGTGTACATATAGTAAGCTAGATTGTACCAGTGTGGACACTAAGTTGTAAGTTTTGACCAGCGTGTACATATAGTAAGCTAGATTGTACCAGTGTGGACACTAAGTTGTAAGTTTTGACCAGCGTGTACATATAGTAAGCTAGATTGTACCAGTGTGGACACTAAGTTGTAAGTTTTGACCAGCGTGTACATATAGTAAGCTAGATTGTACCAGTGTGGACACTAAGTTGCAAATTTAGACCAGGGTGTGCACAAAAGTTATTGGATAGCGGGGTAGAGTTCTGCCCTACCTGAGGAGGAGTAAGACGTCTCCTTTCCTACGCCAGTCTTCGGGACACCCTTGGGCAAGGTGGAGCACCCGTTTAGCCTACCTATCAGGGTTAAGTGAAGTCATTGGAGCAGGTGGTGAATGGTGTTGTGGGAGCAGCCGACAAGTAGTTCCGGTTAAACAGAATTAATCAGCTGATCACTGAACAACTATGAATAACCAACATTCACAATAGACAACTAATAAATTAGAATGATGATTAGATATCGAGTGATGCAATTATTATTTTAATTTTCCTAAATGAAAGCAATAGCCATTGAAATAATATATCAAGTAATGCCAGGAAAGAGTGAACAGGAGTTACAGAAAATGATAAACATTATAGTGAAGGAAAGCAAAAATAAAGGACAATCGTAGCAACAAAGAAAAAGACTGCACCGCAATCCACAATAAAGACAAGTGGAACAATATCAAAACAGGTAAATGAATTTAAATATTTGGGAATAATGTTAACCTTAGATGGTAGATGTACAAAAGAAGTAAACGCAGAATGGCTCAGGAAAAGGCAGCTTTCCAAAAAATGAGGAATATACTGTGCAATCCATTTTTGAAAATAGAAACACGAAAATTAATTCTTAAATGTTATGTACAGCCAGTCTTAACATATGGATGTGAATTATGGACAACAGACAAGAAAATCACTAGAGGCTGTAGAAATGTGGTTTTACAGAAGACTGTTCAGACAGCTAAGAAGAGTAATGAAAATGTTCTGAAAGAGGCCAAAGCAAAAAGAAAGCTAATTTCCATTATTAGGAAGGAACAATCGCCGTTTTTGCCATGTAATGAGAAGAGAACAGCTGGAAAATATTGTTTTTTGGCCATGTTATGAGAAGGGAACAGCTGGGAGATATTGTAACAACTGGGAAAATTGAGAGACGAAGTGATAAAGGGCAGCAAAGAGAAAAGATACAAGACAGTTTAAGAGAGTGGCATGGTCCTAGGTCAACAACAGAAATGATAAATAGCTGTCGATATCGAAAGGTATGGAAAGACGTGATCACCTACGCCAGCAGGGTACAAGATGGTGATAATGAAAAAACGTCATTAATCATCATAGAAGTCACCATTGTCATGTACCATGCCTCCTGTCGTTGATGATCGTGTCTCTCCACAACTTTCCATTGTTACAGTTGTTGATCTGTTTTGATGTTAATTTCCTACGAAACCATTATCTTAAAATATCTTAAATCTAACCACTGAGACTTCTGGAAGATGTCGATCACGTTACTCAAGTATTTAGAGTAGAGAGTGCCATCACTGAACTCGTTTTTCCTTGAATTGACACTTTTTAATGTGTTTTCTTTTTCGACTTATTCAAGTGAATTAGAGTTGGGAATAACTGTAGGGATTCTCTTATCGGTGATGACGTCTGAAATGTCCACGCAGCCGAGATAACTCGCACTGGATTTTGACTCTCCTAACATAATCGACAATGCAAAATGGCATATTGTCGCCCTTTTTTCGATTATTTTGTTTGTTTTAAATAAATGCGTGTTCGAGAAACTAGAATGAGGAAGTGACAGAGCACTCTCTTCTAGATGAGAGTCTTTTGAAATTGTCGTCTGTGCCGTTGATAAGGGCAGCACGGAAGTTGACCTAGTTAATATAAATTTCCAACGCGCTTACAGCGACTTTCGCGGAAGCTGTGTCACGTGGTGGATCGGATATGGAGAAATTCTCAACTACAGTGAAACTGATTCCATGAAAAGTCTTGAATTTTTTTCTAACTGGTTTTTTTTCGTCTTCCCTCAATTTTTTCAGTTGTCACTGTATCTCTAGTTATGCTCTTCTCACTAAGTGGCAAAAATAGTGATTATTTCTGAAGTTGGTAATTAACTTTCTTTTAATGTTTACCTCTTCTTTTAAAACATTCTAAACATTCTTGTTAGCTGTCCATGTAGTTCTAAACATTCTTCTGCTATGTACATTTCTGTGGACTGCAACGATTTCTTTGTCTATTGTTCTGTTGTACATGATTCACATACATTTATATGTTAACACTGGCACCATATAACAATGCAGAAAACGTGTTACTAATTCCCATTAACAGATATAGATTCAATTACATCCTACTCGTTTTTTGGAATGCCGTCTTTGCCTCACTATTCTGCTCATCATTTCTGTTGTACATCTACTATGAAAGGATGATATTGTTCATCATCATTATCATCATCATCATCATCACTGAGTGTCGTCTCTGCATCAAAGGTTAGCTACCATGGAGTGCTATTCCGTTGTCTCTTGTTTTGATGATGCAGGTTGTCATAGGCTGCTGACTTGTCCATCTTTTGATGTTACTCGTCCATGTTAATATTGGTCTCCATCTGCTACCTTGTATTTTCCCTTCCAAGATTACTTTTAGGTGGCTGTTGTGTCTTTTAGCTTGCTCCAAAAAGCTCATTTGTCTTGTTTGAATTGTGTTTAGTAGTTCTCTTTTCATTTTTAGTTGTTTTAAAACTTCGTCGTTTGTTTTCTTTTTTATTTCATCCAATTATTCCTATTCTTCTATAAATCCAAATTTTAAAGGCTACAATTTTCTGTTCTGTTTACTTGTCTAATGTCCATGTTTCTGCACAATACAATGTTGAGAAGACATAACATTTTGCTATTCTTAGTTTTAGTTCTGGTTTTATTTGTTTTGATGTTAATATATTTTTCAAGGCATTACAATTACTTTCTGCCATTCCTATTCGTTTATTTATTTCAGTTTTACATTTTCCATCACTGGTTATAGTATGTTCCAGGTAGTTGTAGCTCTGAACTGTCTCCAGGTCTATTTCTTCAACTTTGATATCCACTTGTAGGTTTTGAATGTTATTCTTGTTTATGATCATAGTTTTAGTTTTGTTTATATTCAATCTAACCCATATTGTTTGCTTGTCATGTTTATTTCATTAAGTAATTGTTGCAAATCTTCAGGATTTTCTGCTAGTAGTACAGTATCATCAGCGTATCTTTGGTTATTGATCATCTTTCCATTAATGTTTACGCCTGGCATATCTGTGATGCTTTTAAAAATTTACTCAGTGTATAGATTGAACAAGCTTGGTGATAGGATGCATCCCTGTCTCACTCTTCTTGTTATATTCATAAGTGTAGAGTTCTCGTTGTTATATATTTTATCATTGCTGTTTGCTCCCAGTATAAATTATATATTAGTTGTATGTCTATGTCATCTAGATGTATATCTTTTTGACAGTCTATAAGTAGTTTATGGTGTATTAATTCAAAAGCTTCGGTGTGGTATATGAAGTAAAAACATATTGATTTGTTTATTTCTGTCTACTTTTTAAATTAATGTCTTCATGCAGAATATGGCTTCTTTTATCCCACTGTTTTTCCTATATCCAAATTGTTGTTTATCTAATTCTAAACTGACTTTATTCTGAATCTTTCCTTGTATAATTTTAGTAAGATTTTTGTTACATGACTCATTAGACTTATTATTCTAAAATCACTGCAATCAACTGCACCATTCCTTTTAGGCAAATCAATGAAAGTTGATGTTTTTAGTTCATTTGGTATGTATCCTATATGGTATATGTCGTTGCATATGTTTGTGATCACTTCAATGCCAAAATCTTCTAGTGCCTTTATCGTCTCTATCTGTATGGTGTTAGGTCCTACAGCTTTTCCCTTTTTCATTGTTTGTATAGCTTTTTTTTCTACTTTCGATTTTAAGATTTTATAGCCTGATGTACATTAAAAATTGATTTCATGTCTTTTTCGTCATAAAATAATTCCGTTATATATTTTTGTCATCTATTGATTATAACTTTGTTGTAAGTTAGCATTTTTTTTTGTTTGCATTGCATCCACTTTCTGAGGCTTTTAAAAATATTTTTACTAGTCATTGTCTTAATTTTCTGTGTGTATGCCTCTTAAATCTTGCTTATTTTCCATATTTTAGATTTCTATACAGCTTTGGCTGAACCAGTCTCCTTTTGCCATTTTGCACATTTTGCGCATTTCATTATCTATCTATATTCAATTTTTTCCAAGATGGTGTCAGTTAGTCATTTTCGTTTTTTTCTCTTTCCTTTTTTGGTAAGATGTGGCAAGTTTGCTGTATGCTTTTCTTTATGCATTGCCATTTGGTTGTAACTGTTTCTTCATGAATTTCTCTTCTGTACTACAAAGTCCCTTCTTCTAGCATCTTCTGAAATTTTCTTTGCTTGTATTGTATAAGTGTCTTTACAATTGTTTATTTAAAGCTGTTATGTCTAGTTGTATTGTTGATGAATTAGGTTTTTGTTTGTTTCGCTTTCGTTTTAATAATTACAGGATTGTAATCTGTGTTAATATCTGCTCCTGGTCAGGTTTTGGCTGTCTTGACGATGTTACGGAACCTATCTTTTATCATTATGTAATCTATTTGATTCCCCTTCTTATCTCCAGGGCTTTTCCATGTGTATAGTTTCCTTTTCTCTTGCTTAAAGTAGGTGTTACATATTATCAGCCTGTTTTCTTCACGCTATTGTATTACTATTTCTCCTATGTCATTTCTTATATCTACTTTAGCATTCATATCACCCATTACAATCAAGATGTTCGAAGATTTCACTTGCTTCATAACTGTATTTAGATCTTCGCAGTATGTTTCTGTGTCCTTCTGTATAGTCTGGAGTAGGTGCGTATATCTGTATTATTGCTATGTCTAATGGCTTTGCTATTATTTGCTGTAGTATAATCCTATCATTGCATGTCCTGGTTGTACTTATACATTTTTGTAGCTGTCGTCTTATTAGTACTCCTACCCCTCTTTGATGTCCTGTTGTTTTGTCGGAATATATAAATTCTTATTTTTCGTCCTGTATGTACCCACATTCTTTCCATCTTGTCTCTCATATGCCTAAAATATACATGTTTAATCATTTTGTTCCTAAAATAAGATTTTCTTTATAGATCCAACTATATTTGCTCTATTTATGTACCAGACTGTCGTTATAGAAAAAGACCATTCATTTATATTAAGTACGCGTTCTCTCTTGAGAGACATATTACGGGACATTGGTTTAATTCCAGAAAAAAAAAGAATATTATTATTATTGCGTTTGCAGCAAATATAATGAGTTTGTATTGACAGTTTATAGTGACACTGCGACCTTCCAGGCATGTTGTAAGAGGCGACTAAAGAGGTTGATTGATGGCTTGACAAGCTGTCATTGTAAAAAGTATTGTTATGGAAACATAGCCATAGATTTTAGAAGCAGTGATCTCTGCAATATGTGCCATTTTTGCAGCAAGATTTTTGTTTTTGAGATTGTGGTTCTGGCCTATGTGCCGTCTTCGGCTCGAAAGGACAATAGATAGATAGAATAGATAGATTGACATTTTAATATTTTAAATATCTGTTAACCGCAGATGGAAGATGTACAACAGAGGTGAGATACAGGAGAGCTCAGGCAAAAGCAGCTTTCCAAAAATGAGGAAGATACAGTGCAATCAATTTTTGACAATGGAAACAAGAGAATGAGTTCTTAAATGTCATATAGAGTCGGTCTTAACATTAGGATGTGAATCATGGACAATTGGACAACGGACAAGAAAATCACTGGAGGCTGTTGAAGTGTAGTTTTAAAGAAGAATTTTGAGAATACCATGGACAGTTAAGAAGGGAAATGAACATGTTTTGAAAGGGGCCAAAGCAAAAAGAGAGCTAATTTCTAATATTAGGAAGAAAAAATCACCATTTTTTGGCCTTGTAGTGACAAGAGAACAGCTGGAATATATAGTAACAACTGGGAAAATTGAGGGACGAAGAGATAGATGGAAGCAAAGAGAAAAGGTACCAGACAGCTTAAGAGAACGGCTTGGCAGAAGGTCAACAAAAGAAATGATAAATAACTGTTAAGATCAAGAGTTGTGGAGCGACATGATCACCTGCGCCAGCAGGCATGGTATTTGTTGATTCACAATAATGATTATGCATTGGATACAGTGAATAGCACAGTGATTATAATGAGTGTACATAACATTAACGAGCGCCGTAGTTATTTTAACACCTTGAAAGAAACATTGCGGAAATAGAATGAGTGTGACTGATTGTTAGTACTGTGGTGACTATGAACAATTTGTAAATGGCTATGATGAGGGCGTGAGTAATTGTAATGAGTGTGAGAATTACTATAATGAGTAATGCAGTGGTTATGAAGAATATGTAAGTGAATATAAAAGAGTGTGTGAATGAATTTAATGATAGAGTAGTGACTATGAAGGATGTGGTAACGGCTATAATGAGAGCAGGATTAACTATGACTGCAGTAATGGATAGGAAGGATGTGGTAACGGCTATAATGAGAGAAGGATTTACTATTACTGCAGTAATGGATAGGAAGGATGTGGTAACGGCTATAATGAGAGAAGGATTAACTAGTACTGCAGTAATGGATAGGAAGGATGTGGTAACGGCTATAATGAGAGCAGGATTAACTATTACTGCTGTAGTGGCTGTGAAGGATATGGTAACGGCTATAATGAGAGAAGGATTAACTATTACTGCGGTAGTGGCTGTGTAGGATGTGGTAACGGCTATAATGAGAGAAGAATTAACTATGACTGCAGTAATGGCTAAGGTAAGTACGGGAGTATTTATAAAGAATGTGGCTGCGACCGTATTTTGTGATGGAGTGAGTATAATGAGTGCATGTATAGGATAGTAGCCTTCGTCAGTCATAGTTGACTATAGTAGCCTTTGTCCGTTATAGTTGACTACAGTAGCCTTCGTCAGTCATAGTTGACTATAGTAGCCTCCGTCAGTCATAGTTGACTATAGTAGCCCCGTCAGTCATAGTTGACTATAGTAGCCTTCGTCAGTCATAGCTGACTACAGTAGCCCTCGTCAGTCATAGTTGACTATAGTAGCCTTCGTCAGTCATAGTTGACTATAGTAGCCTTCGTCAGTCATAGTTGACTATAGTAGCCTTTGTCAGTCATAGTTCTCTATAGTAGCCTTCGTCAGTCATAGTTGACTATAGTAGCATTCGTCAGTCACAGTTGACTATAGTAGCAGTAGCCTTCGTCAGTCATTGTTGACTATAGTAGCCTTCGTCAGTCATAGCTGATTATGGATTTTGCAGCACCCCTAGGGAATTTTTTTTTGGCCGTGTATTATCTTTTTCTATGAACCTGTCTGCTTCATGTTTGAGTTGGAGCTTTAGAGTGTGTTTCCAAAGATTGCGGTCTGCGGCTGTGTTTTCCGAGGCTGCAGGGTTTATATTCAGAGTCATCATGTTATGTTTAAATATATTCATGAATCAGAGTTTTGGACACCATTCTAGTTCTTTTGGCATCTGCTAGTTGTCCATAAGGTATATCTTTTGGTATGCAGTCATCTTTAATACAGTGTAAATGGTCAAGCCAGCGTAACCTATGTTATTTGAGCAGCGTATAGATGTTCGGGAGGCCTGTGCAAGAGAGGACCTCAACGTTTGTCGTCACTTTGTCCTTTCATGTGATACCAAGAATACAACGCTCCCATTGATGAGTGTAGGGGTAACTATAATAAGTGCAGTATTACTTATAAATAATGTGGCAGTGACTATAATGAGTGAGGCACTAATTATTATAAGTGCAGGAATATCTATAATGAGTGTAGTATTACTTATAAAGAATGTGGCAGTGACTATAATGAGTGAGGCCCTAATAATGATAAGTGCAGGAATATATATAATGAGTGTAGTATTACTTATAAAGAATGTGGCAGTGACTATAATGAGTGAGGCACTAATAATGATAAGTGCAGGAATATCTATAATGAGTGTAGTATTACTTATAAAGAATGTGGCAGTGACTATAATGAGTGAGGTACTAATTATGATAAGTGCAGGAATATCTAAAATGAGTGTAGTATTACTTATAAAGAATAGTGCAGTGCCTATAATGAGTGAGGCACTAATTATGTTAAGTGCAGGAATATCTATAATGAATGCAGTATTACTTATAAAGTATGTGGCAGCGACTATATTGAGTGAGGCACTGATTATAATCAGTGCAGGGGTAACTATAACGTATTTTTAGTGTGACTAAAATGAGTACAGCATTGACAATAATGATGACAGCTTTGAAACCCCTGACACAGAAGTGTATTCTTGCAGTAATGTAGCAACCTTAAACAAAAAAAGAAGTAAAGTACCCCCGTCACGCCAAGTGGCGTATAGGAAATATGGTGTCAGTGACCATAAATTTTACAGACCTTCAGCACATGATTTTTGGCGTAATGTGGTCGGTATTACGCCCGTGCCGCTTTACTTTCCCATAAAAAAATCCGGTACCCATTTAAGGCTGGGTGAACCCGGAACCCGTCGGTTGGCAAACTTACTTCAAAGAAATTTACACACTGTACAGGAAAAACCTCAAAATAGCCTTAAATGTAGATTGTACGCTAATGATGCAAATTTTTGTCCTTGAAAATGATGGTAGAAAAGACATCTAATTCTATTTCCCCTCAGCAAAACGTAACAAACGCCAGTGTCAGATAACATTAATAACATAGACCGGCAAATAAAACAACTAGTTGATAAAGAACGTCAGAACATGAACAATAAGGTATTTTGGTCATGTAAAACGATATAGATTAATTGTTACCGAACTGGAAAGTCTAGTCCACAATTGTAATGACGTTAAACAACATAAATAAATGACGAAGATCAATATGACGTTGGAAATATATCGGTCGTGTTCTGAGAATGAATTTAGAAGGGGGTTCCCCTACTATGCAGTTATGTGGAAACCATGTGGTAAAATTAAAATAAGGACAACTGAGAGGATCGCTACGCAGAACAATTACTAAGAAAGGCTCAACAAATGGACTAAGAAACAACCAAGAACTACAGGAATTACAAGAACTACAGGAACTAGTAGCAAATTGTCAATCATGGAGAATTATAACTTTCGCCCAATGAACCGTCTTCGGCCTGAGAGGAAAATGAATGAATGAATACATGAATGAATGAATGATTACATGAATGAATACATGAATGAATGAATGAATACATGAATGAATGAATACATGAATGAATGAATACATGAATGAATGAATGAATGAATACATGAATGAATGAATACATGAATGAATGAATGAATACATGAATGAATGAATACTTGAATGAATGAATACATGAATGAATGGATGATTACATAAATGAATGAATACATGAATGAATGAATACATGAATTAATGAATGATTACATGAATTAATGAATGAATACATGAATGAATGAATACATGAATGAATACATGAATACATGAATGAATGAATACATGAATGAATGAATACATGAATGAATGAATACATGAATGAATGAATGAATGAATACATGAATGAATGAATACATGAATGAATGAATGAATGAATACATGAATGAATGAATACTTGAATGAATGAATACATGAATGAATGGATGATTACATAAATGAATGAATACATGAATGAATGAATACATGAATTAATGAATGATTACATGAATTAATGAATGAATACATGAATGAATGAATACATGAATGAATACATGAATACATGAATGAATGAATACATGAATGAATACTTGAATGAATGAATACATGAATGAATGAATGAATGATTACATGAATGAATGAATACATGAATGAATGAATACATGAATGAATGAATGAATGAATACATTAATGAATGAATACATGAATGAATGAATACATGAATGAATGAAAACGACATAATGATATAGAGAAGATAATTATAGAGGGCATAGTTCCAGGTAGACGAGGGAAGGAGACCTAATTTAAGGCGGGTGCAAGATATCACAGGCTAGCTGTGATTGAGTGCTGCAGAAGCTGGGCATGTTACGAAAAGACATAGTAAGCTTGTGCAATGGAAGATCACTCAAAAATGGATACAGCTTCTGTTATGACTGAATGAAGGTATTATAGAATGAGAGTCCCCTCCACATAAAGGGCCAGATGTCGATGTACAATGTCGCTGAGATATGTGCTTTTGCCGAGTCATCATGTTGCATCTTTTTTCATCTTTCTGTATAATAATGATAAATAATAATACTTTTACTTAATCTTCAACACTTTCGTTATAATCATATTACAATCGTATTTTTATTATTAGTTTTTGTTTAATTAAATTGCCATCAACATAACAGTCGTTCCTTTTTCTTTAGATTCCTTTCATCATCATTCTTGTTATTTTTTTCTCTTCTACTTTATACTTTTTCCTCATGATATCATCACCATATTTACTTCTATCGTAACTATCATCAGCCACTGTTATAATCATTTTTTATCATCGTTAAATTTATCGTCTGTTCATTATCGTCTATTAATACCATCACTGCTATAAAATGAATATATATTTATCTTATTTTATTCATTAAGTCTCTGCAGATGTTTTGTTTTTCTCATCTTCTTTGGTATCATTCTCTATACATTCAATCTGATTTCAAAAGTTAACTTACAGAACATACCACTCATTAATCTTTGATTAAAAATAGCGTAAATGTGATATAAATGTTAGCCCGCTATTACATTGAGTTGGCGTAAAGCCACGAGTTGATGTGGGCACGGTTCCCTTTGACTCATTTGATGTGGCGGGTCGTAATGGCTTTCTTGTCATTCCCGGCTCTTACTTGAGAAGTTGGAGTTCGTCTATCCCAGGCTATGCTGGTGTCTATTAGTACTGGTCCAGCCCAGTGGTACTGCAATACTGGGTCTTCTATATCAGTAACAACCACCACTACAGGGAACACGGCGATCCTAGCTTCTGTTAGCCAGCCTGTTTTGACGCAGGCTGCTTCCAGGGGAGACCATGAGGAGGTAGAACTGCTAGGTCTTGGTCGGCTGGTGGTGCGCTATTGCGACCAAAGGCGCTTCCCCCACTATTACATTCAAAAGTAAAGGTCAAGGTAAAGTACGAGACTTGAATCGGCGTCTTAGCACGCGAGTTTTCACACACTTGTGCTCGCACGCCTGTCCAGAATTGTTCGGAGACCTCTGGATAGTTTCGTTTCAAGTATCGAAACTCACTGAACTTATTCGTCACTGAATAATTTGGATACTAATATCATATTCCCCATACATCTTAAGGGTTAATTTTTAGTAACTTATTTTTTGTGTGGCTCATCTTGGCTTTTATTTTGTCCTTATTTTATTGTATTGTTTCTTTAATTAGGACATTTTACACAACAGTCGTATCAACATCTGTGGAATTTCCTTACAGTTATCCTTATACAGGCATAATAACTATATTGCTTTATTACATTGCTATTGATCGACCGTCCCACGGGATCTTCCACTTCTCTTCGTTGCCATATAGAGCTATACTTTCTATGACTGGATGCGTTTTATTAGAGAGCTTACAGTATAATAAATAAGTATTTCTTATTCTTCTATCCTTCCTAATTTGCCTTTCACCGTCGAGGTGAGATATAACTGGCGGTTATAAGGGAGTCGTTAGTCGCTGGATACTGCGGGATTTGCTGTTGAAAGGATATGAGCACCTACGGACATCATGTTCGGAGTGCAATGATGATGACCCGCAAATAACTCAATAACTGGCGGTCTTTTGCTCTTCTGTTGGCTTGTCCTACTGTTATGTTTCCTATTGTTTATAATATTCCATCAATTCATCTTTTTTCGTGGTCGACCCTTGAATCTGGTGTTCGCGCAACGTTTAATAAAACCTCGTTGTGCAGTGTTTTGATCTTTTCTGTCATATCAAGTAGCCAAACCATGTTTTCTGTTGCTCCGTTATCTATTCTATGGCATGAAAGTTGCCTAATATAATTTACAAACAAAACAAACACAGAAAAAAATAAATTCAAATGTTTACATATAAATGAACAAATAAAACACGGTGTTATTTATAATAGGTTTCATTTACTTCGTATCTAAAAACACCCACTCACATTATTCTTTGCTTGCCCAGCCAGTAATATTTGTTTGGTAAGCGTATTACAATATTCACAAAATAGTTCAATTATAATGTAATGAAATATAAACTACCACAAATTACAGGTGCAAAAAATTAACAAAAAAGCACATTAATTAATATATTAATGAGGTTATGTTTTTGAAAAGAAGTTTTTTGCAGAAAAAAGGAATTGTCAATATATTGAACAGTGATTCTCAAACTTCGGCAACAGACGGTACAATGAACAAGATGATACAATTTGTCAGGGGGCATGATCTTATTCAATTAATAAGTGTTTATTGTTATCCATTTTTCAACAACCAGTGTTGGTGTTGTGTTTATAAATAAATTATCCAACACTATCTATAATCCCTAGTTTATTTAAAAAATACATTTATAAGAAATTGAAAAATCGCATTGAGAAGCAATCGCTAAATAAAGTTTATTAAAAAAAATTATGTAAATTAAGAAATAACTGAGCGGAAACTAAGAATGGAGCTAGTGGTCAAGTGAGTTGGTCTGTTCTCTTTGCAGTTAGATTGATGCTGGTTCATTTCCGGTCATCAAACTTGTGGTTACAGGTTTTCCTTTAATATCAAGAAGTTACATAATGTATGCATTATTGTATGTGTGACTATATGTAGTATATCTATGTGCGTGTGTGCCAGCATTACATTGATATTAACTCTTTCAGTACGGACGGTTTTTATCAATGCAACGGATGAGATTTCAGAGACAAAATGTTTTCATCGCTTTAAATATCACTCAACATGTTTATATGTATCTAACACCTAACATATATATGCATTTTTAGATAATTGAACAAGGAATCAGATTTCACCAATATCAAGATGATACAAGATGTATACAAAGAACACGGTTTGATGACAGTTTACACTAATCAAATTGAGAGTGACGCACTGAGCGGCTAAACGTACATGACCGAAATCGGCGTGGCGTACAGTGCGTCGAAACGAACGGAAAGAGTTAATAACCCTACTTTTAAATTAGTACCTAAATACTGACCGGTTTAAGAAATTATTACACTTCATGGTACATTCTATCTATCTATTGACCTTTCGAGCCGTAGCCGGCCCATAGGGCGTAGACCAAGATACACCTTCTCCTATCTGAATTTTTGTTCTAGCAGTTTTCTTTTAAGATATTTTATCAAATCTCGCCATCTGTCTCTGTTCTGTGCAAGCAGCTCTATCTCATTGAGGGAGCCGAATCCTGCTGCTCTTGCCTCTCTCATCAATGTTCTTCTCAGTGTCTCCCTGGGTCTTCCTCTTTTTCTCTTACCTGTTGTTTCCCATATGAGGGCTTGCTTTGCTATTCGGTTATTATCTCTTCTCATCACATGGTACATTGACCTACACTATTACATTGTGTACACTATTTAATGTAATTATTTACTAGCAAACGGTCACATTACTTGTAGGGTAATGAAATTACGTTACTTTAAAATATTAAAAATACCTTACATTGCTTTTAAGATTATGTCCTACTTCAATAATGCGTGTATCTCAGTGACTCAATCTTACGACAATATCTATTGCATCTCACCAGTGCACAACGCACTTTTAGAAAGCCACATGAAATAATACTTAATGTGGTTGGATTAAAGGGATTATACTGGGAAGTAATCAGCAAAAAGCATCGAACCGTCAAGTTATAGAACTAAGAACGTCGCCCTGGGCACCAGCCGAAGTTCTAGTGGCGTTTTCATTCGAAATATTTTTTTTCCAGTGTTTAGATACGCTTACTGTGATTATTCTTTATATTACTTATACATATTGTGGATATTATTTGTACTTTTTCTTGATATATATTTGTACATATTGTTGATATTATTTGTACATAATCGTGATATTATTTGTACATAATCTTGATATTATTTGTATGTATTGTTGATAATATTTGAACACATTGTTGATACTATTTGTACATATTGTTGACATTACTTGTACATATTGTTGATACACTCTTACTTGGACATATTGTTGAAACTATGTGTACATATTTTCGATATTATTTGTACATATTGTTGATATTACTTGTATATATTGTTGATACTCTCTTACTTGTACATATTGTTGATATTACTTGTATATATTGTTGATACTCTCTTACTTGTACATATTGTTGATACTCTCTTACTTGGACATATTGTTGATACTATGTGTACATATTATTGATATTACTTGTATATATTGGCTGCCTACATTATTTAATTTAGTTTTAGACAGTAATAAACAACATTCTTTCTGTCGTGTATTTGTTTCATGTGCTATTCTATTCAAAAGGACCGTTGGTCGAAACGTTTAGCTATTTTGTTGTTCCCGTAAAGCTGGCACATACAATTTGATTTCCAAATCTTGTTACCTTACTCCCCTTCAGCTTCTCTGCGGCCTCGCGTGTCGACAATACAACGGCATCCAAGTGATGGAATTATCAGCCCACACAACATGACACACGATGATGATATGATAATGATGATAATAATGATGATGATGATGATGATGATGATGATGATGATAGGTCTACAATAAACATAAGATTAATTTGTAAAAATAGAACACAATTCATTATTAGACTCATATGGATCATATATATTTTATATTATTTATTTATGCTGTTTTTATATTGTCACGTGATTATATTTGATATTATAATTTATATAGAACATATCGTGCACTGCCACTGTTTCTATCACTCTATTGTAACGTATTGTCTATATGTGCAATGTCGTTTCCTGTATACATTTTACTGTCTTTTGTCATTCTTGCAGTGGCCCATATAGTTTTGTCTGTAATGTTGTATCTATGGGCCAATGGATTTTCCTCAGTCTACTATATTCAGTACAGTCTTGAAGTATGTGTTCAGCAGTCTGGGGCGCCTGTCCACATGTACAGGTAGTTGAGGTGCCGATCTTGAATTTTGTATACATGTGACTATGGAGTCGATTGTGTCCTATTATGAGAGCCTACGAGAAACTGCCACTGTTTGAGAACCCACGAGTGCAACACGAGGGTCAGTTTATAGAGAGCGGCAATGTTGGAACTATAAATAAGGTTTAATGGTGCATGAAAAGACAAGAAAATGGTACTGTGAGTAACAAGTGTGTCTGAACTGTGTTTGTATATTCAGACCTATTGGAATTCAAAATTACTTGCCTGGAAAAAAGAGATAATTGAAGACATGTTTAAGTGAAGCGATGTGATAATATTGTCCAGTTTGATCTATTCTATGTTTTGGATATCGATTTTCTTGCTTGTATAAAGAGAACGAATAACAGGAAACAAAGTTTTTTTACGACAGTTTCTTTTTTTTTTACGTCAGTTTCTTTTTTTTACGACAGTTTCTTTTTTTTACGTCAGTTTCTTTTTTTTACGACAATTTCTTTTTTTTACGACAGTTTCTTTTTTTACGTCAATTTCTTTTTTTTACGACAGTTTCTTTTTTTTACGACAGTTTCTTTTTTTTTACGACAGTTTCTTTTTTTACGACAGTTTCTTTTTTTTACGACAGTTTCTTTTTTTACGACTTTTTCTTTTTTTTACAACAGTTTCTTTTTTTTTACGTCTTTTTCTTTTTTTTACGTCAGTTTCTTTTTTTTTACGTCAGTTTCTTTTTTTTTACGACAGTTTCTTTTTTTTACGACAGTTTCTTTTTTTTACGACAGTTTCTTTTTTTTACGACAGTTTCTTTTTTTTACGACAGTTTCTTTTTTTTTTTACGACAGTTTCTTTATAGTTTTATATATATGATGTATTCTTTTGGATATTGTTAAATATTTTGAATACTGGAACATTATCCATTGCAGAGCAACGATTTAACTAAATCATTCATGAACCACATGGGACACGGCCTAGAAAGTCTTACTCATGTTGCGCATCCTGTAGCACATGCAACAAATAATTAATCCGGCTTCTCTCCCAGCAGTGAGTAGCAAATACTTTCTTTGCTACCATATTAAAAAAAAAAAAATATATATATATATATTATTGAAGTTAAAACGTTATTTAAATGGGAAGATATATCAAAGTGTAACTGTTATTTTTTTGTTATTAATCAGCGAATGTTAACTATTTTTTTATTATTTGACTAGACTTTCTCTCATAATGGTATTTGGAGGCAAATGCTGTTTTGTTGTAGTTAATGCGAATATTGTAATGGATTGTTCATTGACAATATGGGTGGTAGGCAAACACACGGTAATTCGCTGCGCATTAATATAGTTATATGAATAAATTAATATTGTTGCTTTATAGACATATGGTCACACGTGTAACTACTATTGTATTCAGTATACCAACTTGACCATAGTGGGTATGGTTCTCAGTCTTTCAGTCATATCCCGCTGTTTAAAAACATATTTTGCACATCATCATCAGGTGACGTGTCCGTGCAGAACGTTGCAGTCACAACAGATCATGAGACGAGATTCTCAGTCTCTAGCCAGATCTCCCCACTTCTTCTGTTGCCATGTTCAATGTCTCCCTTATGTCTTTGAACCACATTCTTCTTGGTCTACCCCTGATGCGTCGCCCAGGAACCATGCCTTCTATTATTGTTCATTCTTGTCAATCCAGCTGTGTTGTACACATACATATGTTTAAATAATGATTGACACTCTCTCTTCTCCTGCATTAAGGGACTCTGCTGTTATCTCATCACACCAACGTGCTATCTCGCCCAGTAAACTTTTTATGGTCCATTCTTTTTCATTAATATTGGTGCAAGCTCTTTTTTTTCTTTTGTTTTTATTTTCATCATTGACTCCGGTTATTGACTTCGGCCTACATTTTGCACGAAACCGACGGCTTCCGATTCACACAGCCCTTAATGAGTACCTGATTTTATTCTGGGAAAGTAAAACAGCATGAGCGTAATACCGACCACATTACCCCAAAAATCATGTGCCGAAGGTCTGTACAATTTATGGTCACTAAAACACCATATTCCCTATACGCCACTTGGCGTGACGGTGGTACTTTACTTTTTTTTCTTTACCCGTCCGTCGATTGCATTTTCCGTTAAATTTATGCCCAGTCTATTGTTCATTACTTTATGTTTTCGTATCATTTTGCCAGTTATAGATTTCAATTTTCTATATCATTCATATTTTTAATGATCTTCTGTTCTGGTGCAACAGTTAAGGCAGAATTTGTGTGTTTACGTTTTTTTCTATTTTTCTAATCTATTTTATTTATCTTGACAAATTTATTGTTTAGTTTCCTTGATTACACATCTTCTCCCCGCTGCGCTCCCTGAATCGACCTGATTCCTTTTTCATCGCTAAATTCTAAAGTTTCTTCAGGTACATAACCTTGTGCCACCAAATTTCTGCTTCCATTTTTAAGAAATTAAGAACAAACTTTGCGATGTCTTGTTTTGCCCAGAGTCAGACTGCACCCGGCGCTAGTATTGTCAGCGAGTCTATCAGCAATTACCTCGACGTGCCGAGACTCAATTCTCAAATATAGTTATTTATCTCTTTATTTATTTCGCCTATCCATAAAGTTCAAACATTTTCTGTAAATGTACACCAGGGATTCTCTTTTGGGCGCTAAGACGTAGTGCTGACCATTTCGTTCAGAAATGTACCAATGGTATTGGATAAAAGAGATTATGACACTAATATTGCATTTACATTACATAACCAAAAGTAATTAAGCATAAATTAGTCATGTTGTGCTTAACAATATTATGTATTTTGTACGGATGCACACTTACATTCACTGTCTCTATGGTTGATACACATACATTCATATAGAAATAATGCGCAATATTTGTTAAATATAAAAAAATGTGACTGTAAGAACAGGAAAACACATACTTCTTTGAAAAAAAACATACATCAAACCTTTCTGAAAGACAAATCTCTCACTTTTCTATAGAACAAAACTCTTCTTTCTCTGTAAAACAAAACTCTTCTTTCTCTGTAAAACAGAACTCTTCTTTCTCTGTAAAACAAAACTCTTCTTTCTCTGTAAAACAGAACTCTTCTTTCTCTGTAAAACAGAGTAAAACTCTTCTCTGTCTCTTCTTTCTCTGTAAAACAGAACTCTTCTTTCTCTGTAAAACAGAACTCTTCTTTCTCTGTAAAACAAAACTCTTCTTTCTCTGTAAAACAAACTCTTCTTTCTCTGTAAAACAAAACTCTTCTTTCTCTGTAAAACAGAACTCTTCTTTCTCTGTAAAACAGAACTCTTCTTTCTCTGTAAAACAGAACTCTTCTTTCTCTGTAAAACAAAACTCTTCTTTCTCTGTAAAACAAACTCTTCTTTCTCTGTAAAACTCTTTTCTTTCTCTGTAAAACAAAACTCTTCTTTCTCTGTAAAACAAAACTCTTCTTTCTCTGTAAAACAAAACTCTTCTTTCTCTGTAAAACAAAACTCTTCTTTCTCTGTAAAACTCTTCTTTCTCTGTAAAACAAAACTCTTCTTTCTCTGTAAAACAAAACTCTTCTTTCTCTGTAAAAGATCTCTTCTTTCTCTGTAAAACAAAACTCTTCTTTCTCTGTAAAACAAAACTCTTCTTTCTCTGTAAAACAAAACTCTTCTTTCTCTGTAAAACAGATCTCTTCTTTCTCTGTAAAACAAAACTCTTCTTTCTCTGTAAAACAAAACTCTTCTTTCTCTGTAAAACAAAACTCTTCTTTCTCTGTAAAACAAAACTCTTCTTTCTCTGTAAAACAAAACTCTTCTTTCTCTGTAAAACAAAACTCTTCTTTCTCTGTAAAACAAAACTCTTCTTTCTCTGTAAAACAGATCTCTTCTTTCTCTGTAAAACAAAACTCTTCTTTCTCTGTAAAACAAAACTCTTCTTTCTCTGTAAAACAAAACTCTTCTTTCTCTGTAAAACAGATCTCTTCTTTCTCTGTAAAACAAAACTCTTCTTTCTCTGTAAAACAAAACTCTTCTTTCTCTGTAAAACAAAACTCTTCTTTCTCTGTAAAACAAAACTCTTCTTTCTCTGTAAAACAAAACTCTTCTTTCTCTGTAAAACAAAACTCTTCTTTCTCTGTAAAACAAAACTCTTCTTTCTCTGTAAAACAAAACTCTTCTTTCTCTGTAAAACAAAACTCTTCTTTCTCTGTAAAACAGATCTCTTCTTTCTCTGTAAAACAAAACTCTTCTTTCTCTGTAAAACAAAACTCTTCTTTCTCTGTAAAACAAAACTCTTCTTTCTCTGTAAAACAGATCTCTTCTTTCTCTGTAAAACAAAACTCTTCTTTCTCTGTAAAACAAAACTCTTCTTTCTCTGTAAAACAAAACTCTTCTTTCTCTGTAAAACAAAACTCTTCTTTCTCTGTAAAACAAAACTCTTCTTTCTCTGTAAAACAAAACTCTTCTTTCTCTGTACAACAAAACTCTTCTTTCTCTGTAAAACAAAACTCTTCTTTCTCTGTAAAACAGATCTCTTCTTTCTCTGTAAAACAGATCTCTTCTTTCTCTGTAAAACAAAACTCTTCTTTCTCTGTAAAACAGATCTCTTCTTTCTCTGTAAAACAAAACTCTTCTTTCTCTGTAAAACAAAACTCTTCTTTCTCTGTAAAACAGATCTCTTCTTTCTCTGTAAAACAGATATCTTCTTTCTCTGTAAAACAAAACTCTTCTTTCTCTGTAAAACAGATCTCTACATTCTCTGTAAAACAAAACTCTTCTTTCTCTGTAAAACAAAACTCTTCTTTCTCTGTAAAACAAAACTCTTCTTTCTCTGTAAAACAAAACTCTTCTTTCTCTGTAAAACAAAACTCTTCTTTCTCTGTAAAACAGATCTCTTAAACACTTTAGAAAAGAAAACAAATCTTTATTTCCACGAGAAACAAATATCGTCACCTCCGAAGAAAGCAAGCAAATATCTTTCATCACAGAAACAAATCTTTTGACATTCCTGTAAAGCCGATCTGTTACTTCTCTGAGAAACAAATTTCATATTCTCTTTAAACAAAACTCTTACTTCCCAGCAACACAAACATATTACTTTCCTGTAAAACAAAACTCTTACTTCCCAGCAAAACAAACATATTACTTTCCTGTAAAACAAAACTCTTACTTCCCAGCAACACAAAAATATTACTTTCCTGTAAAAAAACTCTTACTTCCCAGCAACACAAACATATTACTTTCCTGTAAAACAAAACTCTTACTTCCCAGCAAAACAAACATATTACTTTCCTGTAAAAAAACTCTTACTTCTCTGAGAAACACACTTCCTTATTTTTCTGAGGAAAAAATCTCTTACTTCTTACTTCTGTGAGAAACAAGTCTCTTATATTCTTGTAAAACACATCTCTTATTTCTTACTTCTGTGAGAAACAAGTCTCTTATATTCTTGTAAAACACATCTCTTATTTCTTACTTCTGTGAGAAACAAGTCTCTTATATTCTTGTAAAACACATCTCTTACTTCTTACTTCTCTAAGAAACAAAACACTTACGTACTTCTGTTACACCAATCTCTTATATACATGTCAAACACAGCTTTTATATACATGTCAAACACAGCTTTTATATACATGTCAAACACAGCTTTTATATACATGTCAAACACAGCTTTTATATACATGTCCAACACATCTCAAATTCACCAAGAAAAAAATTCTTAACTCTCTGTAAAACTGTAAAAAAAAAATAAGCACTTACCTCCTTGTAAAACAAATCTCTTACTTTTCTGAGAAACAAATGTCTTAATTCTCCGTTAAACAAATGTCTTACTTCTCTGTAAAACAATTGTCTTACTTTTCTGTAAAATAAATGTCCTACTTTTCTGTAAAATAAATGTCTTACTTTTCTGTAAAACAAATGCTTACTTCTCTGTAAAGCAAATGTCTTACCTCTCCGTAAAATATTATTTAACTTCTTTGGAAAGTAATTCTCTGATTTTTTTGCAAAGTAACTCTCTGATTTTTTTGCAAAGTAACTCTCTGATTTTTTTGCAAAGTAACTCTCTGATTTTTTTGCAAAGTAACTCTCTGATTTTTTTGCAAAGTAACTCTCTGATTTTTTTGCAAAGTAACTCTCTGATTTTTTTGCAAAGTAACTCTCTGATTTTTTGCAAAGTAACTCTCAGATTTTTTTGCAAAGTAACTCTGATTTTTTTGCAAAGTAACTCTCTGATTTTTTTGCAAAGTAACTCTCTGATTTCTCTTTTACAAAATCATTACTGACTATCGTCAGTACAATTAATCTTCATCTTGTGCCGTTAATGCATAATAACAGTAGAAAGATGTTGTTGATAATTATTACAATCAAAATGGAAAATTAATTAATGCTGTTTGGAGATTTATTGTTTTCAATGTTTGCTTAAATAACAGCACAGAGGACAAACACCATAGCACCAGCGATGTTCCCTGAGACATTGTCAGAAAGCTGGTTGAAATAATTTTTTGGATGAAAAAAAAAGAAATAATTTAATGCTGTTTGGATCTTTCATGTTTTGAATTGTTTTCTTAGGCGGTGGGAGGGGAAATAGAGGAAGTGGTAGGGGTAACGTGAATGTGGCATACAGTTTGGTTTTTCGATTTGTATCTTTCATGGGTTTTTCATGTCATAGATATAAATGAGGGACATAAACTTCATCATAGGTATCCCATAGGATAGACTCAATTTCATAGGATTAGATTTATTCTCACGGAATTAGACTCATCTCATAGAATTAGATTTAGTCTAGTGTAACTAGACTAATATCATAGAATTAGATTTAGTCTAGTGTAACTAGACTAATATCATAGAATTAGATTTAGTCTCATGGAATTAGACTTACTCTCATAGAATTATATTTAATCTCATGTGACTAGACTCATCTCATAGGATTAGACTTAGTCTCATGGAACTAGACTCAGTCTCATGGAACTAGACTCAGTCGCATAAGACTAGACTTTATTCCCATAAGATTAGACTTAATTTCATGAAACTAGACTCATCTCATAAGACTAGACTCATCTCATAGAATTAAATATATCTAGATTCTTGAAACTAGACTCATCTCATAAGACTAGACTCATTCCCATAAGATTAGACTTAGTTTAATGAAACTAGACTCATCTCATAAGACTAGACTCATTCCCATTAGATTAGACTTAGTTTAATTAAAGTAGACTCGTCTCATAAGACTAGACTCATTCCCATAAGATTAGACTTCGTTTAATTAAACTAGACTCATCTCATAAGACTAGACTCATTCCCATAAGATTAGACTTCGTTTAATGAAACTATACTCATCCCATAAGACTAAACTCATTCCCATAAGATTCTACTTAGTTTCATGAAACTAGACTCATCTCATAAGACTAGACTCATTCCCATAAGATTAGACTTAGTTTCATGAAACTAGAATCATCTCATAAGACTAAACTCATTCCCATAAGATTAGACTTAGTTTCATGAAACTAGTCTCATCTCATAAGACTAGATTCATTCTCAAAGAACTAGACACAGTCTCATCAGTCCTTAAATAAATTGTTACTCAGAATAAGGAAGGAGGATCGTTATTGCTGTGTTTGTTCATTAAACCTTATATTTGTTGACTTGATTCCCGCAAACATAACCTCCACGCTATTGAGATTTCCTCCACCTAATCCACCATTAGGTAGGCTTCGATCCCAACCGACGGCTTCCGGGTTCACCCAGCCTTAAATGGGTACCGGATTTTTTTTCTGGGAAAGTAAAGCGGTACTGGCGTAATACCGACCACATTACCCCAAAAATCATGTGCCGAAGGTCTGTAAAATATATGGTCACTAACACCATATTCCCTATACGCCACTTGGCGTGACGGGGGTACTTTACTTTTATTTAATCCACCCATCCATTGACCAACAGTCTTGAATTATAAAATCGAATGTACAAAAAAAAAAAAAAAAAAAAAATCTCAAAGATTTAAACAAATAAAAAAAGCAAAAGCACATTACAAAAGATGATAAATAGGATATAACCTAACAGTAAAATTTACTCCATCAGGTAATGATAAAAAAACAAAACCGAACAGCAATAATAAAAGCATGGTATAATTTTTAATGTAGAAATATTTTTTCAATGTGAACAATTTGAAAAGGCATTCATTCATTCATTCATTCATTCATTCATTCATTCATTCATTTCTCTTGGGCCGAAGACGGCACATATGGTGGGAGTCACAGCTCTCCACAATGCACAATTTGCAGCTATTTCTTGTAGTTCTTCGTATTTTTTAGTCCCGTTGCTGAGCTTTCAATTGTAATTGTTCTTTCCAGCCATTCTCTCAGTCTTCCTTGTTTTCTCTTACCCAATGATTTCCATATGAAATACAGAAGACATACAGATCGCAATTTTATTAAATTGGAAGTTTAAGATAACCGGCATTTAATTTACTGCGAATTAAAACAAAACGAAGAAAAAAACTCCACCACTGTTTTCAAACATTGGACGACCAGATCTTCAGTTAATCTGAGTATCCATTTTCTAAAGTAAACGCTGGGAGCTGAGGCCCTGAAGTAAATAGTTAACTAAAACTAATACGTGGGAAAATAACATAAAATGATGGTCTTTCGACATCCCAAGAGGAACGAACGATTTTTATTGCTCGTTCATTTTTATAGAGACCCACGAGAAATAGTGAACCAAGATATAACATTCTAAGTGATAGGAGAAATTGATTCAGTGTTTTGGTTCGTTCATCTTTTTCGGTTGTGTTGATTTTATCACAGACGAAGATTATTTTCTGTTTTAACGCTGATTTATTTTCTGTTTTCTTTTTATTAGCCTCGTAAAATTAACTTGTAACCTTTCACTGTGTAATAACAAGGCAAACAAAATATTGGGACAGCTATACCCTAAACTTCAACACAAAGCAATACCTGTTACCACCAATAAATATCTTATACAGAGTATATTCGTTGCAACATTTTTCTACCAATGCCAAACAAGGTCACTTACGTCTAAGTATAAAAGAAAACTTGTCACAACAGAAATAAGATGTCTGAGAAAGGCTCTTGAAGTAAACAGAAAAGACAGAATCAGAAATGATATTATAAGAGAAAGAGTTGGCACTGAATCAATCAATCCTAAGCTACAAACAGAAACAACAAATAAACTGGTCTGCCCATTCTAAAAAGACTGCCGTGTGATTCCTTACCATACAAAAAAATAAAAGAAGTAAAGTACCCCCGTCACACCAAGTGGCGTATAGGGAATATGGTGTTAGTGAACATAAAGACCTTCGGCACATGATGTTTGGGGTAATGTCTTACCATACAAAGCATATAATAAAAGAGAAGAAGACAGAAGAACAAGAGGCAGATCCAGAGAAAGATATACAGACAACACCAAAGAAACACTGCGGCAACAGGTGACAATGATTGGAGCCGCCAAAAGAGCGAGAACCAGAACTTTGTATTTCCATCGATACCAGAACAGGTAGATGAGAAAGTGAAGAAAAAGGAGCCTGTTGTATTTGAACAATTTATTTTTTTTTACTTTTTATCCCTTGAATAAGCATTGATGAACAGTGGGAAATGCTAAAAGAATCAATGCAACAAACATCAAAAGAGTTCATACCACAAGTGAGGACAAATTCAAGAAAGAAATGGATGACAGATGACATTTTGCAGCTAATGGATACAAGAAGAAAAAATAAAGGAAATAATGATGAGTATAAAATATTAAATAAAGAAATTGTAGTAAAATGCAATGAAGCAAAAAAAGCATGGCTAAAAGAGAGATGCAAAGAGATTGAAATGCAACAAAAAGGAGATGCTAAAGCTATATACAAACAAATTGAGGAATCAACAGGAAGAAAAACGCAATAAAAAAATGGATGTCTAAGATCGAAGGAATGAGAAGAGAACAACTGGAATATACTGTAACAACTGGAAAAATTGAGGGACGAAGAGATAGAGGGAAGCAAAGAGAAAAGATACCAGACAGCTTAAGAGAATGGCTTGGCAGAAGGTCAACAACAGAAATGATAAATAGCTGCCGGGATCGAAAGTTGTGGAGAGACATGATCACCTACGCCAGTAGGCCCGGTACTTGATGATGATGACCCCTTGAATGTTTTGCATTTTATTTTGATAGTGGTAATATCAAAGGCGGGGTACTGGTTGGTCTCAAAGTAAGACATCGGCATCGAGACAGAGAAGTTGTGGATTCAAATCCCAACTAGTTGGGGTTTTTATTTATGATTTCTCTCTGCAGCAACCACCTCTGGTCTCAGCAGCGAGGACCGGTTTTGAAACGTCAATTACTCATGGACGGAAAAAAATATGAGTACCTATGAAGACAGAGTTATCTGCCTGTGCGGTGAAGGACCCCTGTGCGCACGGCTGCAAGGGAAAACGGATTAACACGCAAAATTCAGTTCCTAGTCTCTAGGGACTTCGTCAGAGGTAAAAACTGGCATTACAGGCGTGTGCAAGAGGGCCATCCGCTTTTGTATATGTACCCTGACTGCACTTCCTTGTTCGCCAGTTGGAAACAGACAGAGTTGTCTAATAATAATAACTCACAAACGTTGTTTTGTCAGTAGCTTCTCTCTCCTCACACCTCTGGCAAAATTAGTTGAAATCTCCGATAGAAATTACGAAATGGCTCAGAAAAATACTGTGTGTACCACGGAAGGAATTTAACACTACAGCTGTTATGAGAAATGACAAAGCACCTAAAAATATAATTTATAACCAAGAGATAAAGGTGGACATATGTTGGTCATGTGATGAGAAACGAAAACATTACATCTCATAGCAGGCCTCAAAATGGCAATCAGAGAGTAACAGAGCCCAAAAAAGTAGAACCACAGGGTAAAAGAATCCTCAGATGGGAACCAGAGGGTAAAAGAAAAGAAGGCTGACCTAGAGAAACACTGAAAAGAAATCTGAGACGAGAGGCAACATCAATAGGCATCAACTCTCTTGCCGAGTTTGAGAGGCTTGCACAGAAGACAAACGGTTGGCGAGATACAATGCGGGTCTTGTGCAAAGTCTGGTGCGTAATAGTTGGAGTTTGAAATTTCTGCCCTGTTCGCTGTATTTGGCTTAAAATGGAAATAGACAGAATGGACAAAAGACATTTATATTGTAAGATATCTTCTTTTTTTTTATTTTGCTTTTATCTTCTAAATTTGACTATTTCTTGTAATAAAAAAATTCAGAATAAATATTTCTTTTGATCTTTTAAAAGCTCTATTTAATGATAAATACATTTTTTATTTTATAAACTTCCAATTAATAAACATATTTTAAATTTAAAATATATAATTAACCATTAATTCATTTACATTTTTAAAAATCTGTAATAATTATCAACACATTTTTGTGATTACAAAATATCCAATTAATCATAATACATTTTTATTTTTGAATCGTTAATTAATCACCAAAACATGCCTGATTACAGCTCAGCTGTTTCTCGCCTCTACTTTAGAGAAACATCCGTTCCAAAACGAAAAAAAAAAAAAAAAAAAAAAAAACTTACAAGATGGTTATGCAATCACATCCGCCGGTAAAGATTGTTTGGAGTGCTCAAAATTATAATAACTGATTTCTGAATCTAGTTAAGTTAAATAACAAAAGAAAAATAGGTTTCTGAATCTAGTTCAGTTACATTTTTTAAATTGGTTTCTGAGTGTAGTTTTTTTTTTTATTAAAAAAAATTGTTTTCTTAATCTAGTTAATTTAAATTTTTAAAATTTGTTTATTTTTTTATTAAAAAAATTGGTTTCTTAATCTAGTTATTTCAATTTTTTTATGGTTTCTGAATCTAGTTAAGTAAATTTTTCTAAAAATTGGTTTCTGAATCTAGTTAACCAAAATTTTAAAAAATTGGCTTCTGAATCTAGTTATGTTAAATAAAAACATTGGTTTCTGAATGTGGTTAAGTTAAATAAAATAAAATGGTTTCTGAATCTAGTTAAATTAAATGTTTAAAATGGGTTTCTGAATCTAGTTAAATTAAATTTTAAAAAAAATAGGTTTCTGAATCTAGTTAAATTATTTTAAAAAAAAATATTTCTGAATCTAGTTAAGTTAAATAATAAAATTGATTTCTGAATCTAGTTAGGTTAATTATATAATTTGTTCTCTGAATTTTGATAATTAGGTTAAGGTAATTGTTTTTGAACATAGATAATTACCATTTTAAAATTGATTTTTAAATCTAGGTAAGTAAAATCTATGTTAAAACTATATTCCTGATGTTTTCTGTTTAAAATATAAAATAATTTCTGAATCTAGGTAAGCAAAATCTCAATATATGAAGTTCACTTAGCTCTTTAGAAGTGTCTATTGTCCTATTTTACACAGTTTGTACTGTATAGTTACATGTGTTGCTGATATAATTCAACGCTCTATTTTAATGTGATTTTTGTGTCGTACTTCGCATTTTCCTTGAACATGTGATGTTGAAATAGCCAATCCCTGTCGTGCTTCTTAGCACGTGATGTAAGAGTAGCCAATCCCTGTCGTGCTTCTTAGCACGTGATGTAAGAGTAGCCAATCCCTGTCGTGCTTCTTAGCACGTGATGTAAGAGTAGCCAATCCCTGTCGTGCATCTTAGCACGTGATGTAAGAGTAGCCAATCCCTGTCGTGCTTCTTAGCACGTGATGTAAGAGTAGCCAATCCCTGTCGTGCTTCTTAGCACGTGATGTAAGAGTAGCCAATCCCTGTCGTGCTTCTTAGCACGTGATGTAAGAGTAGCCAATCCCTGTCGTGCTTCTTAGCACGTGATGTAAGAGTAGCCAATCCCTGTCGTGCTTCTTAGCACGTGGTGTAAGAGTAGTCAATTTCTGTTGGGCTTCGTGAACATGTGATGCAAGAGTAGCCAATTTCTGTTGGGCTTCTTGAACAGGTGATGTAAGAGTAGCCAATTTTTGTCAGGCTTCTTGAACAGGTGATGTAAGTGTAGCCAATTTTTGTCAGGCTTCTTCAACAGGTGATGTAAGAGTAGCCAATTTTTGTTGGGCTTCTTGAACATGTGATGTAAGAGTAGCCAATTTCTGTTGGGCTTCTTGAACAGGTGATGTAAGAGTAGCCAATTTCTGTTCTGCTTCTTGAACAGGTGATATAAGAGTAGCCAATTTCTATCGGTCTTCTTAAACATGTGATGTAAGAGTAGCCAATTTCTGTTGGGCTTCTTGAACAGGTGATGTAAGAGTAGCCAATTTCTATCGGTCTTCTTGAACACGTGATGTAAGAGTAGCCAATTTCTATCGGTCTTCTTGAACAGGTGATGTAAGAGTAGCCAATTTCTGTTGAGCTTCTTGAACAGATGATGTAAGAGTAGCCAATTTCTGTTGAGCTTTTAGAACAGGTGATGTAAGAGTAGCCAATTTCTGTTGAGCTTCTTGAACAGATGATGTAAGAGTAGCCAATTTCTGTTGAGCTTCTAGAACAGGTGATGTAAGAGTAGCCAATTTCTGTTGAGCTTCTTGAACAGGTGATGTAAGAGTAGCCAATTCCTGTTGAGCTTCTTGAACAGATGATGTAAGAGTAGCCAATTTCTATCGGTCTTCTTGAACAGGTGATGTAAGAGTAGCTTATCGCTGTCGGGATTCTTGAACAGGTGATGTAAGAGTAGCTCATCGTTGTCGGGATTCTTGAACACGTGATGTAGGATAACCAAATCGCTGTTATGCTTCCCAGTGTTCCTTTGGAGGGGTCATCTCTTATGAAGTCCCACAACTTGACCAACATTATGGCTTTCAAACGTCGCTAATACTTCCAGGGAGTCGCGATAGGGCTGTGGTTAGTAAGCTAACTTAAGTCGCGTCTGGTTCATATCAGCGGCCTATAGATGCAATCCAGGGAGCCGCGATAGCTCAGTGGTTAGTGAACTGGACTACAAATGACAAGAGGTAGGGTTTGATCCCAACCGACGGCTCCGGTTCACCCAGCCTTTAATGGGTACCGGTTTTTTTTTTTTTTTTGGGGGGGGGGAAGTAAAGCGGCACGGGCGTAATACCGACCACATTACCCCAAAAATCATGTGCTGAAGGTCTGTAAAATTTATTGTCACTAACACCATATTCCCTATACGCCACTTGGCGTGACAGGGGTACTTTACTTTTTTAAAGATGCAATCCGCCTTCAATTGGCAGAGGGGATTTTGATTATTTTTCTCCTTATAAATAAACCACAGCACTGGCGTAGTGCTGGCGACATAACATAAAAAACATGCCGATGGTTATAAAAATTTAGACACTGAAACCCCATTTCTATATCAGCATTACGTGACGAGGTTCTTAACTTCATCATCATTTTCCTTTGTGTTTTCATTTCTTCTCCCTTCCAATGCTCTCCGCTCGGCTGTCCCTAGTGACTTCTCACAAATTAATCTGTTGCGATTTAAACTGTTTAAGGTTATTAAAAAATATATTCTGAACCAGCAGCCTAAAAAACATCTCTCTCTCTCTCTCTCTCTCTCTCTCTCTCTCTTTATCTCTCTCTCTCTCAGACATATATTTATGAAAATGATGCATCCCTCTTGCCCCCTCACCCCCCAAATAAAAAATAAATGAAAATAAATAAGATAATCTGCAAACAATATAGTAGAGAAAAACTAGAATAATTTTAACTTTCTGAATATTGTGAAAGGTAGGAGTATATTTGTAAAGTGACTAGTTTTCTTTATTCATGACTGACGATATAATGCTTCGAAATGATAAAATTACATTCACTTTGCATATAAATCATATCTGTGCATTTCTGAAGATATCACTGTGCTTGTCTTTCTTCTTCAGAAGATTGTAACCACTGTACATCGCGTAAATGATCACAAATACAGTACATCTGGTTGCGATGACAAGGCAGTACACCTTGTACATTAATAACTGCAGTACATCTGGTTGCGATGACAAGGCAGTACACCTTGTACATTAATAACTACAGTACATCTGGTTGCGATGACAAGGCAGTACACTTTGTACATTAATAACTGCAGTACATCTGGTTGCGATGACAAGGCAGTACACCTTGTACATTAATAACTACAGTACATCTGGTTGCGATGACAAGGCAGTACACCTTGTACATTAATAATTACAGTACATCTGGTTGCGATGACAAGGCAGTACACATTGTACATTAATAACTACAGTACCTCTGGGACAGATTAGTACAGGGTGTCTTGTAAAAATAACAATTGCAATCCATCATATAGAGATGACAATTATAACCCATCCTGTAAATATGGCAACTTAAATCAATCTTGTAGAAATAATAACCGCAACCCGTCCTGAAAAGATGACAAACTACAAGCAATCCTGACAAGATGTCAAACTACAAGCCATCCTGAAAAGATGACAAACTACAAGCAATCCTGAAAAGATGACAAACTACAAGCAATTCTGAAAAGATGACAAACTACAAGCAATCCTGAAAAGATGTCAAACTTTAAGTCATCCTGAAAAGATGACAAACTACAAGCCGTCCTGAAAAGATGACAAACTACAAGCAATCCTGAAAAGATGACAAACTACAAGCCATCCTGAAAAGATGACAAACTACAACCCGGCTATAAATGCATACAACTCCTCCTGTAATGATAGCAATCTAGAACAAATCTTGTAGATGTGAAAGCCACAGTGCTCATCGCCAAAGTTGCAGATCAAAACTCTAAAGACAACTTCTATCTTCAGTACTTTTGAAAGTGGCACTTTATTTTATTTCCATATATCTGTCAACAGCATAAAAATAAACAGGAGAAATTTGAAACATGTGCAACATCTGAAATACTTGGGCACAATAATAACATCAGATGGAAGATGCACCACAGAAATAAAAAGCAGAATAGCTCAGGCCAAAATAGCATTTCAGAACATGAAAAATATTTTAAGCAACAAAACTATGTCAATAGAAATGATAAAGAGAGTTCATCGATACTATATAGAACCAATTCTGACCTATGGAAGCGAATCATGTACAGTACACAAACAAATGTAAAGATGATTAAAGACCACAGAGATGGGATTTCTCAGAAGAATGTTGAAAGTTCCCTGGACAACTAAAAAGACCAATGAGGAAGTTCTCAAAGAGGCCAACACAAAAAGGGAGCTCCTAAAAAACATCAGAAAGAAATAATCAACATTTTTCGGGCACATCATGAGAAGAGGAAAGTTGGAATACTTGTTTACAACTAGCAAAATAAAAGGAAAGAGAGATCGCGGACGACAAAGAGAGAAAATGCCGGATGGCTTGGTGTTATCGGATGGAAAACAGTCAACAACAGAACTGATACGATGCACTGTAGATAGAAGATTATGAAGGATATGATCGCCTACGCCAACCGGTATGGCACATGATGATGATGAAATCTGACAACGGCTGCATACTTCGTTCATTTTACATCATCCTCTGTTAACATTGCAATAATTGCTAAATTAAAATAATTTACTACTGTACAGTGCACCGCCTTTTAATAAGACATACATCACACACGTCACCCACGAATCTGCAGATTGTAATATGAAAAACCACAATGCATCTGATAAAAGGAACATTCACAGTGCACTGTGTACAAATAGAAACTACAGAGCGTTTTATACAATCACTACAAATCATTATCAATAATTGAGTGAAACAATCACATAATACATATACAACACTACTATAATACCGCAATTGAAAAATTACTGATAAAAGAACAGATGTGCAACTTCCAAACATATATTTCTTCAGTATCTTTATGGTCATTATAATTATTACTATTATAATTAGGGAGCCGAGATAGCTCAGTGGTTAGTGAACTGGACTACCACGGACAAGGGGTAGGGTTCGATCCCAACCAACGGCTTCCGGGTTCACCCAGCCTTAAATGGGTACCGGATTTTTTTTTCTGGGAAAGTAAAGCAGCACGGGCGTAATACTGACCACATTACCCCAAAAATCATGTGCTGAAGGTCTGTAAAATATAGGGTCACTAACACCATATTTCCCTATACGCCACTTGGCGTGACGGGGGTACTTTACTTTACTTTTTACTATTATTAGTACTATTATTATTACTATTATAAGTACTATTATTATTACTATCGTTATTAGTATCATCAACAACAGTCACAACTTTCAGATTTCTTTCTCCATGAAATGGGTCTTTAAAAGTATGCATTTATTCCCGTCTTGAGCTAGATTGATCAACTTCTATGTTCCCATTATGCGTTTCATATGTGAATTTATATATAAGAAGGGTTCATCTGTGTATTTATGTATCAGAGGTGTTTACATGTGTATTTATATATCAGATGGGTTCATATGAATATTTATATATCAGAGGGGTTCTCTTGTGTATTTAAAAAATCAGAGGGGTTCATATTTGCATTTAAATATCAGAAGGGCTCATATTTGTATTCATATATCAGAAGGGTTCATATTTGTATTTATATATCAGAGGGATTAATATGTGTATTTATATATCAGAGGGGTTCACATGTGTATTTATATATCAGAGGGGTTTACATGTGTATTTATATATCAGAGGGGTTCATATTTGTATTTATATATCAGATGGGCTCATATTTGTATTTATATATCATAAGGGTTCATATTGAAATTTATATATCAGATGGGCTCATATTTGTATTTATATATCATAAGGGTTCATATTGATACTTATATATCAGAAGGGTTCATATTTGTAATTATATATCATAAGGGTTCATATTTGTAATTATATATAAGAGGGGCAACAACAGTATTTACACAAACTTGATGATTACGTTCCCTGAATTTAAACGACATCTCTAAAGGGATACAACCACTATAGAAAGGGGACTGGGTAGTCTAAAGGTATGACGCCGTTCTCAGGACAGGAAGTATCTGGGTTCAAAGCTCAACAGAAGTGCTGGTGATTTTTCCGCACAAAAAAAAATGAATACGTTGATTCTTTATGATTTTACCCTCCCTTTATCTCTCTGGGTAGTGAGATCTGATGTCTAGCCGTCTCTTGGGTAGTGAGATCTGATGTCTAGCCGTCTCTTGGGTAGTGATATCTGATGTCTAGCCCTCTCTGGGTAGTGAGATCCGATGTCTAGCCCCTCTATGGGTAGTAAGTTCTAATGTCTAGTCCTCTCTTGGGTAGTGAGATCTGATGTCTAGCCCTCTCTGGGTAGTGAGCTCTGATATCTAGCCCTCTCTGGATAGTGAGATCTGATGTCTAGCCCTCTCTTGGGTAGTGAGATCTGATGTCTAGCCCTCTTTTGGGTAGTGAGATCTGATGCCTAGCCCTCTCTTGGGTAGTGAGATCTGATGTCTAGCCCTCTCTTGGGTAGTGAGATCTGATGTCCTGCCCTCTCTGGGTAGTGAGATCTGATGTCTCGCCCTCTTTTGTGTAGTGAGATCTGATGTCTAGCCCCCTTTTAGGTAGTGAGATCTGATGCCTAGCCCTCTCTGGGGTAATACGATCTGATGTCCTGCCCTCTCTGGGTAGTGAGATCTGATGTCTAGCCCTCTTTTGTGTAGTAAGATCTGATATCTAGCTCTCTCTGAGTAGTGAGATCTGATGTCTAGCTCTCTTAGATAACAGCAGTAACAGGCGATCCCGTGCGCACTCGCGCACGTACGTTAAAGATCCCGTGGCAATTAAAATCGAAAAGAGTAGGCCATAAATATAGCCGCTGCCCCGACTAGGTTGACAGCAAAATCCTATCCAAGCCGTGGATCCGTGGCCGTTCTACAGAGTTCGTGCACATAGGCCAGAATTTCCCTAGGATTTTTTCGAGATTCTCCAGGGGGATATCGGAGCACCTATGGATTTCACCAGTGTGCAGTGTTTATAATCCTAACAATAAACAACAAACAAACAAAATCACGTTAGAGTGTATATACATTTTTTTAAGAAAAACTTCATATATATATATACAGTATATATATATATATATATATATATATATATATATATATATATATATATATATATATATATATATATACACCTACATGTCGGTGGTAACTATGTGAATCTAGATCGTCAAACACAGGTAATTCAGCTTTTATAAAATTTAAACGTTAAGAAAATAGAAACCTTTTATTAAACGAACTAATCCATGAAATGTTTAATCTTCTACATTATTTCGGATTCTGTGCTGAACACCAGAAGGTGCCTAAGAGCGACTGTTCAATGAAAATATCGCGTCTAGTTACACATCGCATGATGTGTAAAGAAAATTAAGCAAATTTGAGAATCGTTGAGGGACCAATAATTTGATGTTACACTAACTGTTCCTACACAACGACCCTTGTTTGGGCGTTACTGCTTTTATTGGTTTCCTTTTTAATTCGTATTTTTTTTTTAATATGATGATACAGTGTATATGAGTTATGGTCGGTATGTTGCACTTACTGCAATAGGAAAGAAATAGGTAATATTTCAAACCTTGGTAATTTCTTCTTCTACCTCTCAGCTCCCTGTGGAGCATAGTCCTCAACAAACACTTTCTAAGCCGTTCTGTTTCTTTTCATTCTTTTAAGATCAGTCCATGTTTTCCCCATCATCTTCATCTCTGCTTCCATCTGTCTTTTCCGAGAATACCTTGGTCTTTCTCTTTGTCTTTTTCCCTGGGGATTCCAAAAATGACCTGTCATGTAAAACTCTCAGTTGGCTTCCGCAGTGTGTGTCCTATCCAGCTCCATCGTATACGCTGTGTCTCTATATCCACAGGTATTTGACTGGTACATTTCCATAATTCTATAGTAATGATTTTGTCCTGCCATTTCATTCATTTTACTCTACGCAAGCATTCATTAATGAAAGTCTTACGCAACTCAAAATCTTGGTAACTGGTAAACACATAAAACCAATATAACCACTTGCAAAAAATTATCATAATACACTGTGCAAAATACCATTTTTATTCATCTTTGGCAAAAAACATAATATTCAGTAATAAAAGTATTATTTGCAAAATATCTATAAAATACTAATTGGAATTAAATGTCAGGAAATATAGATTTTTACATGGTTATATAAAATTACAAGATATGAAGCTTAATGCCGACTTAGCTCTGAAGTGAATTTTGCGGACCCCGTTTCAATTTCTTTTCCGCGTGAGACAGTGAATTTTGCGGACCCCGTTTCAATTTCTTTTCCGCGTGAGACAGTGAATTTTGCGGACACCGTTTCAATTTCTTTTCCGCGTGAGACAGTGAATTTTGCGGACCCCGTTTCAATTTCTTTTCCGCGTGAGACAGTGAATTTTGCGGACCCCGTTTCAATTTCTTTTCCGCGTGAGACAGTGAATTTTGCGGACCCGTTTCAATTTCTTTTCCGCGTGAGACAGTGAATTTTGCGGACCCCGTTTCAATTTCTTTTCCGCGTGAGACAGTGAATTTTGCGGACCCCGTTTCAATTTCTTTTCCGCGTGAGACAGTGAATTTTGCGGACCCGTTTCAATTTCTTTTCCGCGTGAGACAGTGAATTTAGGTATCAGGTCGATTTTAAGTTCTTATCGTGTAGAGGTTTATACAAATCAAAGACAATGCATATATACAGATTATCAATTTAGAACTAATGAATGCGAAGATGTGCGAATAATTGCTTTGTCTAATGTACACAAAATAGAGGTCACATATTTTTATCGATAAAGTTTATAAAATAAAAAAATTAATTAATAAAAAAGATAAATTTAAAAAAAAAACATACATTGCGATATATATATATATATATATATATATATATATATATGTTTACAATGTTTAACATGTTTATGATGCAGTGTTAACTTTTTTTTTTAAATAAGTAACTTTAAGTATGACGAAATCTCGTATTGCAATATATGTTATATTTATTTATACTATTAATTAGAATATAGACTGTCTTCATGTATGTATGCTCAACAATGTTATAGGTAAATGTTAACATACAATTAAGTAACATATGAAATAAGATAATGTCACGAACTATGCATATTTTTAATTAAACTCTTGTATGGATTCATGAATTACAAATATTTAGTTGGAAGACAAGATCTAAAATCTTGAGGGAAAACAACGAAAAAATTATTTGAAAAGGAAGTGAAAAAGCAAAACAGATTTTAGAATACTTTTTTAGAAACAAAAATTAATACAAAAAAGTTAGATTAATTTGAGCAAAGAAATTAACATTACATCATAAAAGGATATAGTGAGAGTTGTGGTCACACATTTTTGGTACTTTTTATCTTTAACTCGGATCCTGTGTTTCATATGTTCGGATTTGGAGTCAGGGTGGTGTCCTACCATCATCAAGCGCTGTACATTTCTTTTTAAAATGTCGATCATTATTTTCAGCAGGACGTGAACTTCCGGTCAATATGGTGGATAGGCGACATGAACCATTAAAGGCTATGTCTGAAAAGTGTTCCTTGTTGCAGTTTCCTCACATCCCAAGTCCGGCTTGTTGCAGGAGATACTGAGTTAAGTGCTCTGTGCACACTGTGAGCTGTGTGTTTCATCTGTTTTGATTGTATTTCGATATTCCGATTGTTTACCATGAATGATGATATCGTGTGATGGAGAACAGATGACTGTGTTCACTTTCTATCCGGTTTCGTCTTATGTCTTATGGCGTGTGCCGAGACTGCTATGATGGGGACTACAGCTATCTTTCTTTATTTGGGAGATGAGATAGTAATTCGGATGGCACGGGCGGTTGAGCAATTAAGGATTTTAATTCGTTTGCAGTGATACCGGGGCCTTCCATAACCATAACTCGGATCTTGTAATATATTTTCTGCTATTTGTGACACAATCCCATTGCACTTGCTCTGGATGTCTCCTTTCTGTTGCCAGATTGGATTTCTGACTGCTCTGTTCAGAGATTATGTCTCCTAATTTAGTTAAGGTGCTGGGTCTTTATAAAGTCGGTATGCAGTGACTTGAAAAATAGTGTTGAAATTACGTCACCGATTGATGAAACTTATGTCATTCTATTCTGTGTCCACAATCCCGTCTGCAGCATAACAAGCCGTTGTTATATTACCGGTTTCATTGTTGAAAGGAAATGGTGTTAATCATTGAAAACTGGGTGTTTTTGGTTGAACATATCTTCCGTAATGGTGACAAATATACCGAAGAAGTAATTCAATAATTTGTGCTGAAATTTCCAAACTCACAAGTCCCATACCGCAATGTGGGTAAGAATTTTATCGATAAGATAATTGTTACGGGTAGTGTGGTAGATGAACACCGATCTGGAAGGCCTTCAACTTCAGAAGACACGGTGTTTGATATCCAGACCAGAATTACAATGAGCCCCAATAAATCTTTAAGGCGGTTGTCTCAACAGGTAAATTGACCAATGAGCACCGTCCTCAAGGTTCTGAAGAGTAAGCTACACCTTCGTCCTTACAGATGAACTGAATCGTCTCAACTCCATGAAAGAGATCGCCAATCCCGACTGAACAACTGCATGTGGTTTCAGAACATTATTTATGAACAAGGCGATGAAGTCATTGACGTGGCTTTCTTCACTAATGAGGCATGGTTTCATCTCTCTGGTTACGCCAACAGTCAGAACAAATCGTGTGTGAAGCCATGAAAACCTCTATGATTTCCATTAATCTTATTTTGCCTGCGAATCTTTCTTTTCTTCTGGCTTATGCTGAACCTGATGGTATTTCGTTATCTTTGTTTAATAATATAGAACTGTACTTCTATATTTACGCTATATTTTGTAACACACACACACACACACACACACACATATATATATATATGTGTTTTATAATATACTTCCGTACTTGATTATATATTTTTTTATTATATGAAGCTGCTACGCGCAATTTTCTGTTTATTTCTCCACGTTTCATCCAGCTTGCTGCTCCACGTCACACGATAAGTGTGCCTATTACAACTCTTGTTTAGTCTATTATCTATCTATTGGTCTTTCGAGCCGTAGCCGGTCTATAGGGCGTAGACCAAGATACTCCTCTTATCTGAATTCCCGTTCTAGCAGTTTTCAATTCTTTTAAAGATATTTTATCAAATCTCGCCATTTGTCTCTGTTCTGTGCAAGCAGCTCTATCTCATTGAGGGAGCCGATTCCTGCTGCTCTTGCCTCGCTCATCAATGTTCTTCTCTTAGTCTATTATAGGCGACAAATTATCTCGATTGCAAATCAGACAATACCATAATATAATAGATCCTCTACCCAGACCCACCTCTTTTCCCCACTTGCCCTGCAACTACTTGTGAGCTTAGGAATCGCAGCCGAAGCCACACGCAAACGAATTGACTGAATAAAGTTACAGATCAAATGCACAAAACTCCGTGGCACCGGCGAAGACAGTTATTTGCTTATGTTTTATAATTGTTTTTTTGTTTGTACTTGCTTATACACGTTTTGTAAAATTAGCTATCACTAGCTTTCACGCGTTTTTAACATCACCCACAAATATGTCAGTGGCCCATGAAAAAGAAAAATGGAACTAAAGTTGTGTTCTGTATACAACGACGCAAGCAGCGGCGGATATTCAGAGAAGGCAAAGGAGACCGCGACCCCTCTAATATTTTATCTGAATACATAACACAATCACATTCAAGCCCAATGAGTTAAATGTCAGTGTACAACCAGCCACTGATTTCCCTTCTATAGTTGTTATATTGCTCAAGCAATACCCCCCGCTATTAATACAAAGGCTTAATAGCTATGGAGAAGAAACCTGCTGGAACACAACAACATGTGTCGATCTTGCATTCTGTATACGAATTAGATAAGTCATTTCAGCTATGGGTTCCCTGGTTGCCATGACAACAGTGGTTTAACTAATAAGGTAGTATTTTCCTCTCTTTGACGTAACTTAGTAGTATAGAACGACAGGAGACCATTCTACTAATATCTCCGTCAATTAATGCGTTGTCTTTATATAAAATACTTGAACAAAACTACAAGAGATGTTAATTAACAGCATTTTTTTCAGAGCATACAATGCAAATAGCTAAGATGTTATGATGTAATCAAGATAATTTAAGGCAGTAATTGAAACAACTGTTTCACATAGCGCAAATGTCAGTAATCTTAATCTCAAAATGTATCAAGTTCAAGAACCTAAAAGATCGGTGTCACATCCTTCCTTCCCTAAGTTTCGAATCACTCGCTCGCCGCTGGACACAAGACCTGACGGGTTTGTTTATCTGAAGATGTGAGTTTCACTATACATTTGGTATGTATTTCAGATGCGTGATGGCGTCAATTTTATCACCCACTCCGAATCGACTCATGATGATTCGTCTTCTCCCCCTCTCTATTGTGCTGGTACGTCTATGATATCTCATCACCGTCCATTATTACATTAAGTTGTCTTAGATGCGTCGTGTCGTGGTTAACATTGGGCAGCAATATCTGTATCTTCTCAAGTCAAAAAGAAAACATCCGACATCAGCACGGCTTATTTTGGGTACTGTTTTGTTGTTGTTTTTTTTGAGTTTACCAGCTTTCACCTCTTCGATGTCCATAGAGACTAGGAACTGAATTGAATTTTGCGTGTTCATCCGTTTTTTTTTCCTGGCATGTGCGTGCACGTGGGCCCCTGGCCTCGCAGGCAGATAACTCGGAGGTACTCATATTTTTTTCCGTCAATGAATATTTAACGTTTCAAGCCTAGCCGTGTTGCTGAGACCAGAGGTGGTTGTCGCAGAGAGAAACCACAAATAAAAATCCCAACTGGTGCAACTGGGATTTGATTCTCAATCTCTCTGTCCCGAGACCATTGACCTGCGTTTGACATCTCTCTTCAGCGACTTCATGATTGGCCAGACTTGCCAGTCTGTGTCCAGCAAAAGTAGTTCCGGTGGGGATCTCGGTAGCCTAGTTGGGAAAACAACTCGACTAGGCTACCGACGTTCGGACAACCTGTGTTCGATTCCCGCTGGAAGCAGTGTGAGTTGTACTAGTGGTTGGAAAAAGAAATACCTCCGCGGTCGACCCAGCTGCTGGCAGAAATGGGTACCAGTATAGTACTCTGGGAAGGTGAGGAATGCCGTCTCGCATCGTGAGTTTCGATGCTTGGTGCGACACTATCCAGAAGTCTACGAACACATCAGGGTGAAAATTCGGGGGCTAAGCCGTCGATTCAAGTCTCGTACTTTACCTTTATGTTCCGATTCATAGAATACTCGAGCAGAAACTGCTGACGTTATAACCGCTCTTAAGTGACGTCTCTGCACTTTCAACCACAGCTGCATCTTATATGTACTGTATTTTCCCTCATCATCTTGTGTCTTGTCACAGAGTATAGGCGATCATGCCTCTTTTCCATACATTTCAGTCCTTGGTATTTGATATTCATCATCATCATTAGGTCGCATGTGCGTTGCAGAACGTTGTATTCACCACAGTGTATCCGAAAGAACCTGTCTCTAGCCAGATCGCCCACCTCTCTTGCCTTGTTCACGGTCTCTTTGATGTCTTGAAACCATCATGGTCTGTCATGTCTCATTTCCCTGGAACATTGGGATTGTCTATTATTGTTCAGTCTAGCCAACTATGTTTTTTGACGTCTCCAAAGTATTTTAATTTTCTTTGTAGAATAGTGTTTATAAGCCAGGTCTTTCTAATGTTTATGTATTTTAATGTCTTCATTGCTCTCTTTGATTATCCAAGATACCTTAAGGACCTTTTGGTATCATTTTGTTTGAAATGAATCTATTTTGTTCTTTGTTTACGAGATTGTTTATGATCACAACCAAATATAGCTACCAGGAAGATACACGCATTCTAACTAATTTTAATTTTACTAAGTAAAGGTAAAGATCTCCGTCACGTCAAATGGCGTAAAGGGAATATGGTGTTAGTGACCATAATTTTTACAGACCGTCGGCACATTATTCTTTTCGTTAGTGTTGTCAGTATTAAGCATGTGCCGCTTAACTTTCCCAGAAAAAATCAGGTACCCATTTAAGGCTGGATGAACCAGGAAGCCGTCAATCAGGATCGAACTCGACTTCTTGTCCTTTGTAATCCAGTTCACTAACGACTGAGCTATATCTGTTTTCTTTAATTTTACTGACTTGCTGGTATTATGCCAGACGAAGATACATTTTGTTTTATTCGATATTAGTTTTAATGATGACTCGTTTAAAGTGAGACTGTTAAGCTGCCTGGTATTAATTGCCATTTTTTCCCTTCTTTCTTTTGTTTTCTATGTTTTGTTGTTACAATAATTTTAAAAGATGTTCCTTGTCTAAAAATATTACAGAAATATACATTACATTAATATTTATTTATTCACCGTTTATTATATAATTCTATAAGTCTCGCTCTCGCTACCAATTTCGGAAGTTTGACAATAAATCTGACACCAATGAAGATATTGTAACAGGAATCAGTTCATTACGAGCGAAGCTAGAATATACGTGTGTGTAGTGTTTGTGTGCGTGTGTGTAGTGTTTGTGTGCGTGTGTGTAGTGTTTGTGTGCGTGTGTGTAGTGTTTGTGTGCGTGTGTGTGTGTGTAGGGGGGAGGGGTCTTAATTGTCGACAAGGAGTAACGCAACCTACCAGACGGGCCTCTCTGCTGATAGCTGTCATATGGGTAGTTATAGCAGCCTCCGTCAGTCATATTTTACTGTGGATTTTTCAGAGCCACCAGAAATGTTATTTTTTCTCTTTTCTTTCGCCGTGTATCCGCTTTTTCTATAAATCTGTCTGCTTCTTGTTTGAGTTGGAGCTTTAGAGTGTGTTTCCAAAGATTACGGTCTGCAGATATTTCTTCCCAGGCTGTAGGGTTTATGTTCAGTCTTCATGTCACATTTACACACGTCTAAAAATTGAAGTTTTGGGCGCCCCCTAGTCCTTTTGCCAACTGCCAGTTGTCCGTAGAGTTTATCTTTTGGGTAAGGGTGCGTATAAATACGATTGTTATTCGTGACTGTTAGTGCCCAGTACCTGTGAGTCTAAACGTGTTCGTAAACTATACGTAGGAGCTAGTACTGAGTGGTTAAACTCTTCAACGAAATGCCAGCTTCAGTAGCGCGCCAGACACCATGTATACTTTGTGTAGATAAGCACAAACGTTAGTTACATAAACTACTCTGCAGGGCAGCGAGTAAAGTTACAGAGAACATGTAAAATAGACATACAACGGTATAAAGCAGCTCAACTAATAGAAAAAAAACAAGAGAAACTACGACGTGTCGGCAAAAGCTTTTATCAGGTGTAAAACACAAACTATTAAAATGAAACAAAGAAACCCAAGCACTAATCTAAAAAATGTCGGAAAGAAACAGTGACCATGATTTCCGTAGATGTTGTAAAGTAACGTACCCCCGTCACGCCAAGTGGCGTATAGGGAAATATGGTTTTAGTGACCATACATTTTACAAACCTTCAGCACATGATTTTTGGGGTAATGTGGTCGGTATTACGCCCGTGCTGCTTTACTTTCCCAGAAAAAAAATCCGATACCCATTTAAGGCTGGGCGAACCCGGAAGCCGTCGGTTGGGATCGAACCCTACCCCTTGTCCTTTGTAATCCAGTTCCCTAACCACTGAGCTATCGCGGCTCCCACGTAGATGTTGGTTATACGATTAATAGACATACAATATATAAATCTAATTAAATCCTAGTTACCAGTTCTTTCGGCTAATTTTTGGATCTGTGTTTTGTTGTTGTGCTTGGATTTCTTTGTTTAATTTTAATCGTCATCATCATCAAGTACCGAGCCTGCTGGCGTAGGTGATCATGCCTCTTCACAACTCTTGATCTGCACAGTTGTTTATCATTTCTATTGTTGACCTTCTGCCAAGCCATTCTCTTAAGCTGTCTGGTATCTTTTCTCTCTACTTTCCTCTCTCTTTCTTCGTCCCTCACTTTTCCCGGTTGTTACAATATATTCCAGCTGTTCCCTTTTCACTACACAATCAAAAAATGATGATTGTTTCCTCATAATATTGGAAATTAGCTCTCTTTTTACCTTGGCCTGTTTCATAACGTTTTCATTACTCTTCTTAGCTGTCCATTGTATTCTCAAGATTCTTCTGTAAAACTACATTTGTTTATCCTCCAAGGATTTTCTTGTCTGTTATCCTATTGTCCATGATTCCCATCCATATGTTAAGACTGTACGTAACATTTAAGAACTCTTTTTCTTGTTTCTATTGTCAGAAATGGATTGCACAGTATCTTCCTCATTTTCTGAAAAGCTGCTTTAAAAGAAAAGTTAATTAATTTTAATAGTGTGTGTGTAATACATGTTGAAACCGTTTTTCTGAAACATTATGGTTTGTCGTATCTCTCTATTAGTTTAGCTGCTTCATACTTTTGTTATGTTTATTTTACTTACTTTATGTTCGCCTGTATATGACTTCGTACTGTATGTGCATATTTTTATATGTCGCGGATCAATACGAATGATTGAATGTGAGTAGAACAGCAGTAACCACCAGTAGAAAATGATGTTCAATAAATAATCCAGCAGTTCGATATAAATCAACTAATGGGAAATAAACCAACAGTATATTACCATCCTAAAAATGAATTCCCGTTTAATTAAACATTAGTAACATTCATCAAGAAAATCTGTTTGCTAACACTCTGCTAACATGCAAACCTAAATTTTACAGAAAACGCTGGTATTTTAATAACACTCGGAATATTACGAATAATAACGGAAAGTAGCGAAAACTAACAGGGTAGTCATATGTATATTGTTTCCTTTCGGCACATTTCTATAGCACTAGAATTAATTATTGTATTCTGCGTTGTAGTCTGTATAATGTGTTAATGTATTATGTGTATATTCTAAATAATATGTTATTGCATTATGTATAATATGTTAATGTATTCTGAATAATGTGTTAATGTATTCTGCATAATGTGTAATGTATTCTGTATAATGTGAATGTATTCTGTATAATGTATTCTGCGTGTATTCTGTATAATGTGTTAATGTATTTTGTAATATGTGTTGATGTATTCTGTGTGTTTTCTGTATAATGTGTTAATGCATTGTGTGTGTGTTCTGTTTAATGTGTTAATGTATTTTGTAATATGTGTTGATGTATTCTGTATAATGTGTTAATGTATTGTGTGTGTCTTCTGTATAATGTGTTAATGTATTTTGTAATATGTGTTGATGTATTATGTATAATGTGTTGATGTATTGTGTGTGCTTTCTGCATAATCTGAGAGTGTATTCTACCAACATATCACAGCTCCCCGTTCCCCTCCCTCTCCCCCCCCCCACAAAAAAAGTTATGCAAATTTATATATCAGCTTTACGGAGTGAGCACAAAACAAACGTTTAGTCCCCGGGCCTTCATCGGTATAACAGAGCACAAAACAAAGACAAGCCTAAGAAGAAGACCACATGGATACTTAGCTCTGAGGGACTAGACCGTCCCTGAGATCGCCAAGAGGCACAGGAAACGAAAATGTCCAAAGGGTAAAAAAAAACTAATCATGTGACCACATTAAGTAACTCTGTTGGCAGGTCATTCATACACGCAGTTATCACGTGACTATAGAAACAGGTCAACTATCGCTCGAGAAATTTATCTACACACAATTACATTATTTCCAAATTTATCCATTCTTACTCATCAAAGCAAGAGACAGAGTGGAATGGCGCTCCATGGTAGCCAACCTTCGATGCGGAGACGGCACTCAATGATAATGATGTCTCATTAACAATACTATGTCCATAATTGCATGACAAACAGGGACATCAACAACAAAAGACCAAATTATTTCAATGAAATTCTTTAGAATTACCAGCATTGTAATGAACAGAAGTAAAATGTGAGAACAAATATTTTAGAAGAGTAAGTAACATCAATTCTGAGTAATCAGAAACACACAAACAAATAAATAAAGCCATGTGGAGTTGTACCACAACTAGCAGTATCCAACAACGATCACTAACTACAAAATGTATAAACAAAAGAAGACAATTCATTTCAAGCGATGAAATGCCGAGGAAAGAAATAATAAATTACAACCGATCTTGTCGGATACACATCATTTGTTGGTTTTTTTTCGTGTGTGTGTGTGTTGTGTGTGTGTGTGTGTGTGTATATATATATATATATATATATATATATATATATATATATATATATATGGCCATTTTTGTCTTGTCAGACGGTTTAGTGGAGGCTATTGTGAATTTTTGTTTTGTTTTGAGGTTTTGTTTTTGTTTCTGTGTTGAACAGCTTCTCTCGTGGCTAATTCTACCAATGTTTGACAAACACACGCGGTCACAGAATGAACAAGCCAGGCCCACTGGTCCACATGGTTTTCCATCCTTTTTCATGAGTCTTTTCTCTTCTAAGAGTTGCCTTAGCACAATCTCAAAAGATGTTATACCATTCGTGATACATGCCTCTATAATGTGCGATCACTTGCCAGATGTTTCAAGTCATTTTCAGAGATGGAAAAGTCATTCAGAGATGATTTACAGATATCTCTATATCGTAGTTTAGGTCTGACCTTTTGTCTTTTTCCGTGTATTAGTTCTCCATATAGTATTTGCTTAGGGATGCATTTTTCTTCCATTCGCTTGACGTACCCCAACCATCTTAGTTCATTTTGCTATATATATATATATATATATATATATATATATATATATATATATATATATATATATATGGGAGTCGCGGTAGCTCACTGGTTGCTATATTCCAGCTGCTCTCTTCTCATTACATGGGGAAAAAATGACGATTGTTTCCTCCTAATATTTGAAATTAGCTATCTTTTTTGCTTTGGCCTCTTTCAGAACGTTTTTACTACTCCCTCTTAGCTGTCCATAGTATTCTCAACATTGTTCTATAAAATCACGTTTCTACAGAATTTAGTGATTTTCTTGTCTGTTGTCCTATTGTCCATGATTCACATCCATATGTTAAGACTGGCTCTACATAACATTTAAGAACTCCTTTTCTTACTTCTATTGTCAAAAATAGATTGCATAGTATCTTCCTCACTTTTTGGAAAGCTGCTTTTGCCTGAGCCATTCTGCATCTCACCTCTGTTGTACATCTACCATCTGAAGTTAACATTATTCCCTTGCATTTAAATTCATTTACCTGTTTTAATATTGTTCCACTTGTCTTTATTGTGCTTTGTGGTGATGTCTTTTCCTTTGGTGCTACTATTACTTGTTTTCAGTTACCTGTATGTATTGACCTGGAACTCGTGCTCTCAGAAGATCACTTACACCAGTTAACGCTCCCTTTAGGGAGGGTGTAGAGTACACCCAATCATCAACGAACGCAACAACAACATTGTACGTAAATAAAATTGTTTATTGTGCATTATTATCTATAACATTCCTTTTATTTACTTCCTTGTATCTCCTGTTCTTGATTGTTTCCTTATTATAGCACTTCCTTTGCTTTACGTCATCAGATATATGTAAAGTATTGTTATATTTCTTCATAATTACGTGACTTGATTTGTTGAGCTGATGACCAATAACTGCCCAGGTACCCTCTCAGTCTGATTTAATTATTTTTTTTCGTGTAATATTTCGTTCTTAAACTTTTCATTTGTCCTCATTTTTTCATCAGATTTGTCAGTTATCATATTATTATAGAGTTATCAAAAAACATATTTTACTAGGTTAATTCATCATCATCATTCTAGTGCCGACAACGTTATACAGAGCTTGTAGTACACTTCTCTATATAAATCCATATTTTTCGCGAGCCTCCAAATCGTTTTATGGCATTCGATGCCGGCAGTCCTTACCTCTCTTTTCAGTGTATCACAGAATTTGTCTTCCTTTTTTTTTGCCTGTTGATTCCTATTTCAGTTCTTATTGTTTGATTCTCTGTTTATGTCTTTTCATCATACGACCAACATTTGCCAACCTTTTTTACCTTTAGATGAGAATATTGGTTACCTTACCATCGTTCCGAACCATTCTTGGAATGATTCCACTGTATACAAAGCTTTTTCCTGGAACTCCTTTCGATTGCGTCTAGTTTATTCTCTATTTCTTTTCTTGATTGTCAGCTTTCACATGCATACTTAAGAGAATGTTATAGACCTGAGTTGAATATTCTAAGTTTTGTTTGAATGCTTCATTGGAGATGTAATGGTATAGACAGATATTTCATATATCATGCAGAGAACATATTATGCAGAGAACATATCATACAGAGAACATATCATATAGAGAACATATCATACAGAGAACATATAATACAGAGAACATATCATACAGAGAACATATAATACAGAGAACATATCATACACATAACATTTCATGCAGAGAACATATCATGCAGAGAACATATCATAAATAGAACAATTCATACAAAGAACATATCATACAGAGAAAATATAGTACAGAGAACATATCATACACTGAACATATCATACAGAGAGCATATCATACAGAGAACATATCATACAAAGAGTATATACAGAGAATTTATCACCAATGAAGAAGTGAGCGAAGGAATCCAACGATCCATTGCACCAATAAAAGACTTATTGTTAATAATAAAACAGAGGAAACTGACTTCATATGGACACTTCACACGGTCCACAGGATTTGCCAAGTCCATTCAACTAGGTACAGTACCAGGCAAAGGACAATGGAGGACAACGGAAAAGATGGGTGGATAACAAAGGACAATGGAGGACAACGGAAAAGATGGGTGGATAACAAAGGACAATGGAGGACAACGGAAAAGATGGGTGGATAACAAAGGACAATGGAGGACAACGGAAAAGATGGGTGGATAACAAAGGACAATGGAGGACAACGGAAAAGATGGGTGGATAACAAAGGACAATGGAGGACAACGGAAAAGATGGGTGGATAACAAAGGACAATGGAGGACAACGGAAAAGATGGGTGGATAACAAAGGACAATGGAGGACAACGGAAAAGATGGGTGGATAACAAAGGACAATGGAGGACAACGGAAAAGATGGGTGGATAACAAAGGACAATGGAGGACAACGGAAAAGATGGGTGGATAACAAAGGACAATGGAGGACAACGGAAAAGATGGGTGGATAACAAAGGACAATGGAGGACAACGGAAAAGATGGGTGGATAACATCAGAGAATAGACAGGAAGTCTTTCGTTGTATTACAGAGAGCTGCACTAAATCGCGACGACCAGAAGCAAATTGTGAACATGTCCTCTATGGTGCCCCAAATGACCGGCAAGGTTACGGGATAATTGATTGAATTGACTGATTTATTGATTAAATTATTGACTGAGTCTGTGCTTACTATCTTTAATATCAATATTTTATCACGGTGTGTGAAAATCATTGCTTTATTTGTTATTTTTATTCTAATTCCTTTCTTTGTGTCCTCTTCTTGATCTAAACAACTTCCGATGCACACTAATTTATTGAACCTGTTTCACTGTTTTTTTCTACCAGCTATACTAGAACTATTTGAAATTAGAACTAGATATGTTTAAAGTAGATAAACGGATGAGTGATAAGTACAGTACGATAGTACAAAATAGATATAATGCTATTGAGAAAATATGGGACATCGAGGAGCAGTGGTTAATGCTCAAACAATCGATTTAACAAACATCAAAAGGAGAATTACCAGTGACTAAAAAAATCAACAAAAAGAAATGGATGACAGAAGAAATACTGGAACTAATGGACGAAAGACGAAAACATAAGAAAAGAGAACAGACATACAAAATATTGCTTCAAGAGATCCAAGACAAATGCAGAATTGCAAAGGAACGAAAATTAAAGCAGAAATGTGAAGACATGAAAAAGAGCAACAAATGAAAGATTCAAAATGTATGCTCAATCAGTTAGATGAATTAACAGGAAGAAAAGAAATTAAAGTTTTAGGATGTGTGAAATCAAAAGAAGGAAATATAACAATAGGACAGGAGGAGATAATGAAAAGATGGACAGAATATATCAGTAAACTCTATGGAGATGAAAGTCCAGAGCTAAATAATTCAAACAAAGACACAGGTCCATCAATAATGCAGAGTGAAGTGGAGGACGCAATTCAACACATGAAAAGAGGCAAAGATCCAGGCCTCGACATTATAACAATCTTAGAAACATGCATTAGGAAAGCTGGAAGTCATAACAAAACTACTCAAAGGCATATATAACACTGGACACATACCCGATGATAAAAACTATCTTTGTAGCCATACCGAAGAAGTCAGGCGCTACAGGTTGCGATGGCCATATCGCCACTTATGACGTTGGGCAGTGAGATCCGATGTCTAGCACACTATAATAACGGCAACTGACAGGAGATCCCGTGAGCACTCGCGCATGTTAAAGATCCCTGTGGCAATTAAAGTTGAAAAGAGTATGCCGCTGCCCGGGCAAAATTGTCATCAAAAACCTACCCACAGTGTGGATCCCAGACATTGCTGCGGAGTTCGTGCACGTGAGCCAAGGCTCTCCTTGGATTCTCGGTGGGGTTATCTGATCACCCATGGACTTGTTCGGTTTGCAGTGATGGCGGTCCTAACATTATCATCATCATCAAGTACCAGGCCTGCTGGCGTAAGTGATCATGTCTCTCCACAACTTTCGATCACGACAGTTATTTATCATTTCTGTTGTTGACTTTCTGCAAAGCCATTCTTTTAAGCTGTCTGGTATTTTTTCTCTTTGCGTCCCTCTATCTCTTCGTCCCTCAATTGTTCCAGTTGTTACAATATATTCCAGCTGTTCTCTTCTCATTACATGGCCACAAAATGATGATTGTTTCTTCCTAATATTGGAAATTAGCTCTCTTTTTGCTTTGGCCTCTTTCAGAACGATTCCGTTACTCTTCTTAGCTGTCCATGGTATTCTCAACATTCTTCTGTAAAACCACATTTCTACAGACTCCAGTGATTTTCTTATCTGTTGCCCTATTGTCTATGATTCACATCCATATGTTAAGACTGGCTCTACATAACATTTAAGAACTCTTTTTCTTGTTTCTATTGTCAAAAATGGATTGCATAGTATCTTCTTTATATTTTGGAAAACTGTTTTTGCCTCGGCCATTATGCATCTCAGCTCTATTGTAAATCGTCCGCCTTTTTAGTCAAAGGATAGCGGAGCCAACCGTAAACAAACCGACGGAAGGCAACAGAAAACCGCCGTCGTAATTTCTTTGTACAATCATGAATCGCGGTCCTAACAATAAACAATAAACAACAGTTATAAAAAGAGAACTAAATTCACATACCTTGACCATATCAAACGTCACAAGTGTCTTCAAAGAACAATAGTTGGTTGAGTCTCTAGAAAGGAGAGAAGTAGAAGAAGATCGGACCAAAATATCACAGAGACCTCCATTGACTAAACACATTGAGGCAGGAAACACACGCAGACAAGCAGAAACATTTCAACTGGCATTCAAAATCGGAACTTTCTCGTGTGGACAAGCTTTGTAATAAAGATAATGATAATGTCCTACTTATACTAATTAACGGTTCTTTCTTTTTTTTCTTCAGTTTTTCTTTCTTTTTCTAGTTATCTATTCTCTTGCTCTGTTTATCTCCTTCTTCTTCTTCTTCTGTGTTTATGACTCTGTCAGAGAAGGTTTCCGGATTCTCTCACGAAGGCAGCTGTCTGTCTAAGTGATTCGGTTGCCCCGTATAGTTTCTCTTCCAGGGAGGTGGGCGTGGTCCACATTGTACTTCTCAGGACGGTGTACTGGGGGCAATCCTGTAGAACATGTTTTGTTGTCATGTTGACCTTTATATTTGATAAAAGAATGTTACATTTGGTTCTGTTTTTAATTGTGTCATTTTACAATTTTATTGCTTAGTTAGTAAACTATTCTTGATATAATTTATATTTCATAAAAATAAAGAAGCACTTTCCTATTTATGTATTTATTTTGTTTAAATGACATTCCATGTTTCATTTAACCGACGTAATATTCTTTCATGTGTGTTTGCCGTAGGCAAACAGAATTCTCAGAACTTGCAATAACGCGCGTATTATTGGTAATTGTTAACCTTTTCAAACCCACACAACACTGAACAATACTGTAAAAATGTTACGGCGTGCAATTAGTTCTTTAGTGAGATAGTTTCAATAGAAAAACCAGTCTTATAATTGTGTTTTAAAACAGTACATTCTATGAAATTCTAACCACTGGCTTTAGAAAGTGTTTAGCTGTAATTGTTTTCGCTTTTAGTGCAGTACTCTTGGGAGTCGCTGCTTCACTAAGGTTTTTGTGCTCGTTCACAAAATACCCTGCTCACGCCCTGTAGGGATAATGAACTCTGATATAATAGCAAGAGAAACCGAGTGCCTATTCCTATCGGAATCGGACGTATTAATATAAGCCTAGTATTCAAGTTGCGTACGCGAAAGAATATCTAGCATTTGCAAATTTAACGGTGGAAGCTGTAAACCGTAATAAAGAAAAAGCAGGAAAGTGCATTCAAATCTTCTCAACTAAAATGATTAAAATATACATCTTTTGTGGGCTGGCAGTTGTACATTTATCAACAGGGAATGCTGCATACTCCCCAACCATTCAGTTAATTATATTGAACCTAAAATTACAAACATTAAATATCCGTTGAATTAATAATAAACAACATCACACGTTTTTGTGGGCGCCATATATGTATCTAAATGTTGCTGCCATCGTCTATGAAAATCCTTTATAATCTTTTGTTTATAGTCCTTGACTTTTTTAGTATTCACTGTAAGATGAAATTACTCCCTTAGACTGATAGTCTGACCTGCCTAGGACCTCCCTCAATAGACTCGTGTTCTCCCCTACTTAGGAGCCCTTCAGCAGACACGTTTTCTCCCCTACATAGGAGCACTCTCCACAGACACGTTTTCTCCCCTGAATAGGAGCACTCTCCACAGACACGTTTTCTCCCCTAAATAGGAGCACTCTCCACACACACGTTTTCTCCCCTAAATAGGAGCACTCTCCACAGACACGTTTTCTCCCCTAAATATGAGCACTCTCCAAGACACGTTTTCTCCCCTAAATATGAGCACTCTCTACAGACACGCTTTTTCCCCTACATAAGAGCACTCTCCAAGACACGTTTTCTCCCCTAAATATGAGCACTCTCCACAGACACGTTTTCTCCCCTAAATATGAGCACTCTCTACAGACACGTTTTCTCCCCTACATAAGAGCACTCTCCACAGACACGTTTTCTCCCCTACATAAGAGCACTCTCTACAGACACGTTTTCTCCCCTACATAGGAGCACTCTCCACACACACGTTTTCTCCCCTAAATAGGAGCACTCTCCACAGACACGTTTTCTCCCCTAAATATGAGCACTCTCCAAGACACGTTTTCTCCCCTAAATATGAGCACTCTCTACAGACACGCTTTTTTCCCCTACATAAGAGCACTCTCCAAGACACGTTTTCTCCCCTAAATATGAGCACTCTCCACAGACACGTTTTCTCCCCTAAATATGAGCACTCTCTACAGACACGTTTTCTCCCCTACATAAGAGCACTCTCCACAGACACGTTTTCTCCCCTAAATAAAAGCACTCTCCACAGACACGTTTTCTCCACTAAATAAAAGCACTCTCCACAGACACGTTTTCTCCCTTACCTAGGAGGCCTTCAGCAGACACGTTTTCTCCCCTAAATAGGAGCACTCTCCACAGACACGTTTTCTCCCCTGAATAGGAGCACTCTCCACAGACACGTTTTCTCCCCTAAATAGGAGCACTCTCCACAGACACGTTTTCTCCCCTAAATAGGAGCACTCTCCACGGACACCTGTTTTCCACTACCTAGTAGCTTTCTCCGCATACTCTTGTTCTCCCCTACATAGGAGCTCCCTCCTGGATTTCCGGTTGGTGGGCACGCCACGATGACCGCCTAGTTAAATCAGGTCCAGGGCTTGTGACGTCTTTGCTGCAGAGTGTTTTCAAAATGATTCTTTATGCTCTGGATTTTCGTTTGCGGAGACAGTGATGTTCTGGTCGCATTCTCGAGATTACGGATTTCTGCGCTAGCGCATGGATAATCTTCGTGCTGCAGGCGGCGATGACCAATAATCAACTCGATTTAAGTGAAAGGGTACTCGGTCCTAGAGTTACATTGCGATAAGAAGTATGTTTTGTGTTCAACTTCAAATTCACCACCGGCTGGGCTGTTGGTCGGATCATGTGTATTACCGTAGTGGAAGCCTGATTTCACTTGTTGAGTCAGCGTTTCTTGGGGCATGTTCTCCTACCACGAAGTCTACTCGTATTCGGCGCCGGCGCATGGAGATTATATCGTCGGCGACGATCATTACAGCTGCACTGAAATGTTCATCATGAGGCGCGAACCTTTTCTTCAAAACGCGATACGTATAAAAGTAAAGAAATGAACGATTAGAATACACACTTCGTTGGTTGTCTCATTGGGGTATGGAAATGTCCCGCCTGCAGTGACGTCAATCCGCTCTAAAGTCTAAAAGTACCTCTCTTAAATTCGTAGTATCCACTATCTCGGAGTTGCCTCCTTTTATCTTGGAGCTTCCGTTAAACTGGTAGTCTCCCTTCCTAGAAGCTCCCTCGCTTAGAGTCTCTCTTAGTCTAGTAACTTCTGCTAAACTCGTAATCTCCCGTACCTAGGAATTACCTCTTTCAGTCTCAGAACTTATGACAAACTCGTATTCTCCCTTATCTAGGCGCTCCCTCCCTCACTCTCAGAACTTCTGATAAACTCGTAATCTCCCTTATCTAGTCGCTCCCTCCCTCAGACTGAGAGCTTCTGTTAAATGAGTAATCTCCCTTATCTAGGAGCTTCCTCCCTCGGACTAAGAGCTTCTGATAAACTCGTAATCTCCCTTCCTTAAGAGTTTCTTCCCTTAGTCTCGGGACTTCTGCTAAACTCGTAGTCTCTTTCAAAGTTGGATTTTTTTTTTTGTCAAACTCAGATTATTCCTCAGTCTCAGAGGCTTCCTCAGACATGTAGTCTCTCGCAAACTCGACTTCTCCCTAAAGTTACAGCCTCACTTAACCTCGCAGTATTCCTCAAATTCAGTATCTCTAAAGAGATGGAAACCCCTTTCAATATAGTCCTGCCCATCTATGAATCATTTAATGCATTTGGAAGCGCTACTACACAGCGGATGTCAGAGCGTCATGCAAGACACAGTCACAAAAGTAATACATTAAATCCAACAAAGAAACATCCTCATGACATAGCTCGCGCTTCTTTCACTTTTCTTTCTGAGGTCACCTCATGACATCGCTCGCGCTTCTTTCACTTTCCTCTCTGAGACCACCTCGTGACATCGCTCGCGCTTCTTTCACTTTTCTCTCTGAGACCACCTCATGACATCGCTCGCGCTTCTTTCACTTTTCTCTCTGAGACCACCTCATGACATCGCTCGCGCTTCTTTCACTTTTCTCTCTGAGACCACCTCATGACATCGCTCGCGCTTCTTTCACTTTTCCCTCTGAGACCACCTCATGACATCGCTCGCGCTTCTTTCACTTTTCTCTCTGAGACCACCTCGTGACATCGCTCGCGCTTCTTTCACTTTTCTCTCTGAGACCACCTCGTGACATCGCTCGCGCTTCTTTCACTTTTCTCTCTGAGACCACCTCATGTCATCGCTCGCGCTTCTTTCACTTTTCTCCCTGAGACCACCTCTTGTCATCGCTCGCGCATCTTTCACTTTTCTCCGTGAGACCACCTCGTGACATCGCTCGCACTTCTTTCACTTTTCTCTCTGAGACCACCTCGTGACATCGCTCGCGCTTCTTTCACTTTTCTCTCTGAGACCACCTCATGACATCGCTCGCGCTTATTTCACTTTTCTCCCTGAGACCACCTCATGTCATCGCTCGCGCTTCTTTCACTTTTCTCTCTGAGACCACCTCATGTCATCGCTCGCGCTTCTTTCACTTTTCTCCCTGAGACCACCTCATGTCATCGCTCGCGCATCTTTCACTTTTCTCCCTGAGACCACCTCATGTCATCGCTCGCGCTTCTTTCACTTTTCTCTCTGAGACCACCTCATGACATCGCTCGCGCTTCTTTCACTTTTCTCTCTGAGACCACCTCATGACATTGCTCGCGCTTCTTTCACTTTTCTCTCTGAGACCACCTCATGACATCGCTCGCGCTTCTTTCACTTTTCTCTCTGAGACCACCTCATGTCATCGCTCGCGCTTCTTTCACTTTTCTCTCTGAGACCACATCATGACATCGCTCGCGCTTCTTTCACTTTTCTCTCTGAGACCACCTCATGACATCGCTCGCGCTTCTTTCACGTTTCTCTCTGAGATCACCTCATGTCATCGCTCGCGCTTCTTTCACTTTTCTCTCTGAGATCACTTCATGTCATCGCTCGCTCTTCTTTCACTTTTCTCTCTGAGACCACCTCATGACATCGCTCGCGCTTCTTTCACTTTTCTCTCTGAGACCACATCATGACATCGCTCGCGCTTCTTTCACGTTTCTCTCTGAGATCACCTCATGTCATCGCTCGCGCTTCTTTCACTTTTCTCTCTGAGACCACCTCATGACATCGCTCGCGCTTCTTTCACGTTTCTCTCTGAGATCACCTCATGTCATCGCTCGCGCTTCTTTCACTTTTCTCTCTGAGACCACCTCATGACATCGCTTGCCTTCCATCAAGATCAAGTCTTACGACATCACCTTCCTAACTTTGGTTGCTGCACAACTCAAAACACCCACGACAGTTACCGGTCACGGAGCATCAACAGCGACAAAGCACATTTCCAAGTTAAAATTATTCAAAGTACAGTGAACATCAACGATAACATTTACCCCAACCCTCCTTTCAAATGCAAAAAAAATAAATAAATAAAAATACAAGGAAATCTACTATGCAGACAAAAATGGAAATTATTACATACCCTGTCGCTACACCATGTTTAATTTAAAACATGTCGCTAGAGTGTAAGGAATATGCAGTGCAAAAATGCAGATGAAACTGTAAGTTAAAGAGAGGCTATAGCAGTTGCGGTTGGGTATTGAAGTGCTAAGACTTCTTTGTAAAATGCTTTTGCATTGACTACAAGCAGTTTGATCTCGGCTATTATGGCTGTTACTAAAGCAATAATGTGACTTGAGACACAGGCTTATACATGCATGTTTTCTCAGCAGTTCAATGAGTATGTTCAGGAAGATTGCAACATGCTGTGGTCAGAATCTCTGGGGAAGTCAAGTCCAAAAAAAGTCTGTTCCGTTTACGTGCTAGGGTACGCAGTTGTATGACGTAATGAGCGTCCTGACAGGCTTGCCAGTTTTTGCTGATGTTGAGTGAGCAAGAGTAATGGACCGCACTGACATTCCTAATGCCCTCAATGACGCTGGACGAAAAATAAAACCACTCTTTCAAAAAATTACCCAGAATCTGCAACCATGAATAGTCTGAGCGAACATCATGTTAACCTGGGAAACGCTAGATGGAAGCGCCAAACAGGAATCCAACGGAAAAATTGTCAAGCAACACAACATCGGTATCACTAATTTGAGGGATATTCTTCAGAAGAGCTCTGATCCCTTATGGGCTTGTACGGTGTGCAGTGAGTATGACCTGTCGGCTAAATCAATTAAAACTATTGTACTGAGTCTCATGATAAGTGTGTAAACGTCGTTCCACTTTTGTTTTGTTTCTCAACTACGTAAAGCTGTTATCACACCATTTTTTTCCCCTTTTTAAAAAAAAAATGTCATTAATATCGTCAGCTTTACATCAGGTTCGTATTTCTATGCATCTTGATGACTTTACCCCGTACTGAGTGTCATGATGAGAGTGTAAACGTCGTTCTAATTTTTGTTTTGTTTCTGAAATGCGTAAAGCTGTTATCATACCCTTTTTTGAGTTTTCATTATTATCGTCAGCTTTACATCAGCATCACATTTCTATGCATCTTGATGAACCCCGCACTGAGTCTCATTTTGATGAGGTGAAGTGCCCAATTCCCTTCCTCGCTACATTTCCTTTTCAGAGAGTATTTCCGGTACCCATTTACAGAAATTGAATGGAACCTGAGAGCCTTTTAAGTCGACATAAAAAAAATGTTGCCTCTCAACTGGTATTTGAACCCCGAACCCTTAAGTCAGCAGGCAAGTGCGCAAACCACAACGCGCCATGCTCACTATGTAAATGAAATATATCTATCTTTTGTCCTTTCGAGCCGAATACGGCACATAGCGCAGAACCACAATCTCAAAAACAGAAACCTTGCGTGCCAAAATGGCACATATCGCAGAAATCACTGCTTCTAAAATCTATGGCTCTGTTTCCATAACAATACTTTTTACAATGATAGCTTGTCAAGCCATCGATCAAGCTCCTTAGTGGCCTCTTACAACATGTATGGAAGGTCTCAGTATCCATATTCTTTACTTTCCTCATAATGAGGCCCCGGTAACAGAAAATGTAAATGAAATCATCATGTGCCATACCGGTTGGCGTAGGCGATCATGTCCCTCCACAATCTTCTATCTACAGTGCATCGTATCAGTTCTGTTGTTGACTGTTTTCCATGCCATGACACCAAGCTATCTAGTATTTTCTCTCTTTGTCGTCCGCGATCTCTCTTTCCTTTTATTTTGCCAGTTGTAACCAAGTATTCCAACTTTCCTCTTCTCATGATGTGCCCGAAAAATGTTGATTGCTTCTTTCTGATGTTTTTTAAGAGCTCCCTTTTTGTGTTGGCCTCTTTGAGAACTTCCTCATTGGTCTTTTTAGCTGTCCAGGGAACTTTCAACATTCTTCTGAGAAATCCCATCTCTGTGGCCTCTAATCGTCTTTTCATTTGATATGAAATAGCAGACAAGAATTGGAATACACTGGCGATATCACGGGCTGGACTGTTTAACTTGTGGTATTAATCACCATCAAGGCAAGAGAAATACAGATGTAAGTTCCCTATATTGTTGCCATCTTTCGTTACACACTTTAATTGCTCAATAATAATAATTATCCTCACTTTCCTCCGAATCGAGAATTTCCAAGAAAAAAGGTGTTGTTGTTGATGCTGTTGTTGTTGTTAATGTTGTTGTTGATGTTGTTGTTGAAATTCTTGTTGTTGTTGATTTTGTTGTTTGAAGCTTTTGTTGTTGTTGTTGTTGATGTTGTTGTTGAAGTTCTGTTGTTGTTGATGTTGTTGTTGAAGATCTTGTTGTTGTTGATGTTGTTGTTGAAGTTCTGTTGTTGTTGATGTTGTTGTTGAAGTTCTGTTGTTGTTGATGTTGTTGTTGAAGTTCTGTTGTTGTTGATGTTGTTGTTGAAGTTCTGTTGTTGTTGATGTTGTTGTTGAAGTTCTGTTGTTGTTGATGTTGTTGTTGAAGTTCTGTTGTTGTTGAAATTCTTGTTGTTGTTGATTTTGCTGTTTGAAGCTTTTGTTGTTGTTGTTGATGTTGTTGTTGAAGATCTTGTTGTTGTTGATGTTGTTGTTGAAGTTCTGTTGTTGTTGATGTTGTTGTTGAAATTCTTGTTGTTGTTGTTTTTGTTGTTTAAAGCTTTTGTTGCTGATGTTGTTGTTGAAGTTCTGTTGTTGTTGATGTTGTTGTTGAAGTTCTGTTGTTGTTGATATTGTTGTTGAAGTTCTGTTGTTGTTGATGTTGTTGTTGAAATTCTGTTGTTGTTGATGTTGTTGAAATTCTGTTGTTGTTGATTTTGTTGTTGAAGCTCTTGTTGTTGTTGATGTTTTTGTTGAAGTTCTGATGTTGTTGTTAAAATTCTTCTTCTTATTGATGTTGTTGTTGAAGCTTTTGTTGTTGCTGTTGATGTTGTTGTTGAAGCTGTTGTTGTTGTTGTTGAGGCTTTTGTTGTTGTTGATGTATCTGTTGAAATTTTGTTATTGTTGATGTTGTTAATAAAGTTGTTGAAGTTGTGTTGTTGTTGATGTTGTTTTTGTTGTTGTTGTTGATGTTATTGTTTATGTTGTTGATGTTGTTGTTGTTGTTGAAGCTTTTGTTGTTGTTGTTGTTGATGTTGTTGTTGAAGATTTAGTTGTTGTTGATGTATCTGTTGAAATTTCGTTGTTGTTGTTGATGTTGTTGTCGATGATGTTGTTGTTGATGTTGTTGTTGTTGAAGCTTTTGTTGTTGTCGATGATGTTGTTGTTGATGATGTTGTAGTTGTTGAAGCTTTTGTTGTTGTCGATGATGTTCTTGTTGATGTTGTTGTTGTTGAAGCTTTTGTTGTTGTCGATGATGTTGTTGTTGATGTTGTTGTTGTTGAAGCTTTTGTTGTTGTTGTTGATGTTGTTGTTGTTGAAGCTTTTGTTGTTGTTCAAGCTTTTGTTGTTGTTGTTGATGTTGTTGTCGATGATGTTGTTGCTGATGATGTTGTTGATGTTGCTGATGTTGTTGTTGTTGAAGCTTTTGTTGTTGTTGATGTTGTTGTCGATGATGTTGTTGTTGATGATGTTGTTGTTGATGATGTTGTTGTTGTTGTTGTTGAAGCTTTTGTTGTTGTTGTTGATGTTGTTGTTCAAGATTTTGTTGTTGATGATGTTGTTGTTGATGATGTTGTTGATGATGTTGTTGTTGATGATGTTGTTGATGTTGTTGATGTTGTTGTTGTTGAAGCTTTTGTTGTTATTGTCGATGATGTTGTTCAAGATTTTGTTGTTGTTGATGCTGTTGTTGTTGATGCGGTTGCTGTGGATGCTTATGTTGTTGGTGTTGTTTTGTGATGTTGCTGTTATTGATACTGTTGTTGTTAATTCTAGTGTTGTTGTTGTTGATCTTGTTCGTGCTGTTGTTGTTAATTCTATTGTTGATGATGTTGTTGCTTTTTAAACTATTGTTATTGCAGCTTTTGTTGTTGATGCTGTTTTATTGTTGCTGTTTTGTTTATGCTGTTGTTGTTGATGCTCTTGTTAATTCTAGTGTTATTGATGTGGATGTTGTTGCTGTCGATGCTGTTGTTGATGCTGTTGTTGTTGATGCTGTTGTTGTTGGTGATGTTGTTACTAATTCTATTGTTGTTGCCGTTGTTGCTTTTTATGCTAGTGTTGTTCATGCTGTTGCTGTTGCTGAAGTTGTTGTTTCTGCTGTTGTTGTTAATTGTATTAGTTTTAATATTGTTTTTGTTATTGTTGTTGATGTTGTTGTTAATGACGGTCTAGATGCTATTATTGGTTGGTGCTGTTGTTGTTGATGCTGTTGGTGTTGTTGCTACTGATGCTGACGTTGTTATTATGGATACATCAGAATGAAAGCTCACGCCCTTCACCCAAAGCCATGCAATATCATCTGCAGGTATTCTTCCGTAGCTCCGAACAAAGTGTTCTATTTGAGCTCTTTGGAAAAGTAGAGTTGCTTTGATATCGACTGACAATCAAACAGGAGATGTTCTACTACTTCATGTTCGTGTTCACAGAGCGGACATGCTGGAATATGGCTTCATAGAATGATGTTAATGTTGTTGTTTGGTGGTACATGAAAGGTCCTCACTCTGAGAATTCTGGTTTCGTCTTTTCTTTTTTAGTTTGGTATTGTTGTCTTGGGGGTTTAGTCTTTACATAAATTGAAAAAAGAACTGTCCCCTGAAGGGAAGTAGATGGAGATGATGTGATACAAACTCCATACACCAGGATCCCAAGAAGTTGATTGGTTGTTTCGACTGTTGTAGCCGGAAGGAAGACATTTGTTCCACACAACTGTGGCATAGAGTACAATGACTGGAAATTCATTGCCTTAGGAATAGGCAACTAAACAAACAAACATCACTCATTCGTTTATGGATTCATCAAATTATTGTTGTTATTTCAATTTACGTCAGACATCGATTTTGGTTTGTGCAAAGGGGCACAACTCCATTTCACAGTGTAAATCAAGCACAAAATATCAGGGAGGGGTAGTAAATCTGTTTGTCAGGAATATTTGTGTGTATGTATATATCACCAAATGATGTGCCTTATCGATTGGCGAGGGCGATAATGTCTTTCCACAATTCTTTGTCTACAGTGCATCGTTTCAATTCTGTTGTGGACTGTTTACTGTACTACGACACCTATCTATCTAGTATCTTCTCTCGTTGTCGTCCTCGACCTCTTTTTACCTTATTTTACCAGTTGTAACCAAGTATCCCAACTTTCCTGTGGTTACGTGTCAGAATAATGTCGATTCTTTCTTTCTGATGTCTTTAGATGCTCGCTTTATTTGTTGGCCTCTGAGAATATCCTAGTTGGTCTTTTTAGCTGTCCGTGGTAGGCTCAACATTATTCTCTTAAATATCATCACTGTGGCATCAAATCGTATCTTGCTTTGTTCGAATACTGTCCTTTATTTGCTTCATTAAGTCAGAATTGGATCTAACACAATGGACCCTCCTTTCTCTTTCTCACATCTAATGATTTGTTGCATGCGATGTTTTTCATTTTCTGAAACGCTACTTTAAACTGTGCTATTCTGATTTTTTATTTCTCTGTTGAATTTATATCATAATTCGTCTGATGTTATTATTTTGCCTAAGTATTTGATGCTCTGCACTTGTTTCATATTTGGCGTTTATTTTTATGCTCCATGATAGTGATGATTGCTTCTTCCATATAACCATTACTTCTGTTTTCTTACTATTAAGACTAAGGCCTACCTTATTGCTTTCTTTCACTATATATCTACCGTTTCTTAAAGTACATTCTCCAACTCTGCTATTACAATCGTATAATCCGCATATCACAGACTATTTCAGTTATATCCGTTGACATGTGTGTATGTATTAAAAATCATTTAATATGAGTTAACGACAATAAACCCCATGTCTCGACTGTGAGTCCCTTTTCGGACACGCATAAGTACGTGAAAACACCCTGGCCAAGACATGACATATGTTTCTTCCGTAAGCAAATTCTAATTTTCTGGTGTAAATACCCTGTGTCGTTATAAGCAATAAATATGTCGCTGTTTGATTTAATCAGTTTATAAAGTCAGTTACCGATGTAATGAATCCAACACGCTCTTTCTATCCTGGTATGCTCATTCATATATTGGCTCAGTTTCTATCCTGGTATGCTCATTCATATATTGGCTCAGTTTCTATCCTGGCATGCTCATTCATATATTGGCTCAGTTACATTTAGAGAAGTTCTTGTAACGGAAGAAACATGTTTCTTTCAGTTTTTGCAATTCATCAACTTGTTATGTATAAAATATATTTGGACTGTGCAATCCTTGTTTTCGTTGCGCATGCAAGATAGGTCTAATAAAACTATGGTATTTTTAAAGAAAGAAGAGATAAGATGGTAGCATTAACAAATGGGCAGGCCTCAACTTCGCAGAGTTCAAAAGAAAGACTTACAGATTGAGATAAATAGAGAAGATTGTAGGAATCTCTTAGTCATTAGTGCCCATCAACACCAAATCAACCCTAGTTATATTATTCCAATGGAACGAAGAAGGAAGGGGAAAATAAGAAAGAACTGATAATGCTGGCAATCTTAAAACAGTACAACATTCCTTTGTTGCTCTTTCACATTAGGACATTACAGTAAGTGCCTCCTGCAGCACTTGCCACATAGACTCGTTCTACAGGATCTATGATTTACTGGAGGAAGGACGAGTTCAGCAAACCTGAGCCGTGCTGGACCAGTAATCACCATCTGATCAAGATTTCACGTCCAGTTTAGTTTTCAGGCAACAAAAAATGATAATAAATGAATATGAATATGAAGTGAAACTTCCGAGTCGATCAGCGAATTATTTCAGGGGAAGAGATAAGTTTGATACGCATGGGGAACAAATCAGACATAACAAACAGCAGCAACAAACAAGGAATAATAGACATCCCGATTCAGGACTCGACACAGCGTCTTGCGGCGAGAAACCTACGCTAGAGCACACAGCCAACTAAGCAGCCTAAAAAAGTTCTCAGGCGTCAGTCTTCGTCAAGACAGACTCACTAACAAAGTGACGATTACCGTAGTACCCGGCAGTGGTGAGTCTGTTGACATAGAAGACCTAGTATCGCAGTACCTCTAGGATGGAACTCTCAAATTTCTCCTGTTGAATCATAGAACTTAGAAAAGCCACAGTCGCTGCAACGTCATCATTCTACATTCAAAAGCTTAGATCTGGCGTCAACATTATAACATTAGATCACCGCCGTCGATTCTTTGACATTGAGTACATAGATCCTACCTTCCGATATTAACCAGCCTACTCCCTGGATGCCCAACGCGATGTCGATAAGTCGTGGTAAATAAAGTAGCCTATTATGAATAATAAATTGTGTTCATTCTCTGGACCGACCAGCTTCTATCTAGTTAACCCTGCATTACAAAGATACCATATGTTATGGAAACGAAAGACGGACTGGCGTAATGCTTACCAAATTGCTCAATTCCGGATTGTCAAAAAAATAATGACATTAACACCATCACGTCATACTTAAGATGTAGCGAGGTCCCTTCATCCTGCACTGCGTCAGAGTGTTATGTGCTTCTAGTGGGCGTGGTAACTACAAAATAGTAATTTCAGCGAACTGATAGAGCGCCTTTCTGACTCATCATGAATTACATGGTCACAATCTTATATGAGCCCATTTGTAAACTAGAGTACTAATTAGAGTGATTCATGTCTAATTTGTCAAAAACATTTACTATATTTATTCTCAAAATATATTTGAAATTAGTGGTTATCAATGTATACATACAAAACATGGCGAAATCATAAACAAACAGAATAATCACACAGCTAATCACGTGATAAAATTTATCTAAACAAAAATAAAAATATGCCCTTTTTTTGGTATGGCATTTTAAAAATTAGCATATCATTGTACAAATCGTTTTAATTTGCATCGTAGGTCCAAAATATTGTTCCAGCTCAGCAGACTTTATATTTTGTCCCTCGTTGAAACATATTAATATTTTACCTCGATAGCGTCTCCAAAAACAAATCACCGTCCTCTCTCGTGTCTCCATCCAGCGCTGTTATAAATTCACTCTGAAGATTCACAGATTCACCAATCAAACAGGCGTTGTGCGTCGAACTATATCTATTGATGATACAGCCATAGGTGGTGATACAGATCTTGCGATGTATGATGTAGAATTTTCTTTGGGGGCATGCAGCTCTGCTGTCGTAGAAATAGTATTGTTTGTGTTTTCTCGTGTAAAAGTATAATTAGAAAGCTCGTGCGACGCGTCAGATATAGGTGTGTACGTAAAATAGCTTTCTGAGCGACTCGCAGAAGGGTCTCGAGAATGAGTACGATCTTGCGAGTTCTCTCGTGGTGCCCTTCTAAAATGACGAGCACCTTGATGGTTCCGATCGTTGTGGTCAGATTTGAGGGCCAACCGCTTCACCCTCTGTGAAAGTTTGTGTTTAGAGATGTACAGATAGACTGAGAAAACTCCAGACAGCTCGGTTAACACAAACGAGCCAACAGCCATGAAGAAAGAGGATCCGTAGTCGTAGAAGAACCTCTGTTCCTCGATGGAGGTTCTGGGCTTGTTCCCTACCTCCCCCGTGATGCTGCCAATATATAAAATAATACCTACCAATGTGCATAGACCTGTGAAATATAAAATAACAGGAGTGTCAGCGAAAATAACAATAAAATAACGTTTATTTGTTTCAGTAAAATAAATGCATTAATACTTGTAAATATTTTTGGAAAATACATAAAAAAAGTAAAGGTAAAAAAGATGCCCGTCACGCCAAGTGGCGTATAGGGAATATGGTGTTAGTGACCATAATTTTTACAGACCTTCAGCACATGATTTTGGGTGTAATGTGGTCGGTATTACGCCCGTACTGATTACTTTCCCAGAAAAAGTATGGTACCCTTTCAATGCTGGGTGAACCCGGAAGCCATCGATCGACATCGAACCCGACCTCTTGTCCGTTGTAGTCCAGTTCACTAACCACTGAGCTATCGCGGCTCCCCAGCTCACTAACCACTGAGCTATCGCGGCTCCCCAGCTCACTAACCACTGAGCTATCGCGGCTCCCCAGCTCACTAACCACTGAGCTATCGCGGCTCCCCAGCTCACTAACCACTGAGCTATCGCGGCTCCCCAGCTCACTAACCACTGAGCTATCGCGGCTCCCCAGCTCACTAACCACTGAGCTATCGCGGCTCCCCAGCTCACTAACCACTGAGCTATCGCGGCTCCCCAGTTCACTAACCACTGAGCTATCGCGGCTCCCCAGCTCACTAACCACCGAGCTATCGCGGCTCCCCAGCTCACTAACCACTGAGCTATCGCGGCTCCCCAGTTCACTAACCACTGAGCTATCGCGGCTCCCCAGCTCACTAACCACTGAGCTATCGCGGCTCCCCAGCTAACTAACCACTGAGCTATCGCGGCTCCCCAGCTAACTAACCACTGAGCTATCGCGGCTCCCCAGTTCACTAACCACTGAGCTATCGCGGCTCCCCAGCTCACTAACCACTGAGCTATCGCGGCTCCCCAGCTCACTAACCACTGAGCTATCGCGGCTCCCCAGCTAACTAACCACTGAGCTATCGCGGCTCCCCAGTTCACTAACCACTGAGCTATCGCGGCTCCCCAGCTAACTAACCACTGAGCTATCGCGGCTCCCCAGCTAACTAACCACTGAGCTATCGCGGCTCCCCAGCTAACTAACCACTGAGCTATCGCGGCTCCCCAGCTAACTAACCACTGAGCTATCGCGGCTCCCCAGCTCACTAACCACTGAGCTATCGCGGCTCCCCAGCTCACTAACCACTGAGCTATCGCGGCTCCCCAGCTAACTAACCACTGAGCTATCGCGGCTCCCCAGCTCACTAACCACTGAGCTATCGCGGCTCCCCAGCTCACTAACCACTGAGCTATCGCGGCTCCCCAGCTCACTAACCACTGAGCTATCGCGGCTCCCCAGCTCACTAACCACTGAGCTATCGCGGCTCTCCAGCTGACTAACCACTGAGCTATCGCGGCTCCCATTGTAAAATACATATCATTCTTTTATTTTACTTTCAAAATAAGAAGCTGCGTGTGGAGCTTCTGTGGTTGAAATTGGAAACTGTACTCAGCGAGTTCTTAGACTTGCGAATTCTATCCGATACGCTGCCAGCGTCGTTATCATCATCATGATCATCATCAACAAGTACCGGGCCTGCTGGCGTAGGTGATCATGTGTCTCCACAACTTTCGATTTAGACAATTATTTATCATGTCTGCTGTTGACCTTCTGCCAAGCCATTCTCTTAAGCTGTCTGGTATTTCTTCTATTTGCTTCCCTCTATCTCTTCGTCCCTCAATTTTCCCAGTTGTTACAATATATTCCAGTTGTTCTCTTCTCATTACATGGCCAAAAAATGATGATTGTTTCTTCCTAATATTGGAAATTAACTCTATTTTGCTTTGGCATCTTTCAGAACGCTTTCATTACTCTTCTTATCTGTCCATGGTATTCTCAACATTCTTCTGTAAAACCACATTTCTACAGAATCCAGTGATTTTTCGCTGGAGTCTGATTTCGCTGCGAGCGTAGTAACTAGTAAAACAGCATTCACGCATAAATATTGACTGTAGTAAGAAATCGAGACGTGTTGTATGTGGTATCACATATTGAAACCACTTGTTTTCTTCAACCACAGTTGCTGCAACATATATAAAGACAGAACTAAAATGCGATTTTGTAATGAACACAAACAGTTGTGATTGAGAGTTTGAATACCCGGAACACCGTAATTCTGCCATGCGGTTTAGTTCACAATTATTTATCTTCCTCTACTTTCCTTCCTCATTTGCCTTTCAGCGTCGAGGTGAGATATAATTTGCGGTCTTTTGCTCCTCTGTTTGCCCCTGCTGTTGTTATGTTTCCTAGTACTTCTAATATTTCATTCATCCATATTTTTCGTGGTCGACGCTTGGGTCTGGTGTTCTCACAACGTTTGTTGAAGGCTCGTTGTGTTGTGTTTTGATCTTTCTGCCTTGTCCCGTGGCCAAACCATTTTATCTGTTCTTTCTTTATATTTTCTATGGCGTGGGTTATTCCTAGGTTTTTCTCAGTTCTTCATTTCTGATCTTATCTCTCAGACTGTTTCCTGTCATTCGTCTAACACATTTCATCTCTGTAGAGGTTATTTTCTTATTGTTCTTGCATCTAGGGTCCAGGTCTGGCATTGGTAGCACAAAGTTGGGATGAAGATTGTATTGTAGAGTCCAGGTCTGGCATTGGTAGCACAAAGTTGGGATGACGATTGTATTGTAGAGTCCAGGTCTGGCATTGGTAGCACAAAGTTGGGATGAAGATTGTATTGTAGAGTCCAGGTCTGGCATTGGTAGCACAACGTTGGGATGACGATTGTATTGTAGAGTCCAGGTCTGGCATTGGTAGCACAACGTTGGGATGAAGATTGTATTGTAGAGTCCAGGTCTGGCATTGGTAGCACAAAGTTGGGATGAAGATTGTATTGTAGAGTCCAGGTCTGGCATTGGTAGCACAAAGTTGGGATGACGATTGTATTGTAGAGTCCAGGTCTGGTATTGGTAGCACAACGTTGGGATGAAGATTGTATTGTAGAGTCCAGGTCTGGCATTGGTAGCACAAAGTTGGGATGAAGATTGTATTGTAGAGTCCAGGTCTGGCATTGGTAGCACAACGTTGGGATGAAGATTGTATTGTAGAGTCCAGGTCTGGTATTGGTAGCACAACGTTGGGATGAAGATTGTATTGTAGAGTCCAGGTCTGGCATTGGTAGCACAAAGTTGGGATGAAGATTGTATTGTAGAGTCCAGGTCTGGCATTGGTAGCACAACGTTGGGATGAAGATAGTATTGTAGAGTCCAGGTCTGGTATTGGTAGCACAACGTTGGGGTGAAGATTGTTATTCACTCTGAATGAGTACATTTGTTTATCGCTGATACTTTAGTTCATTTGTGCAACTACGTTTTTACAGGAAGATAAATACACACACGTCTTCTATTGTACATTTCAGCTGATACAAAAATTCTGTTGGTTAAAAGTTGAAGATTGTACCTCTTGAAACTCTCAGACTTGCCAAATCTGTAATCTTCTTGTTACACGCATTCACTACTAATGCATCATTTATAAATAAATATTTACTTTACCTATAAAACCTTACTCTTTTGTACATCATGGTGTGCCATCTCCGCAACGAAGGTTTGCTACCATGGAGTGCCATTCAGCTCTGTTTCTTGCTTTGATAGTGCAGGTTGTCATAGGCTGACTTGTCCATCTTTGGATGTTACTCGTCCATGTTAGTCTTGGTCTGCCTCCTTTACCTTGTACTTTCTCCTCCAAGATTACTTTTAGTAGGTTGTTGTGTCTTTTAACATGGCCCAAAAATCGCATTTGCCTTGTGTGAATTGTACCCTTTTGTACAGTGTGCCACAAAATAAAACCACTTCCAAAAAACATCAATTCGAATGTGGGGTAGGTACTAGGTTCAGGATATCTTCATTCTTAAAAGCTGCACACATTTTAAGATTAGATCTAAATTGCCACTTTGAGATGAAAATAAACAACTGTGAGTTACAAGACTACATTTCCGTTTATCTCACTCTTTGCATATATTGGCAATACAGTTGTCGTTCTTTCTTAACCATAGACAGCACATGAATTATTAAATAACACGACAAAATACTGCAGCATTTTATTTTTAATTGAAAGTCTAGTGTGTGTGTGATGCGATGGACCAAATGTGTAGAAAGCTTTAAACTTCGTGACATTATGTTGTTTATGGTCTTACAGTAGACAGCTCTCTCCAAACAAATGAAATAATTGCGAAGTTGAAGACATGCACATTTTATTATATTCTACTCTGTTCTGTTATATTCTATTCTATTTTGTTCTGTTATATTCTGTTCTGTTATATATATCATATAAACATGGACAATGGGACAACAGACAAGAAAATCACTGGAGTCTGTAGAAATGTGGTTTTACAGAAGAATGTTGAGAGTACCATGGACAGCTAAGAAGAGTAACGAAGATATTCTGAGAGGTCAAAGCAAAAAGAGAGCTAATTTCCAAATTAGGAAGAAGCAATCATCATTTTTGGCCATGTAATGAGAAGAGACAACTGGAATATATTGTAACAACTGGAAAAATTGAGGGACGAAGAGATAGAGATAAGCAAAGAGAAAAATATAAATGACAGCTTAAGAAGAATGGCTTGGCAGAAGGTCAACATCAGAAATGATAAATAACTGCCGAGATCGAAAGTTGTGGAGAGACATGATCACCTATGCCAGCACGCCCGGAACTTGATGACGATGATGATGATATTATATTCTGTTCTGTTCTATTTCATTCGTTCTTTTCTTTTATATTCTGCTCTGTTCTGTTCTATTTCATTCGTTCTTTTCTTTTATATTCTTCTCTGTTCTGTTCTATTTCATTCGTTCTTTTCTTTTATATTCTGCTCTGCTCTGTTCTATTTCATTCGTTCTTTTCTTTTATATTCTGCTCTGTTCTGTTCTATCCTATTATCTTCTCTTCTATTCGATTCTGTTCTATTCTGTTCTATTATGTTCTCTTCTCTTCTATTCTATTCTATTTTGTTCTTTTCTGTTCTGTTCTATTATTTTTTGTTTTGTTCTGTTATGTTCTATTCTATTCTGTTCTGTTCTATTATATTGTCTTCTGTTCCGTTCTATTCTATACTATTCCGTTCTTTTCAACTCTATTGATGGAATAGCTTAGTTTTATGTTGGACAGTTTTATCCACATTTTTTTTAAAATACATCCAAAGTTTGAGATTATATTTCTAGTTCAAGTCTATTCTATTCTATTCTATTCTATTCTATTCTATTCTATTCTATTCTATTCTATTCTATTCTATTCTATTCTATTCTATTCTATTAGTTCCAGTTAGTGTATTCACTTCACTGCCCGCTCCAGTATTTCTCGACGCGTATACAGACTGACTGTGCCTGTAAGGTGTTGATTAAAGATACATCTGCTTTTCCAACTAAGCACTCCGGATTGACCAGATCCCTTTTCCACCTCTAGACTCATCACTTCCGGTAAGATAAATGATCACATTATAGTTATGTTATTATAGGTATTTAATTCTACCTCTGCTTGACGTACAATCGTACATATATCTGGGCAGTAATATATATATAAAGAGGGAGGAACAGAAAATTATACCAAAATAAGGATATTAAATATATTTTATAAACATATAATATATGGAAGTCCAAAGAAATTAGGTAAATATAAAAATAAAAATGTTCAACTCCAATGTTTAGTCAGTCTTATTATATGGCTGTGAAACATGGAGAACAACAAAACTGACAATCATTGAAGACACAGACTTTCATTAATGGATGGTTACGCAGAATAAAAGGATGGAAATGGCAGGACAAAATCACTAACATAGAATTATGGAAATGTACCAGTCAAATACCAGTGGATAAAGAGATACAGCGAAGGAGATGGCGCTGGATAGGACACACATAACGGAAGCCAAATAAGAGTATTACACGACAATATTTTTGTGTGAATCCCCAGGGGAAAAGACAAAGAGGAAGACCAAGAAATTCTTGGAGAAGACAGACAGAAGCAGAGATGAAGATAATGGGGAAGACATGGAATGATCTTAAAAGAATGGTAAGAAATAGAACGATTTGGAAAGTGTTTGTTGGAGACCTATGCTCCACAGGGAGCTGAGAGGTAGAAGAAGTAGAGGATTATAGTTATTTAATTCTACCGTTACACTGCGCCATCTAATGTCAAGATTAAGAAGAAATTTCGAAAAATGAAAGAACAAAACGAAAGAAATCAAAAGGAACGGTAATAACAAAACAAATAAAGAAGGAAGAAGTAGTCGGAATAAGAAGAGAATGTTGAAAATAAAAAGACAGAAAAGAGGAGAGGAAGAATGAAAACAAAAATAAGGAACTAAAAATTAGGGACACAAAGTAAGAAGGGGCAGAACGAGAAGAAGTGACGAAAAAAGAGTAGAAAGTAATGAGAAGATGAAAGGAGGAGTTGAAGTAGGAAGAAGAAAGAATAAAAAATAAGAAAACTGAGAAATAGAAGATTGATGAAAAACGACAGAAGGGAATATAAAGAAGCAGAAATAAGAAAACTGAGAAATAGAAGATTGATGAAAAACGAGAGAAAGGAATATAAAGAAGCAGAAATAAGAAAACTGAGAAATAGAAGATTGATGAAAAACGAGAGAAAGGAATATAAAGAAGCAGAAATAAGAAAACTGAGAAATAGAAGATTGATGAAAAACGAGAGAAGGGAATATAAAGAAGCAGAAATAAGAAAACTGAGAAATAGAAGATTGATGAAAAACGAGAGAAAGGAATATAAAGAAGCAGAAATAAGAAAACTGAGAAATAGAAGATTGATGAAAAACGAGAGAAAGGAATATAAAGAAGCAGAAATAAGAAAATGAGGAAAGTTAAACGAAGGAAAAAAGAGGAAGATGAAAAAAAGAAGGAAGGCAAATAATAAGGTAGAAGAATAATGAAGAAGAATAATGAAGAAGAATAATGAAGAAGAATAATGAAGAAGAATAATGAAGAAGAATAATGAAGAAGAATAAAATAAAACATTAATGAAGAAAAGTATGAATTAAATGTAAGAAAGAAGTAGAAAAAGAGAAGACAAACAATGCCGAAGAGAAAGGAGAAGAACGAATGAGGAAACAAAATATTCGCCGTGTGCTATTATTTAGGCATCAGCTGTACATCAAAAATCTCAAAGAGAAAATATAAGGAAGAAATCATCAACTCGTTGGAGAACTTAAGTCTTTAGAAACTTCCCCTAGGGCGTAATCATAAATCATGGGATGTTTCACTCAAACCCTCGTGCTACGCTGAAATAGTAATTGCTGTGTTTCTTTCTGTTGAGAAGTATCGTATGTCGTTTGTGAAAAGAGATATTCAAATATTAATCATGTGAGGCAACGGGCCGTACATGCCTCAAGCGTTTGTTCATCTCTATAAGTTAATGAAAGAACAGAGAACGTAGGGGGATAACACAGGAAACAAGAATTGTGACATTACAAAATAGTCTTTTTTGTTTCAGATATTTCATGTATGTGTTCTGGCCATAGAACAAGATAGTCACTAACACCATATTCCCTATACGCCTAGCAAGGGAGTGGAGGGAATCTCTACTTTAATATTTTATATATATATATATATATATATATATATATATATATATATATATATATATATATATATATTATGTGGGAAGTAAAGAATAGTGACACTGTGACCTTCCAGGCATGTTGTAAGAGGCGACTAAGGGGTTTGATCGATGGCTTGACAAGCTGTCATTGTAAAAGGTTTGTTATGGAAACAGAGCCATAGACTTTAGAAGCAGCGATCTCTGCAATATGTGCCACTTTGGCACGCAAGGTTTCTGTTTTTGAGATTGTGATTCTGCCCTATGTGCCGTCTTCGGCTCGAAAGGACAATAGATAGAAAGATATATTTATTGTAAAGAAAAAAAAATATAAGTAGAGCCCTATCATGCCAAGTGGCGTATTGGGAATATGGTGTTAGTGACCATAAATTTTAGGTACTTTCGGCACATGATTTTAGAGGTAATCCTTATCCTTAGTAGACCAGTGCACTAACCACTGAGCTATCGCAGTTCACTATATATATATAGTATGTATATTTAATATTATTAAAAAAAAGTAAAGTACCCCCGTCACGCCAAGTGGCGTATAGGGAATATGGTGTTAGTGACCATAAATTTTACAGACATTCAGCACATGATTTTTGCGGTAATGTGGTCTGTATTACGCCCGTGCCGCTTTACTTTCCCAGAAAAAAATCCGGTACCCATTTAAGGCTGGGTGAACCCGGAAGCTCCCGGTTGGGATCGAACCCTACCTCTTTTCCTTTGTAGTCCAGTTCACTGAGCTATCTCGGCTATTTAATATTGCAGTCATTATATATATTTAAGTTTTTTTTTAAATTGTCTTACTTTGCTGATTGATTCTTCTCATCTTTCTTCTAATTCTTCGTCGTCTTTCCTCAGCTTTATAATCGTTTTCCATTTAGTTAGATTTGTAAACATTTTTAATTAATTTATTTTCTTTGCTACAGATCAACAACGCGGGTTCTATACATTCCAGAGCACCACGTACGTCTAAAATAGAGCTCTTCCATTGAATATGTTATGTTATGTTGCCATGTGTTATGTTGCGTTATGTTGTGTTGTCTTGTATTATGTTGCGTTATGTTATTTTGCCTTGTGTTATGTTGCGTTATGTTATGTTGTCTTGTATTATGTTGAGTTATGTTATGTTGTATTGTGTTATGTTGCGTTATGTTGTGTTGTCTTGTATTATGTTGCGTTATGTTATTTTGCCTTGTGTTATGTTGCGTTATGTTATGTTGTCTTGTATTATGTTGAGTTATGTTATGTTGTATTGTGTTATGTTGCGTTATGTTATGTTGTATTGTGTTATGTTGCGTTATGTTATGTTGAATTGTGTTATGTTGCGTTATGTTATTTTGCCTTGTGTTATGTTGCGTTATGTTATGTTGTCTTGTATTATGTTGAGTTATGTTATGTTGTATTGTGTTATGTTGCGTTATGTTATGTTGTATTGTGTTATGTTGCGTTATGTTATGTTGTATTGTATTATGTTGAGTTATGTTATGTTGCGTTATGTTATGTTGTATTGTGTTATGTTATGTTGTATTGTGTTATGTTGCGTTATGTTATGTTGTCTTGTATTATGTTGCGTTATGTTATGTTGTCTTGTATTATGTTGCGTTATGTTATGTTGTCTTGTATTTGTTGAGTTATGTTATGTTGTATTGTGTTATTTTGCGTTATGTTATGTTGTATTGTGTTATGTTGCGTAATGTTGTGTTGTCTTGTATTATGTTGCGTTATGTTATTTTGCCTTGTGTTATATTGCGTTATGTTATGTTGTCTTGTATTATGTTGCGTTATGTTATGTTGTATTGTGTTATGTTGCGTTATGTTATGTTGTATTGTGTTATGTTGCGTTATGTTATGTTGAATTGTGTTATGTTGCGTTATGTTATTTTGCCTTGTGTTATGTTGCGTTATGTTATGTTGTCTTGTATTATGTTGAGTTATGTTATGTTGTATTGTGTTATGTTGCGTTATGTTATGTTGTATTGTGTTATGTTGCATTATGTTATGTTGTATTGTATTATGTTGAGTTATGTTATGTTGCGTTATGTTATGTTGTATTGTGTTATGTTATGTTGTATTGTGTTATGTTGCGTTATGTTATGTTGTCTTGTATTATGTTGCGTTATGTTATGTTGTCTTGTATTATGTTGCGTTATGTTATGTTGTCTTGTATTATGTTGAGTTATGTTATGTTGTATTGTGTTATGTTGCGTTATGTTATGTTGTCTTGTATTATGTTGAGTTATGTTATGTTGTATTGTGTTATGTTGCGTTATGTTATGTTGTCTTGTATTATGTTGCGTTATGTTATGTTATTTTGCCTTGTGTTATGTTGCGTTATGTTATGTTGTCTCGTATTATGTTGAGTTATGTTATGTTGTAATGTGTTATGTTGCGTTATGTTATGTTGTATTGTGTTATGTTGAGTTATGTTATGTTGTATTGTGTTATGTTGCGTTATATTATGTTGTCTTGTATTATGTTGCGTAATGTTATTTTGCCTTGTGTTATGTTGCGTTATGTTATGTTGTCTTGTATTATGTTGAGTTATGTTGTATTGTGTTATGTTGCGTTATGTTATGTTGTATTGTGTTATGTTGCGTTATGTTATGTTGTATTGTGTTATGTTGCGTTATGTTATGTTGTCTTGTATTATGTTGCGTTATGTTATGTTGTATTGTGTTATGTTGCGTTATGTCATGTTGTATTGTATTATGTTGAGTTATGTTATGTTGCGTTATGTTATGTTGTATTGTGTTATGTTATGTTGTATTGTGTTATGTTGCGTAATGTTATGTTGTCTTGTATTATGTTGCGTTATGTTATGTTGTCTTGTATTATGTTGCGTTATGTTATGTTGTCTTGTTTTATGTTGCGTTATGTTATGTTATTTTGCCTTGTGTTATGTTGCGTTATGTTATGTTGTCTTGTATTATGTTGAGTTATGTTATGTTGTATTGTGTTATGTTGCGTTATGTTATGTTGTATTGTGTTATGTTGAGTTATGTTATGTTGTATTGTGTTGTATTGTGTTGTGTTGCGTTATGTTATTTTGTCTTGTATTATGTTGCGTTATGTTATGTTGTATTGTGTTATGTTGCGTTATGTTATGTTGTCTTGTATTATGTTGCGTTATGTTATGTTGTATTGTGTTATGTTGCGTTATGTTATGTTGTCTTGTATTATGTTTGCGTTATGTTATGTTGTATTGTGTTATGTTGCGTTATGTTATGTTGTCTTGTATTATGTTGCGTTATGTTATGTTGTATTGTGTTATGTTGCGTTATGTTATGTTGTATTGTGTTATGTTGCGTTATGTCATGTTGTATTGTGTTATGTTGCGCAAACACATTACTGCACTCAGACACGTTAGTGCACTCAGATACACAATTAGTGCACTCAGACACGTTAGTGCACTCAGACACGTTAGTGCCCTTAGACACGTTAGTGCACTCAGACACGTTAGTGCACTCAGACACATTAGTGCACTCAGACACACACAATAGTGCACTCAGACACGTTAGTGCACTCGGACACGTTAGTGCACTCAGACACATTGGTGCACTCAGACACATACATTAGTGCACTGAGACACGTTAATGCACTCAGACACGTTAGTGCACTCAGACACACATTAGTGCTCCGATCTTCTCTTCGCCATACAGAGGAACCTCCGAGGAGAACCTTGACCCACGCGCACGTGACATTGAATGATGGTCGATGTCTAGGGGGGGGGGGGGGGCAGTGAGCAATTTTGTTTTTCATAAAAAGTGGTCGGTGGGCCAAAACAGTTTTAGAACCGCTGGGCTAGAGAGTTGTTCTTTAATGCGACCTGTGACGTTCTCTGTGAGATCTTGTAAAAGATCCTTTCTCACGGCTTGTGATGTGTTGGCAACGTTCTGCAAAGTGCAAAGTTCAGGATAATCGATCATGCTTGTACGGTTAGCCATTAATTTAACAGAAAATGGGGTACAATAGCATGTAAACTAGTTGGAATAATACACCGCACGAAGCTTCTTGATTTTAATATAAAAGTGATAATTTAGATCTGGTTAGATTACAATTCTAGACATTGTGTAACGGGGGCCTCAGTAATCTAGTTGGGAAAACCACGCCACTGGGCTACCAAGGTTCGGACAACCCGGGTTCGATTCCCACTGGAAGGAATGTGAATTATACTCGTATATTCTGCTCTGTTCTGTTCTATTTCATTCGTTCTTTTCTTTTATATTCTTCTCTGTTCTGTTCTATTTCATTCGTTCTTTTCTTTTATATTCTGCTCTGTTCTGTTCTATTTCATTCGTTCTTTTCTTTTATATTCTGCTCTGCTCTGTTCTATTTCATTCGTTCTTTTCTTTTATATTCTGCTCTGTTCTGTTCTATCCTATTATCTTCTCTTCTATTCGATTCTGTTCTATTCTGTTCTATTATGTTTTCTTCTCTTCTATTCTATTCTATTTTGTTCTTTTCTGTTCTGTTCTATTATTTTTTGTTTTGTTCTGTTATGTTCTATTCTATTCTGTTCTGTTCTATTATATTGTCTTCTGTTCCGTTCTATTCTATACTATTCCGTTCTTTTCAACTCTATTGATGGAATAGCTTAGTTTTATGTTGGACAGTTTTATCCAAATTTTTTTTAAAATACATCCAAAGTTTGAGATTATATTTCTAGTTCAAGTCTATTCTATTCTATAGTGCACTCAGACACGTTAGTGCACTCGGACACGTTAGTGCACTCAGACACATTGGTGCACTCAGACACATACATTAGTGCACTGAGACACGTTAATGCACTCAGACACGTTAGTGCACTCAGACACACATTAGTGCTCCGATCTTCTCTTCGCCATACAGAGGAACCTCCGAGGAGAACCTTGACCCACGCGCACGTGACATTGAATGATGGTCGATGTCTAGGGGGGGGGGGGGGGGGTGAGCAATTTTGTTTTTCATAAAAAGTGGTCGGTGGGCCAAAACAGTTTTAGAACCGCTGGGCTAGAGAGTTGTTCTTTAATGCGACCTGTGACGTTCTCTGTGAGATCTTGTAAAAGATCCTTTCTCACGGCTTGTGATGTGTTGGCAACGTTCTGCAAAGTGCAAAGTTCAGGATAATCGATCATGCTTGTACGGTTAGCCATTAATTTAACAGAAAATGGGGTACAATAGCATGTAAACTAGTTGGAATAATACACCGCACGAAGCTTCTTGATTTTAATATAAAAGTGATAATTTAGATCTGGTTAGATTACAATTCTAGACATTGTGTAACGGGGGCCTCAGTAATCTAGTTGGGAAAACCACGCCACTGGGCTACCAAGGTTCGGACAACCCGGGTTCGATTCCCACTGGAAGGAATGTGAATTATACTCGTGGTTGGATAAGAAAAATAACTCCTCTGTTGACCCAACCTCTGGCAGTTATGGGTACCTAGGTAGTATTCTGCGAAGGTGAATGATGGCGCTCGTATCGTGAATTTCAATGCTTGATGCGACACTATCCAGAAGTCTCCGAACGCTTCTGAATATACGGCTAAGCACATATGGGGGAAAACTCGAGTACTAATGCGCCGATTCATGTCTCGAACTTTATTTTAAAATTGCGTAACATTTATAAATGAAGAAGATCAGACCATATAACATTCCACTCATTCTAAAAATTGACATTTTACGCTAGAGGTTCCAATTTGTGACACAATAGCAATCGAAAAAGATGTGTTTTTTTTTTAATGTTGTTAGATGATATTTTGAGATCAGGTGACCGAATCGATAACTCGTCGTGTTCCAAACCAGGAGAACGTGGGTTCGAATCCCAGCAGGGTCAAAAGTTTCGGGGGTGAAATAAAGACAGACTTGAACATCTCGCGCCGTTGTCACTGTACAAGCGGTCTTTACTTTTTTTCCTACAGCCCCCGCGCTGCCTTCACTGTACAAGCGGTCTTTACTTTTTTTCCTACAGCCCCCGCGCTGCCTTCACTGTACAAGCGGTCTTTACTCTTTTTCCTACAGCCCCCGCGCTGCCTTCACTGTACAAGCGGTCTTTACTCTTTTTCCTACAGCCCCGGCGCTGCCTTCACTGTACAAGCGGTCTTTACTCTTTTTCCTACAGCCCCCGCGCTGCCTTCACTGTACAAGCGGTCTTTACTCTTTTTCCTACAGCCCCGGCGCTGCCATCACTGTACAAGCGGTCTTCATTTTTTTTTTCTTATAATCATCGCGCCGTCTGCAGTGTAAAAGTGCCCTTTACTCTTCTTTCCTACAATCCTCGCGCCGCCTGCACAAGCGCCTTTTACCCTTCTTTCCTACAATCCCCGCGTCGTCTGCACAAACGCCCTTTACTCTTCTTTCCTGCAATCCCCGCGCCGTCTGCATTGTACAAGCGGTCTTTACTCCTCTTTCCTACAATCCCCGCTCCGTCTGCATTGTACAAGCGGTCTTTATTCTTCTTTCCTACAATGGTCGCGCCGTCTGCACTGTACAAGCGACCTTTACTTCTCTTTCCTACAGTCCCCGTGCCGTCTGCACAAGCGCCCTTTACTCTTCTATTCTACAGTCCTCGAGCCGTCTGCACTGTACAAGCGGTCTTTACTTCTCTTTCCTACAGTCCTCGAGCCGTCTGCACAAGCGCACTTTACTCTTCTATCCTACAGTCCTCGAGCCGTCTGCATAAACTTCCTTTACTTTTCTTTCCTACAGTCCTCGAGCCGTCTGCATAAACTTCCTTTACTTTTCTTTCCTACAGTCCTCGAGCCGTCTGCATAAACTTCCTTTACTTTTCTTTCCTACAGTCCTCGAGCCGTCTGCATAAACTTCCTTTACTTTTTTTTCCTACAGTCCTCGAGCCGTCTGCATAAACTTCCTTTACTCTTCTATCCTACAGTCCTCGAGCCGTCTGCACAAGCGCCCTTTACTCTTCTATCCTACAGTCCTCGAGCCGTCTGCACTGTACAAGCGCCCTTTACTCTTCTATCCTACAGTCCTCGTGCCGTCTGCATAAACTTCCTTTACTTTTCTTTCCTACAGTCCTCGAGCCGTCTGCATAAACTTCCTTTACTTTTCTTTCCTACAGTCCTCGAGCCGTCTGCATAAACTTCCTTTACTCTTCTATCCTACAGTCCCCGCGCCGTCTGCACAAGCGCCCTTTATTCTTCTTTCCTACAATCCCCGCGCCGTCTGCACAAGCGCCCTTTATTCTTCTTTCCTACAATCCCCGCGCCTTCTGCACAAGCGCCCTTTATTCTTCTTCCCTACAGTCCCCGCGCCGTCTGCACAAGCGCCCTTTATTCTTCTTTCCTACAGTCCCCGCGCCGTCTGCACAAGCGCCCTTTATTCTTCTTCCCTACAGTCCCCGCGCCGTCTGCACAAGCGCCCTTTATTCTTCTTCCCTACAATCCCCGCGCCGTCTGCACAAGCGCCCTTTATTCTTCTTTCCTACAGTCCCCGCGCCGTCTGCACAAGCGCCCTTTATTCTTCTTTCCTACAGTCCCCGCGCCGTCTGCACAAGCGCCCTTTATTCTTCTTTCCTACAGTCCCCGCGCCGTCTGCACAAGCGCCCTTTACTCTTCTTCCCTACAGTCCCTGCGCCGTCTGCACAAGCGCCCTTTATTCTTCTTTCCTACAGTCCCCGCGCCGTCTGCACAAGCGTCCTTTATTCTTCTTTCCTACAGTCCCCGCGCCGTCTGCACAAGCGCCCTTTATTCTTCTTTCCTACAGTCCCCGCGCCGTCTGCACAAGCGCCCTTTACTCTTCTTTCCTACAGTCCCCGCGCCGTCTGCACAAGCGCCCTTTATTCTTCTTCCCTACAGTCCCCGCGCCGTCTGCACAAGCGCCCTTTACTCTTCTTTCCTACAATCCCCGCGCCGTCTGCACAAGCGCCCTTTACTCTTCTTTCCTACAATCCCCGCGCCGTCTGCACAAGCGCCCTTTACTCTTCTTTCCTACAGTCCCCGCGCCGTCTGCACAAGCGCCCTTTACTCTTCTATCCTACAATCCCCGCGCCGTCTGCACAAGCGCCCTTTACTCTTCTTTCCTACAATCCCCGCGCCGTCTGCACAAGCGACCTTTACTCTTCTTTCCTGCAATCCCTGCAGCAGATCCCAGTTTTGTGAAAATTAAAAAATTCGTTTTTTTTTTCTAGCGGATATTTTAGGTGGTTAATACTTACAAGAGGAGTTGGCAGTATAGACATATATAATAATAATAAGTTAATACTTACAAGAGGAGTAGGCAGTATAGACATATATAATAATAATAAGTTAATACTTACAAGAGGAGTAGGCATCATGTTAGACAGAGAAAGAAGCAAAACAGTGAAAGGATTTTGGCCAGTATCAGACAGAATTCTGCTAGTAAAATTGAGAGGTAGACCAATGGATATCAACATAATTCAAGTCTATGCACCAACAAGTAATAGCGAAGAAGAAGACATTGACACTTTTTACGAGGAACTGGAGGCAACCATGGAACAGTGTAAAAACCATGAAATAACTATTATATTAGGGGATTTCAATGCAATGGTAGGAACAGCTAAAGTGCAAAATGTGACTGGGGGGCATGGCCTAGGCGAGACGAATGACAGAGGGGATAGATTGATAGATTGGGCAAAGACACATGAAATGATTATAGGTAACACCTGGTTCAAACAACACCCTAAGCGACTATGGACATGGCAAAGCCCAAACAAAAAAGTACACAATCAAATTGATTTTATACTGGTAGAGAGAAGATTCAGGAATGGGCTAACATATGTTAAAACAAGGCCAGGAGCAGATTGCAATAGTGACCATGTACCAGTTGTTGGAAAGATAAGAATAAAACTGCGGAAGGCACATAAATCACCAAGAAATATAAAATTAGAACTAGATATGCTAAGAGTAGATAAACAGATGAGTGATAAGTACAGCACGATAGTACAAAATAGATATAATGCTATTGAGAAAATACAGGATATCCAGGAGCAGATAATGTAATATACATCTTAAGGACATTGATAAAAAGATCTATAGAGGTAAAGAAAGATCTATATATGTGCTTTATAGACTACACGAAAGCATTTGACAAAGTAAAGCTAGTGGAAATAATAAATATGCTGGAGAAATTAAACATTGATGGCAAGGAGTCAGACAAGGCTGTGTTCTGTCGCCGGATTTGTTTTCACTTTACAGCGAACATATTATGAGATCAATAGTAGACAAAAAAAAGGAATTGAAGTCAACGGTCACAACATAAATAATTTACGATATGCGGATGGCACAGTCTTAATAGCAGAGACAGAGAATGAACTACAAGAAATGATAGACATAATAGTAAAAGAAAGCAACAAGAAAGGTCTCAGTCTGAATAGTAAGAAAACATAAGTAATGGTTATATCGAAGAAACGATCATCACCATCATGATAAATATATGTTAAATAATAAATATAAACAGCATAAACATAAACAAGACAAATCTGAAACAAGTGCATCGTTTGAAATACTTGGGCACAGTGATAACATCAGATAGAAGAGGCAACACAGAAATAAAAAGCAGAATAGCTCAGGCCAAAATAGCATTTCAGAAAATGAAAAATATCTTATGCAACAAATCTATGTCAATAAAAATGAGAAAGAGAGTTCATCGATGCTATATAGAACCAATTTTGACCTATGGAAGCGAATCATGGACAATAGACAAACAAATGAAAAGACGATTAGAGGCCACAGAGATGGGATTTCTCAGAAGAATGTTGAAAGTTCCCTGGACAGCTAAAAAGACCAATGAGAAAGTTCTCAAAAAGGACAACACAAAAAGGGAGCTCTTAAAAACATTAGAAAGAAGCAATCAACATTTTTTGGGCACATCATGAGAAGAGGAAAGCTGGAATACTTGGTTACAACTGGCAAAATAAAAGGAATGAGAGATCGCTGACGACAAAGAGAGAAAATACTGGATAACTTGGTGTCATGGCATGGAAAACAGTCAACAACAGAACTCATACGATGCACTGTAAATAGAAGATTGTGGAAGGACATGATCGCGAAGGACATGATCGCCAACGCCAACCGGTACGGCACATGATGATGAATACTTACAAGAAGATATACTTCACAAATTGCCTGATATACTAACGTCCTTGTGTGATTTTCAACAAGAAAAATATTATTAAAATATAAAATATAACTTGTTTTTTTTTTTTCACTCAACTTGAATGTTACCACAGAAGTATCAGATTCATGTTCATCATCATCATCGAGTGCCGTCTCCGAAACGAAGGTTGGCTACCATGGAGCGTCATTCCGCTCTGTGTCTTGCTTTAATATTGCAGGTTGTCATAGGTTGACTTGTTCATCTTTTGATGTTACTCGACCATATTAGTCTTGGTCGGCCTATGTCTCTTTTACCTTGTATTTTCCCTTCCAAGATTATTTCAAGTAGGCTGTTGTGTCTTTTAACATGCCCCCAAAATCTCATTTGTCTTGTTTGATTTGTGTTTAGTAGTTCTATTTTCATTTTTAGTTGTTTTAAGACTTCATCGTTTGTTTTCTTTTCTTTCCATCCAATTCTACACCCATTCTTCTCTTAATCCACATTTTAAAGGCTTCAGTTTTCTGTTCTGTTTCCTTGTCTAATGTTCATACTTCTGCACCAAACAGGAACGTTGAGAATATATAACATTTTGTTATTCTTAGTTTTAGCCCTGGTTTTGTTTTGTTTTTGGTGTTGATATATTTTTCATGGCATTACATTTTTTTTTCTCCAATGTCTATTCTTTTGTTTATTTCAGTTGTACATGTTCCATCATTGGTTATAATCGTATTTCTATCGCATAGATTCAGGTTATGTTGAGAAAATCAGCAAATCTACAAACTCGTATAGATTCAGGTTATGTTGAGAAAATCAGCAAATCTACAAACTAGCTAAGCGATGAACGTTCAATTCCATAAAGCCATAGTTTTGGGGAATCTAAAATCTATGTCTCGTTCAACTTACCGAGATTTAAGGAAAGAATTAATGTTTAATGTTACAGGGGAAAGCTTCTGATGATAGTGTGAGTGTCAGTTCTGTGCTGTCGCTCCGTGCGTCCGTTTACCTGAGCGCAAATCTGTATATTTATATTTTAAACGGGCTCAAAATGACAGGGAATAATAGAACAAAGGAGTATGTGTTAGCACTCGGAAAAATTGACAGACAAACAATAGAAAAAAACGAACTTGTTTATTTCAGTTGTTTCAGTTGTTTGTATTCGCTTTTTTCTATTGTTGTTTGTCTGTCAATTTTTCCGAGTGCTAACACATACTCCTTTGTTCTTATATTCCCTATTATCGCCTCGGAAGTTCCCCATATAATAATATTTATGTATTATTATTTGTACTCAAGATGGCAGGCAGCATGTGGACTAAAAGTGGGTAGCGACTCATAGCTGACTGTGTCAGTCATGGAATAACATCTGTTTAAGAAGATCATACTTGAGTATAGGCGGGAGCTGGGTGGTCTAGAGGTTAGACACCAGCCTCTGAACAAGACTGTCGCGGGTTCGATTCCCACCACAGGCGGTGGGATTTTTTCAGAATCTGTTATGTGCTTTCTTCACAGCTTTGCCTGGCCTTCGGGTGGTGAGATGCGAGTTCTAGCCCTGTCGTAGAACAGCAAAAAAAAAAACAAGTCTCGTGTGCACTCTGCACACGCTAATGAACCCTGGACAGACGGAAATAGACAAGAGTAGGCCAAACATGGAAGCGCCTAATATAACCATTCGTAGGAAAAAAAATCTACCCTAACAAATTGTGAGGACTTTAGAAGTAGGAGAATATCTGCCTCTACAGCGAGGGATACTTAAGCACACGGCTATCAATGTGAAATTATGAAAAACAATGATATTCACTCAAGATTCAGGGACTTGGGACTTTGCTGGCGATATAAAGCTGACGAGGGCAAATAAACCTTGCAAGCTGTCCGCAGCGACGAGCCTGTAAACTGAATTACCTGTTTGACCAATGTGAGCAGTAATCGAGAGAGGAGGCAAGGGCGGCACTCATATACTGCAATGCTGAAAACAGATGTAAGAAAGAAAGAAAGAAAGAAATGAAAGAAAGAGAGAAAGATAGAAAGAAAGAAAGAAATGAAGAAAAGAAAGAAAGAGAGAAAGAAAGAATGAAAGATGAAAAGAAAGCAAGAAAGAAAGAAAATAGTCACGAACGTGGGATTTGGTTTAGAGTATATGGAGTTAGTGCCTACTATTGTCAATAATAAACACATTTATTAGCAATACTGCCAGCAGTACCCCAGTGCCGTCTTTATTTCCCCCCAAAATCTCTGTACCCACTTAAGATTTTTTTTTATTCGTTCGTCAGCTTTCACCTCTGACGAAGTCCCTAGAGACTAGGAACTGAATTTTGCGTGTTAATCCATTTTTACCTGGCAGCCGTGTGCACAGAGGTCCCTCGCCGCACAGGCAGATAACTTCGACTTCGGATGTACTCATATTTTTTCCGCCTATGAGTAATTGACGTTTCAAGCCGGGCCTGCCTGCTGAAACCAGGAGTGGCTGCCGCAGAGAGAAATCATAAATTAAAATCCAAACTGGTGCAGCCGGGATTTGAACCCACAACCTCTCTGTCTCGAGGCCAGCGTCTTGCCTCGAGACCAACCATTCCCCACTTTAGATTGAGCAAACATACAAACCGATAGTGTAGATGTAACTTCACGTCTTCAGAAGAACAGTTAACTGATGCATTGGGCCAAATCGTGCAGATATCGAAGTTCCTTTTACACTACAAGTCACAACCACCATGCTCGTTTAATGTTCTTTTAAGAGCGGAAAAGGAAACGAACCAATCAGCGGACGAACACTGACAAACATGCGATCTAACACACTCAGTGTTTTTGCGTGAACAAAGGTATCGATTTTCCCCCCCAACAAAGTACATCCGGACTCAACTTCTGATGAGGCATTCTCTCCCTCCATCGGTAAGCTGACACTGCCCAACATTGATCTAAAACACACTTCTACCAGAACAAAAGTGCTGCAGACTTGCTGTCGACATTTTCCCGCTCACGTGCGATAATGCTAAAGTGTGCAATAATTCTATTTACTTCTGTTGTCAGTGACTAAACATTCAGTCCCAGCCAATCAGGGAGCTGGCAAGTTAGTAACGAAGGCAACCACTAGTCGGTATATTCGATGACGGACAAGGGGAAGACACTCAAACTACTCAATGATTGTAATTTAAATACGATGTACCACACAGTTGTTTGCCATCGGTACTTTAGTTGATTTGTACATTTTTGTCTCTTCAGGAAGATAAAACAAACACGCATCTCATCATCATTGAGTGCCGTCTCCACAAAGTTGGCTACAATGGAGCACCAGTCCGCTCTGTCTCTTGCTTTTGATGATGCAGGTTGTCATAGGCTGACCTGTCCATTTTTTTATATTACTCGTCCACGTTAGTCTTGGTCTCTGCCTCTTTTACCTTGTTTTTTCCCTTATTACTTTAGTAAGCTGTTGTGTCTTTTGAATTAAAAAAAACGAATTTGTCTTGTTTGAATTGTGTTTAGTAGTTCTCTTGTCATTTTTAGTTGTTTTAAGACTTCATCGTTTGTTTTCTTTTTTTCCATCCAATTCTACCTATTCTTCTATAAATCCACATTTCAAAGGCTCAGTTTTCTGTTCTGTTTTCTTGTCTAGTGTCCATGTTTCTGCACCATATAGGAATTTTGAAAAGATATAACATTTTGCTATTCTTAGTTTTAGCCCTGGAGTTATTTGTTTTGATGTTAGTATATTTTTCATAACATTAAAATTACTTTTGGCATTCCTATTCTTTTGTTTATTTCAGTTTTACATTTTCCATCACTGGTTATAGTATGTCCAAGGTAGTTGTAGTTCTGAACTGCCTCCAGATCTATTCCGTCAACTTTGATATCCACTTGTGGGTTTTGAGTATTTTCATTGTTTATGATCATAGTTTTAACACGCATCTGTTATGATTAATTCAGAGTGATTAGAAGGAGATGTATCTTAAATATTAAAAAAAAAGATATTTTGTTTTTAAAAACTGAATATTGTATCCTCCTAAACTCTCAGATTTTGCCTTCTTCTATCATTTTGTAACGAATACTAACTACTAAAATATCACTGATGCGTAAATATTTACAATAGATACAAATTTGTGGTTCTGTGTGCTGGATCACAATTGAAACCACATCCATTAAAAAAATGAACAAAATGTACTAGACTCAGAACATCTTCATCTATATGGAATGTGACATTTCCTGTGTTAGAACTAAAATGCCACTTTTAATTAAAAATAAACAACTGTGACCAAATAGAAAGACTATGATGAAGAAAGAACGTCCTCATGCATTGAGAGCACGGTACAAAGACACAGCATTAGTGTTCACATCTTGTATACCAATCAGTTCTGCCACAATACTGAACAAATTGGTCAAAACTACGCCAGAGTTGTAATCTGTGTTGCTCAGGTCTCAGAATCGTTCTTTGAACCTCGTTGATTCATTTCAAATGAAAACAGTTGTGCTACAGTTAGTGCTAATCTCATTGTAGGGAACACCGGTCAGGAAAACTATGTAAAGATTCATTTAACCCTTCAACTCCTGAATCATTTTCCTGGTTTGTGCATGTTTAATTTCCTAGAATTATAAAAAAATTAATGCCATCAATATTTCACATTTCTGAACGAATTGTTAACAATCTAATGTCATCAATATTTCACATTTCTGAACGAATTGTTAACAATCTAATGTCATCAATATTTCACATTTCTGAACGAATTGTTAACAATCTAATGCCATCAATATTTCACAATTCTGTACAAATTGTTAACAATCTTAAGCCATCAATATTTCACAATTCTGTACGAATTGTAAATAACCTAATGCCATCAGTATATCACAAACTATGTTATTAATTTCAAAGTTAAAGGTTAGATGTTTATAACAAAGCAAAGTGCGGATTCCCAGCTTTGAAGAGTGACGTTAATCTCTGAACAGGAAAGTCCTGGGATCAAATCCTGCTGTAGGAGGTGGTGGTTGTTTACGTTCAACCCGTGGTTTTCTTGTGGGTTTACTCTCCTTAAGTTTATGGGTAGTGAGATCTGGTGTCTAGCCATCTATGGGTAGTGAGATCTGGTGTCTAGCCATCTATGGGTAGAGAGATCTGGGGTCTAGCCATCTATGGGTAGAGAGATCTGGTGTCTAGCCATCTATGGGTAGAGAGATCTGGTGTCTAGCCATCTATGGGTAGTGAGATCTGGTGTCTAGCCATCTATGGGTAGTGAGATCTGGTGTCTAGCCATCTATGGGTAGAGAGATCCGGTGTCTAGCCATCTATGGGTAGAGAGATCTGGTGTCTAGCCATCTATGGGTAGTGAGATCTGGTGTCTAGCCATCTATGGGTAGTGAGATCTGGTGTCTAGCCATCTATGGGTAGAGAGATCTGGTGTCTAGCCATCTATGGGTAGAGAGATCTGGTGTCTAGCCATCTATGGGTAGTGAGATCTGGTGTCTAGCCATCTATGGGTAGTGAGATCTGGTGTTTAGTCATCTATGGGTAGTGAGATCTGGTGTCTAGCCGTCTATGGGTAGTGAGATCTGGTGTCTAGCCATCTATGGGTAGTGAGATCTGGTGTTTAGCCATCTATGGGTAGTGAGATCTGGTGTCTAGCCATCTATGGGTAGTGAGATCTGGTGTTTAGCCATCTATGGGTAGTGAGATCTGGTGTCTAGCCATTTATGGGTAGTGAGATCTGGTGTTTAGTCATCTATGGGTAGTGAGATCTGGTGTTTAGTCATTTATGGGTAGTGAGATCTGGTGTCTAGCCATCTATGGGTAGTGAGATCTGGTGTCTAGCCGTCTATGGGTAGAGAGATCTGGTGTCTAGCCATCTATGGGTAGAGAGATCTGGTGTCTAGCCATCTATGGGTAGTGAGATCTGGTGTTTAGTCATCTATGGGTAGTGAGATCCGATGTCTAGTCGTCTGTGGGTAGTGAGATCTGATGTATAGCCATCTATTGGTAGTGAGATCCGATGTCTAGCCGTCTATAGGTAGTGAGATCCGATGTCTAACCATTTATGGGTAGTGAGATCCGATGTCCAGCCTTCTATGGGTAGTGTGATCAAAAGTCTAGCCATCTATGGGTAGTGAGATCCGATCTTTAGGCGTCTATGGGTAGTGAGATCCAATGTCTAGTCGTCTATGGGTAGTGAGATCTGATGTCCAGCCATTTATGGGTAGTGAGATCCGATGTCCTGCCATCTTTGAGTAGTGAGATCCGATGTCTAGCCATCTATGGGTAGTGAGATCCGATGTCCTGCCATCTGTGGGTAGTCAGATCCGACGTCCATCCATCTATGGGTAGTGAGATTCGATGTCCAGCTATCTATGGGTAGTGAGATCTGATGTCTAGCCATATATGGGTAGTGAGATCTGGTGTATAGCCATCTATGAGAAGTGAGATCTGGTGTCTAGTCGTCTATAGGTAGTGAGATCTGGTGTCTAGCCGTCTATGGATAGTGAGATCTGGTGTCTAGCCGTCTGTGGGTAGTGAGATCCGATCTCAAGCCATCTATGGGTAGTGAGATCTTATGTCAAGCCAACTATGGGTAGCAAGATCCGATGTTTAGCCATCTATTGGTAGTGAGATCCAATGTCTAGTCGTCTATGGGTAGTGAGATCTGATGTCCAGCCATTTATGGGTAGTGAGATCCGAGGACTAGCCGTCTATGGGTAGTGAGATCCGATAAATAGCCGTCTATGGGTAGTGAGATCCAATGCCTAGCCGTCTATGGGTAGTGAGATCCGATGTCTAGCCATCTGTCGGTAGTGAGATCCGATATCTAGTCATCTATGGATAGTGAGATCTGATGTGCAGCCATCTATGGGTAGTGAGATCTGATGTCAAGCCATCTATGGGAAGTGAGATCTGATGTCAAGCCATCTATGGGTAGCAAGATCCGATGTTTAGCCATCTATGGGTAGTGAGATCCGATGTCCAGCCATCTATGGATAGTGAGATCCGATATCAAACCATCTATGGGTAGTGAGATCCGATGTTTAGTCATCTATGGGTAGTGAGATCCGAGGTCTAGCCGTCTATGGGTAATGAGATCTGATGTTTAGCCGTCTATGGGTCGTGAGATCTGACGTGTATCCCCTATGGATAGTGAGATCCGATGTCTAGTTATCTCTGGGTAGTAAGATCTGATGTCTAGCCGTCTTTGGGAAGTGACATCTGATGTCTAACCGTCTATGGATAGTGAGATCTGACGTGTATCCCTTATGGATAGTGAGATCTGACGTGTAGCCCCTATGGATAGTGAGATCTGGTGTCTAGCCATCTCTGGGTAGTGAGATCTGACGTGTAGCCCCTACGGATAGTGAGATCTGGTGTCTAGCCATCTCTAGGTAGTGATATCTGATGTCTAGCCATGTATGGATAGTGAAATTCGATGTCTTGCCCTCTGTGGATTGTGAGATTTGATATCTAGGCCTCCATGGGCAGTGAGATCTGGTGTCTAGCCATCTCTGGGTAATGAGATCCGATGTCTAGGAGTCCATGGGCAGTGAGATCTGATGTCTAACCATCTGGATTACGAGATCTTATGTCTAGAACTGTCTTGGTAGTGAGATCCAATGTCTAGTACATTCTGGGTAGAGATCCGATGTCTAGCCATCTCTGGGTAGTGAGATCTGATTTCTTGCCCTCTTTGAGTAGTGAGATTTGATATCTAACCCTCTCTGGGTAGTGAGATATGATACCTCGCCCTCTTTGGGTAGTGAGATTTGATATCTAACCCTCTCTGGGTAGTGAGATATGATACCTCGCCCTCTTTGGGTAGTGAGATCCGATGTCTAGCCCTTTATGGGTAGAAATATCAAATGTTTACCCCTCTCTGGGTAGAGAGATCAGATGTCTATCCTTGTCTTTGTTAGTGAGATTCGATGTCTACCCCTCTCTGGGTAGTGAGATCTGATGGATGCCCTCTCTGGGTAGTGAGATCTGATGGATGCCCTCTCTGGGTAGTGAGATCTGATCCCTGCCCTCTCTGGGTAGTGAGATCCGATCCCTGCCCTCTCTGGGTAGTGAGATCCGATCCCTGCCCTCTCTGGGTAGTGAGATCTGATGGATGCCCTCTCTGGGTAGTGAGATCTGATGGATGCCCTCTCTGGGTAGTGAGATCTGATGGATGCCCTCTCTGGGTAGTGAGATCTGATGGATGCCCTCTCTGGGTAGTGAGATCTGATGGATGCCCTCTCTGGGTAGTGAGATCTGATGGATGCCCTCTCTGGGTAGTGAGATCCGATCCCTACCCTTTCTGAAAACGGTGAAACACAGAAGGTTTCGTGTGTACTCGAAGACGTTAAAGACCTCTTGGCAGGTAACATTCTTTAAAGGTGGGTCAAAAATGACAGATCCCCCACCAAAAAACTGTTAAGTAAATCTATCCTTGCCGACAACGGATGCATCTGGCCCTAAATACGTAAATATCGCGACTTTGTCATAAACTATGGACATAATATCCAAGCCAACTTAAACGGTAATTCTTAAGAAGAAGAAGAAGACAGCACAAGAAAATCTTAGTAGTATGCACGGTCATCGTGGCACCGGGGAGTACTTGTTGTATTTTTTCTGGGAAAGTAAAAGCAGCACGGGCGTAATACCGACCACATTACCCCAAAAATCATGTGCTGAAGGTCTGTAAAATATAGGGTCACTAACACCATATTTCCCTATACGCCACTTGGCGTGACGGGGGGTACTTTACTTTTTTTTTACTTTAATTATTGTGATAGACGTTGTGAATTTATTTTAAATGTTTATAAAATGTCCATGACAAATGGCACGCGGAACGGATATGGTCGAATCGATAATATGTCGTGTCCCAAACCAGGAAGGAAAACCCGGGTTCGAATCACGGTAGAGTTAAACATTATTAAACTCAGACCCAAGCATCTCGTCTGGGACGGCACTGAACGTGCGGTCTTTATCCTCCGGTCCTAAACGTTCACCTCTCGTCAGACCCCATAAATGAGGCAATCCGGTAAATATATACTTCTTTGAAATATTCAATTCGTTTATGTTTTTTCGATTTTAAAGTACCAAGAATTCGTTTACGCCCTAAGCTTAATCAGGAGATCCCCGTTTCCACGTTTGCCTCCGATAAGACTAGGTACTAGATGCGACTTATTACGAGATGCTGGATCACTTGAATAAATTCAATTGCTCATACTGTACATTGAACTTGGTATATTTTGGTTCTCATGCGTACAACATTATAGCGAAGAAGACATCTTAATTACGTCATTTATTCACAGCTGTTTGTTTTCTCATGTCAAAGTAGCACTTAAGATATGACCTTGGAAATGTTACAGCATTGAGTAGTACATTATCCTTATTCTGAACACACTGATGTAAGTGTTTCAGTTTATGACATCACACACAAAGAGTGCAATATTTTAGCTGAAACAATTATTTATGAAAGAAATATATTTTAGTAGTTAATCTATCTGTCTGTCTATCTATTGACCTTTCGAGCCGTAGCCGGCCCATAGAGCGTAGACCCAGATACTCTTTCTCTTATCTAAATTTTTGTTCTAGCAGTTTTCAATCCTTGTCAAGATCTTTTATCAAATCTCGCCATTTGTCTCTGCTCTATGCAAGAAGTTCTATCTTATTGAGGGAGCCGATTCCTGCTGCTCTTGCCTCTCTCATCAATGTTCTTCTCAGTGTCTCTCTGTGTCTTCTTCCTTTCCTCTTACCTGTTGTTTCCCACGTGAGGACTTGCTTTGCTATTCGGTTATTATCTCTTCTCATCACATGTCCAACATATGACCACCGTCTTTTCTTTATTACTGAAGATATTAGTGGTTAATCGTCGATTTCTCTAATTTCCTCGTTTGTTTTGAATTCGTTCCACGCTATACCAAGTATATTCCTTAGACATTTATTCAATGCATGCTTTCATCTTTGTTTCTATGTCTCTTGTTGTTTTCCAGCTTTCACACGCATACGTTAGGGTTGACAGTACATTTGATTTGAATAGTCTAAGATTTGTGTTTGCGCTGATGAGTTTTGATTTCCACAACTTTTCAAGGATTAGTAGTTAATACTCATAACAAAAAGATGAAGGATGGGCAAATCTAAGAGAAGCCAGTAGCGGGGTATATATTTACACTCCTATAATGTATGGTATGAGTAAGACAAGGATGCATCCTATCATCAAGCCTGTTCAATCTATACACTGAGCAAATCTTTAAAAACATCTCAGAGATGCCAGGCCTACAAATTAATGGAAAGATTATCAATAACCTAAGATATGCTGATGATACTGTTCTACTTGCAGAAAATCCTAAAGACCTACAACAATTGCTTAATGTGATAAAAATAACAAGCAAAAAATATGGACTAGAAATGAATATCAAAAAGACTAAAACTATGATCATAAACAAAGAAATTTCTCAAGACCTACAATTAAATATCACAGTTGAGGGAATACATCTGGAGACAGTCCAGAGCTACAACTACCTGGGGCATACTATAACCAGTGATGGAAAATGCAAAACTGAAATAAACAAAAGAATAGGTATGGCAAAAAAGTAATTTTAATGCCATGAAAAATATACTAACAACAAAACAAATATCAGCAGGGCTGAAACTAAGATTGGCAAAATGTTACGTCTTCTCAATATTCCTGTATGGTGGAGAAACATGGACATTAGACAAAAAAACAGAACAGAAAATTGAAGCCTTTGAAATGTGGATTTATAGAAGAATAGGTAGAATTGGATGGAAACAAAGGATAACAAACGATGAAGTTTTAAAACAACTGAAAATAAAAAGAGAACTACTAAATAGAATTAAGACAAGATAAATGAAATTTTTGGGGCATGTTAAAAGACACAACAGCCTACTAAAAGTAATATTGGAAGGAAAAATACAAGGTAAAAGAGGCATAGGTAGACCAAGACTAACATGGACGAGTAACATCAAAATATGGACAAGTCAATCTATGTCAGCCTGCACCATCAAAGCAAGAAACAGAGGAGAATTGCGATCCATGGTAGCCAACCTTTGTTGCGGAGAAGGCACACGATGATGATGAATGTATGGTAGCAGCTATACAAAAACAGAACACAAAAGAATACTGACGGTTCGGCCTACATGCGGCCTTCTTCAGAAAACTAGAAAACACGACGAGGTACAGATAAATATTACTACATCTAGGATGATTGGAACAGGTATGTTAACTCTTTCTGTACGGAAGGTTTTTATAAATTTAGCGGTAGAAATTTCAGAGACAACATTTTTCATGTTTTTATATATTAATTTACATGTTTATATTTATCTAACAATTAACATATTATATATGCATTTTTAATGAAACAAGGCATTATATTTCACCAATACCAAGATGGCACAAGACATTTAAAAAGAATATGGTTTGACGGTTTACACTAATCAAATTAAGAGTGATGCACTGTGCGTCGAAACGTACGGAAATAATTAAGGAGAAGTGGAGAAGCCAGTAGTGAGATTTAACATACACTCCTACAATGTTTGGTTACAGTCACCTTGCAGAAGTGTAACTTACACGCCACTACTGGCTCATTGCTACCAGCTTTGCCGCAGCACTGAAATTATTTGCCTGTTTCCTAAGGAGAAGTGGATTGATGGATAAGAGATGAGATGATGAAATGAGAGAAAGAGATATGTGCTTCATGTTACAAGATAGGTGAAATGTGGAAATATAAAAGTATAAGTAAAAAGTAAGTAAAGTACCCCCGTCACGCCAAGTGGCGTATAGGGAATATAGTGTTAGTGACTATATATTTTACAGACCTTCGGCACATGATTTTTGGGGTAATTTGATCGGTATTACGCCCGTGCCGATTTACTTTCCCTGAAAAAAATCAGGTACCCATTAAAGGCTGGGTGAACCCGGAAGCCTTCGGTTGGGATCGAACCCTACCTCTTGTCCTTTGTAGTTCAGTTCACTAACCACTGAGCTATCGCGGCTCCCAAAAAGTATAAGTATATATAGAGAAATGATAATGTATCAGCACATCAAAGAATTTCCTGGATGCAAAAATCAGTTTTTAATTTACAAAACATTTTCAACGAACACAGATTCTTTCAAATCAATTTGGGCTTGTAATGGAATAATCATCATAATCATCAAGTACCGGGCCTGCTGGCGTAGGTGATCATGTCTCTCCACAACTTTTGATCTCGACAGTTATTTATCATTTCTTTTGTTGACATTCTGTCAAGCCATTTACTTAATCTGTCTGGTAACTTTTCTCTTTACTTCCCTCTATCTCTTCTTATAAAATAATATATTCTGGAGGTACCGAACACCAAAGAGGAAGAGGGATCATATTGGTTGCATGATGTGCAAGAACAGTGAAAGGTAATGGAATAAGCAAGCTTAAAGGTCAAGGTAAAGTACGAGACTTGAACCAGCGTCTTAGCAAGCCAGTTTCCACCCATATGTGCTCGGCCGCCTATCCAGAAATGTTCGGAAATTTCTGTATAGTGTCGCCTCAAGGATCGAAACTCAGATGCGAGGCGACATTCCTCACCTTCCCAGGGTAATACCCTGGAAAGTGAATCAATTCAGAGGAAGAGGTATGTTTACAGCACTCGGAAAAAATGACAAATAATCAACAACAGAAAAAAATATGGAAAAAGCAGGATCGAACCCGTACTCTGTGGCACAGCGCCTTGCCACGAAAAGCCAAACGCTAGGGAACACTGCCACTCAGCTAACCAAAAAATTAGCTATCGTGAACAATTTCTTTTCGCACAGGTTTTTATCATGACTATAGCATACGGCTGCGATCACAGCTCGGAAATATATAGTGTATGTGTATTTTTTCTGTTAAGACTCGGAAGTTTCCCTCTATTATAATATTCATTTATTATTATTTGTCTCCAGTCTAAACCACTGGAAACTACTATTCGTGCTGTTGACCTAAATGTTTGTCTGCAACGCAAGTATTCAGCCCTACCCTATCCGGGAGATACTTGTCTTAACAGGAAAAAATACAGATACACTATATATTTCAGAGCTGTGATCGCAGCCTTATGCTATAGTCATGAGAAAAACCTGCGCGAAAAGAAATTGTTCACGATAGCTAATTTTAAAGTTAGCTGAGTGACAGTGTTCCCTAGCGTTTGGCTTTTCGTGGCAAGGCGCTGTGCCACTGAATACGGGTTCGATCCTGCTTCGGTCCATGTTTTTTTCTATTGTTGATTATTTGTCATTTTTTTCCGAGTGCTGTAAACATACCTCTTCCTCTGAATTGATTCGCTGATTATCGCCTCGGAAGTTTCCCTCTATAATAATATTCATTTATTATTATTTGTCTCTAATACACTGGTACCCATTTCTGCCAACGGCTGGGTCGACCGTGGAGCTATTTTTTTTTTCCAACCACGAGTACAATTCACACTGCTTCCAGCGGGAATCGAACACGGGTTGTCCGAACGTCGGTAGTCCAGTCGAGTGGTTTTCCCAGCTAGACTACCGAGGCCCCAAAGCAAGCGTATTTTATCTACACGAAAAGACAAAAATGAGGAAATCAACTAAATTATCACAGACAAAGAACTATGCATGGAAAACACAAAGTTGTGACAAAAATTAACATTATTCATTGCATTGTTCTAATTTTACAGTATAGCTATCCATAGATTTACAAACGGGTATGTTTGCACATATCCAGCTTATATGTCTCAAAGGGAAGGGCTGATAGCCCAAACCATGTGACGTTTTCAGGTTTGCGAGCAGGGATGTTTATGGGTAAAATGACGTCAGCCGTGCCTGTAGCTCGCATAACTCGAGACGTCACAAGCAATCGGGTGTTATCGGGAGAATTCCCCCCTCCCCCTTCCCCAAATCCCTTCAGCTTCCGTAGCCTTCGGCTTAAGAGAGGTAGATGGCTTAGGTCTGCATCTGCGTCACTGACGTCACAAAATTTAATGTTTTCTTTACGAAAAGTGTTAATGATGATTCTTACATTTCACAAAATCTCTCTTTTTTTATTTTCAGTCCCAATGATGAAGCTTACATTTAACAAAATCTCTTTTTTTTTTTAATTTTAAGACCCACTGATGATTCTTACATTTCACAAAATCTATTTTTTTTATTTTCAGACCCAACGATAATTCTTACATTTCCCAAAATGTCTTTTTTACTTTCATACCCAATGACGATTTTTACATTTCCCAAAATGTCTTTTTCATTTTCAGGCCCAATGACGATTCTTCATTTCGCTAAATCTCTTTTTATTTTCAGACCCAATCACGATTCTTACATTTCGCAATTTTTCTTTTCATTTTCAGACCCAATCACGATTCTTACATTTCGAAAAATCTCTTTTTATTTTCAGACCAAATATATTTTTTAATTTAATCGGCCAAGGACAGCAATATAAATAAAAATAATAAAAGTTAAAGAAGAAATCAGAAAAAAAAATGCGATGAGCAAGAAAGTGAGGCACTAAATATCAGTGCACTGACACTCAAAACTGCGGCGCGCGCACAAAATCTCCTCATCCGGAAAGCCTTTTATCCGACCAGGGAAGAGTATAAACAAAACATGTAAACATTCGTCTGCAAACCTAAAATGCCTCCACAAATCAAAGCAGCAATTTGTAGAGAAGTATACACAAATGTATGCAATTTATTATTGTATAAATTCCAAACAGGATCGCTGTTATTCACTAGTAAGAAGTCTGGCATAAAAAATTCCACTTTTCTAGTAATGTTTAATACATTGCCGTTGTATCGAAACATTTTGAGTTGTATACATGGTCAATAGTTATATTATTAGTGAATTTTAAAATAAAAAGATGAGGAACAAACAATACATAGGAGAAAACAATGAAAGATTGAATCGGGGAATCGAGATAGAGAACAAGTCAGCGAATAATTCTACTAAGGAGAAGCGGTTGGACTATTTGATTGGATTGTGTATTCGCTAAAATACTTCGATTTTGATTGATCTATATACTGGCTGACACATTCAGACTCTACGCTTATGGTTCTCACATCACAAGAATAATCGTGATCAGTTTTCAGATACCAGAGCTTGTCACCATAAGGAACACCCACGCAAACCTTGAGAGAAGTTACTGCTGACCACAGCCGATCGGGTTCTCATTTCACAGAAAAGAAATAGAAGAAACTAGCCCCTTCGTGCCAGGTGGGGTATTGACAATATGGTTGTTAATGTCCACATTTTTATAGACCTTCGGCACATTATTTTTTAAATAATCTGGTCAGTAATACGCCAGTACAGTATTCACTTTCCTGGAAAGAAACTGTATACTCATTAAAAGAAAAAAAGAAAAAGTAAAGTGCCCCGTCACGCCAAGTGCCGTGTAGGGAAAATGGTGTTAGTGACCATAATTTTTACAGACCTTCGGCACATGATTTTTGGGGTAATGTGGTCGGTATTACGTCCGTACCGCTTTATTTTCCCAGAAAAATCCGGTACCCATTAAAGGCTGGGTGAACCGGGAAGCCGTCGCTTGGAATCGAGCCCTACCCCTTGTCCTTTGTAGCTCCCTTCACTAACCACTGAGCTATCGCGGCTCCAGAAACTCAGCACTCTCAGAGTTATTACAGATCTCACCAGGATTATCACACAAAATAGGAGCCTTCACAGAGACAGCAACTCAAACTACCCACAAATAAAACACTCCACGGAGACAGCAACTCAATCTACCCACAAGCAAAACACTCCAAGGAGACAGAAATTCAATCTACCTGCAAACAAAACACTCCACTCCACGGAGACAGCAACTCAAACTACCCACCAACAAAACACTCCACGGAGACAGCAACTCAATCTACCCACAAACAAAACACTCCACGGAGACAGCAACTCAAACTACCCACAAACAAAACACTCCACGGAGACAGCAACTCAAACTACCCACCAACAAAACACTCCACGGAAGACAGCAACTCAAACTACCAACAACATAACACCCCACGAAGAAAGCAACTCAAACTACCAACAACATAACACCCCACGAAGAAAGCAACTCAAACTACCAACAACATAACACCCCACGAAGAAAGCAACTCAAACTACCAACAAACACTCCACTCCACGGAGACAGCAACTCAATCTACCAACAAACAAAACACTCCACGGAGACAGCAACTCAAACTACCCACAAACAAAACACTCCACGGAGACAGCAACTCAAACTACTCACCAACAAACACTCCACTCCACGGAGACAGCAACTCAATCTACCAACAAACAAAACACTCCACGGAGACAGCAACTCAAACTACCCACAAACAAAACACTCCACGGAGACAGCAACTCAAACTACGCACCAACAAAACACTCCACGGAGACAGCAACTCAAACTACCAACCAATAAAACACTCCACGAAGACAGCAACTCAAACTACCAACAACATAACACCCCACGAAGAAAGCAACTCAAACTACCAACAACATAACACCCCACGAAGAAAGCAACTCAAACTACCAACAACATAACACCCCACGAAGAAAGCAACTCAAACTACCAACAACATAACACCCCACGAAGAAAGCAACTCAAACTACCAACAACATAACACCCCACGAAGAAAGCAACTCAAACTACCAACAACATAACACCCCACGAAGAAAGCAACTCAAACTACCAACAACATAACACCCCACGAAGAAAGCAACTCAAACTACCAACAAACACTCCACTCCACGGAGACAGCAACTCAATCTACCAACAAACAAAACACTCCACGAAGAAAGCAACTCAATCTACCAACAAAACAAAACACTCCACGAAGAAAGCAACTCAATCTACCAACAAACAAAACACTCCACGGAGACAGCAAACTCAAACTACCCATAAATAAAAAACTCCAACGAGACAGCAATTCAATCTACCCACAAGCAAAACACTCCACGGAGACAGAAATACACTCCGCGAAAAGACGCAACATCTTCGCCTTCACACTCGAAATCTTCGGTATGGGTGGATTCCCTCAAACAACTTCTGCTCATGCAGAGGCCATTTTTGGCCAAGAGTTATCGACTTGTAGGATTCTAAGATTTTTTAACGAGCGCGAGTGCACATAAGACTTTCTGTTTTTTCGTCGTTATCCGAGAGGGCTAGACATCTGATCTCACTACTCAGAGAGGGCTGGACATCTGATCTCACTAGCAAGAGAGGGCTGGACATCTGATCTCACTACCCAGAGAGGGCTGGACATCTACTCTCACTAACTAGAGAAGGCTGGACATCTGATCTCACTACCCAGAGAGGGCTGGACATCTACTCTCACTAACCAGAGAAAGCTGGACATCTGATCTCACTACCCAGAGAAGGCTGGACATCTGATCTCACTACCCAGAGAAGGCTGGACATCTGATCTCACTACCCAGAGAGGGCTGGACATCTACTCTCACTAACCAGAGAAAGCTGGACATCTGATCTCACTACCCAGAGAAGGCTGGACATCTGATCTCACTACCCAGAGAAGGCTGGACATCTGATCTCACTACCCAGAGAGGGCTGGACATCTACTCTCACTAACCAGAGAAAGCTGGACATCTGATCTCACTACCCAGAGAAGGCTGGACATCTGATCTCACTACCCAGAGAGGGCTGGACATCTACTCTCACTAACCAGAGAAGGCTGGACATCTGATCTCACTACACAAGGAAGGCTAGACATCGGATTTCACTACCCAGAGAGGGCTGGACATCTGATCTCACTACCCAGAGAGGGCTGGACATCGGCTGGACATCTGATCTCACTAGCCAGAGAGGGCTGGACATCTGATCTCAATACCCATAGAGGGCTTTACATTTGATCTCACTACCCATAGAGGGCTGGACATTTGTTCTCCCTAGTAGAGAGGAATGGACATCTGATCTCAGTAGCCAGAGAGGGCTGGACATTTGATCCTACTAGACAGAGAGGGCTCGACATCTGATCTCACTACCCAGAGAGGGCTGGACCTCTGATCTCACTACCCAGAGAGGGCTGGACATCTGATCTCACTACCCAGAGAGGGCTGAACATCTGATCTCACTTGATAGAGATGGCTCGACATCTGATCTCACTACCCAGAGAGGGTTGGACATCTGATCTCACCAGCCAGAGAGGGCTAGACATCTGATCTCACTAGCCAGAGAGGGCTCCACATCTGATCTCACTAGCCAGAGAGATGGCTGGACATTTGATCTCACTAGCCAGAGAGGGCTCCACATCTGATCTCACTAGCCATAGAGATGGCTGGACATTTGATCTCACTAGCCAGAAAGGGATATACATCTGATCTCACTAGTCAGATAAGGCTAGACATCGGATCTCACTACCCAGAGACGACTAGACATCTGATCTCACTAGCCAGAGACGACTAGACATCTGATCTCACTACCCAGAGACGACTAGACATCTGATCTCACTACCCAGAGACGACTAGACATCTGATCTCACTAGCCAGAGAGGGCTGGACATCTACTCTCACTAACCAGAGAAAGCTGGACATCTGATCTCACTACCCAGAGAAGGATGGACATCTGATCTCACTACCCAGAGAAGGCTGGACATCTGATCTCACTACCCAGAGAGGGCTGGACATCTACTCTCACTAACCAGAGAAAGCTGGACATCTGATCTCACTACCCAGAGAAGGCTGGACATCTGATCTCACTACCCAGAGAGGGCTGGACATCTACTCTCACTAACCAGAGAAGGCTGGACATCTGATCTCACTACACAAGGAAGGCTAGACATCGGATTTCACTACCCAGAGAGGGCTGGACATCTGATCTCACTACCCAGAGAGGGCTGGACATCGGGCTGGACATCTGATCTCACTAGCCAGAGAGGGCTGGACATCTGATCTCAATACCCATAGAGGGCTTTACATTTGATCTCACTACCCATAGAGGGCTGGACATTTGTTCTCCCTAGTAGAGAGGAATGGACCTCTGATCTCAGTAGCCAGAGAGGGCTGGACATTTGATCCTACTAGACAGAGAGGGCTCGACATCTGATCTCACTACCCAGAGAGGGCTGGACCTCTGATCTCACTACCCAGAGAGGGCTGGACATCTGATCTCACTACCCAGAGAGGGCTGAACATCTGATCTCACTTGATAGAGATGGCTCGACATCTGATCTCACTACCCAGAGAGGGTTGGACATCTGATCTCACCAGCCAGAGAGGGCTAGACATCTGATCTCACTAGCCAGAGAGGGCTCCACATCTGATCTCACTAGCCAGAGAGATGGCTGGACATTTGATCTCACTAGCCAGAGAGGGCTCCACATCTGATCTCACTAGCCATAGAGATGGCTGGACATTTGATCTCACTAGCCAGAAAGGGATATACATCTGATCTCACTAGTCAGATAAGGCTAGACATCGGATCTCACTACCCAGAGACGACTAGACATCTGATCTCACTAGCCAGAGACGACTAGACATCTGATCTCACTACCCAGAGACGACTAGACATCTGATCTCACTACCCAGAGACGACTAGACATCTGATCTCACTAGCCAGAGAGGGCTGGACATCTACTATCACTAACCAGAGAAAGCTGGACATCTGATCTCACTACCCAGAGAAGGATGGACATCTGATCTCACTACCCAGAGAAGGCTGGACATCTGATCTCACTACCCAGAGAGGGCTGGACATCTACTCTCACTAACCAGAGAAAGCTGGACATCTGATCTCACTACCCAGAGAAGGCTGGACATCTGATCTCACTACCCAGAGAGGGCTGGACATCTACTCTCACTAACCAGAGAAGGCTGGACATCTGATCTCACTACACAAGGAAGGCTAGACATCGGATTTCACTACCCAGAGAGGGCTGGACATCTGATCTCACTACCCAGAGAGGGCTGGACATCGGGCTGGACATCTGATCTCACTAGCCAGAGAGGGCTGGACATCTGATCTCAATACCCATAGAGGGCTTTACATTTGATCTCACTACCCATAGAGGGCTGGACATTTGTTCTCCCTAGTAGAGAGGAATGGACATCTGATCTCAGTAGCCAGAGAGGGCTGGACATTTGATCCTACTAGACAGAGAGGGCTCGACATCTGATCTCACTACCCAGAGAGGGCTGGACCTCTGATCTCACTACCCAGAGAGGGCTGGACATCTGATCTCACTACCCAGAGAGGGCTGAACATCTGATCTCACTTGATAGAGATGGCTCGACATCTGATCTCACTACCCAGAGAGGGTTGGACATCTGATCTCACCAGCCAGAGAGGGCTAGACATCTGATCTCACTAGCCAGAGAGGGCTCCACATCTGATCTCACTAGCCAGAGAGATGGCTGGACATTTGATCTCACTAGCCAGAGAGGGCTCCACATCTGATCTCACTAGCCATAGAGATGGCTGGACATTTGATCTCACTAGCCAGAAAGGGATATACATCTGATCTCACTAGTCAGATAAGGCTAGACATCGGATCTCACTACCCAGAGACGACTAGACATCTGATCTCACTAGCCAGAGACGACTAGACATCTGATCTCACTACCCAGAGACGACTAGACATCTGATCTCACTACCCAGAGACGACTAGACATCTGATCTCACTAGCCAGAGAGGGCTAGACATCGGATCTCACTACCAGGAGGTCCACGAGGAAACCCCGGATTGAAAATTCCCTTTGCTTGTGGCAGGATTTGAACCCGGGGCTTTCATATCAATAGGATGACGTCATTCTTTTAGTCCCCTTTATCTTTAGTTCCTGATTTAACCTTCATCTCATTTTTCTCATTTGCTCTTGAGGATTGAGAGGAATTACATTTTGCGCTCTTCTGTTGGTCTATAAAAGTAGTAAAGTACCCCCGTCAAACCAAGTGGCGTATAAGAAATATGGTGTTAGTGACCATAAATGTTACAGACCTTCAGCACATGATTTTTGGGGTAACATGGTCGGTATTACGCCCGTACCGCTTTACTTTCCCATAAAAAAAAATCCGGTATCCATTAAAGACTGGGTGAACCGGAAGCCGTCGGTTGGGATCGAACCCTGCCTCAAGTCCTTTGTTCTGTTGGTCTATGCTGCTGTTATATTTCCTAGTGTTTCTATGAATTGATAGATGACAATGAGAATTAGCGTGTCAACTGATCGCATGTGACACCTAGTGATTGCACCAGTGGGGAAACATTAATCGTACGTTTCGCTCGTCTGAAGACACATCGGTCAAGGGTTTAACGTCCACAGTTGGAACATTCTGCTCTTTCCGTTTACTTGCATCAAGATTTAATCCATTTTCTTTAGTTTCTCTGAACATTAAATGTGTATTCCCTGCCGACCTGCTACGTCTATCCAAGGTTTAGGGCTTAACCTTACAGCAAGTCCTACGTGGGGGGGGGGGGGGTGTTACAGCTCGGTCGATGTTTCCCCACAGGTGCAGTCGCCAGGTGTCTCATGCGACAAAATGGCGGCCTAAAATGTTATTCTCAACTTTGGTTCTTCGGTTATGGAAGGCCCCAGTATCACTGCATCCATAATTGCTCAACCGCCCGTACCAGTGGATTCATCCGAATTACTAACTCTTCTCCCAAATAAAGAAAGGTAGCTGTAATCCCCATCATAGCAGTCTTAGCACACGCCAAAAGACATAAGGCGAAACCGCACAGAAAGTGAACACAACCAACTTTTCCCTGCCATACGATATCATCATTCATCGTAAACAATTGGAATATTGAAACATGATCAAAACGGATGAAACACACAGCTCACGGTGTGCACAGAGCACCTAACTCAGTAGCTCCTGCAACAAGCCGGACTTGGAATATGAGGAAATTGCAACAATGAACACTTTCATACATATCCCAACTGTCAATTCATAGAAACATTAGGAAAAATAACAGCAGCAGCGGTCTACAAAAGAACGCAAACTGTATCTCCCCTCGACCCCAAAGGGAAAATGAGAAAGGAGAGAAGAAGAAGATTAAATCAGGCTCTTAAGATATAGGACAGATGTGGTGCTGGCCACGCATTCATTTAAAAAAAAAAACCGAACGTCCCATAACATCAAACGTCTTATGGGACAGCGGACTGGTCCGCATTAGAGATGGGGGGCCAGTGCACTTGCTCACTGTCATTATATTTTCGCCCAACAATGAGTCAAGAATTGAACAATACAACAGGAAACTGAACATCAAGAAAGCAGAAGGCATGAATATCGCAAAAGAGAAACATAGCATCAACATTACTATAGAAGGCAGACAACTAAAAGAAGTAGAAGAATGTTAATATTTAGGAAGACTAGTGACAAACGACAATTCACAAACAACAGAAATAGACTCAAGATGCAACAATGATTGTCAAATCATTAGGCAGCTCTCACCACTATTGTCCAACAAGGAAAAAATTATAGAGGCAAAACGAACACTATACAGTACAATCTTCATCCCAACGTTGTGCTACCAATGGCAGTCTTGGGCCCTAGATGCAAGAACAATAAGAAAATAACCTCTACAGAAACGAAATGTGTTAGACGGATGACAGGAAACAGTCTGAGTGATAAGATCAGAAATGAAGAACTGAGAAAAAAGCTAGGAATAGCCCCCGCCCCATAGAATATATAAAGAAACAACAGATGGACTGGTTTGGCCACGTGACAAGGCAGAGAGATCAAAACACAACACAAAGAGCCCTCAATAAACGTTGCGAGAACACCAGACACAAGGGTCGACCACGATAAAGATGGATTGACTGAATATTAGAAACAATAGGAAATATAGCAGCAGCATATGCGAACAAAAGAGCACAATACCGCAAATTATATCTCACCTCGACGTTGAAAGACAAATGAGGAAGGAAAGAAGAAGAATGAGTCAGGTACTTATTCTCAATATCTGGATCGACTGGAGAGCACCAAGCTGCGTTTGAAACCACGGTCACTTTATCACAAAGCCATTGTTCTTCGTCTATAAACAGTTCGATAATCGTGGGCCAAATATGGATAGTAGCATCACATTTGTCATACACGACAATTGCATGACAAGTGCCTTCTATATCAAGGAACACGATGATATTAATGCCTGCGATTGTGAAAACTGAAACACATTTCCCCCAGGTTATTACATCCATGCTCGTATACGACCGTCCCTTGTTCCAGTACTTCTCTGGGGGGACCCCTAACAAAAACACAACGGTGGGACAAGCAAAGGAAACAACACGAGAACACTGACAGCTAATGGCAAGCTCTTGTTTTTATTAGATTGCCCGAAGCCCTTCAAAGGAAATCGACGGTATGGGGGCGGGATTCTCATAGACTCTTCCTGTTTATAGGATTAGAAAGAGTCCAAGTGACCAAATTATGCGCCGGCATCAAGTACCCTGCCCTGAAGCGGTGACAATCAATTTCTCCTACAGTTGATTATCTATGTGTTGCCTGTTTGGCACTCCAGCATTCTAATTTTAACTTCATTGTATTTTCAAAGCTAAACACAGCAGCTTGTTATCATATCAGAGTGACATTTAAATTCTATTCTTGGAATGGATGTAGCACTTGTGGGTGTAGCCCGTCTAGTACATTTCCCTCATTCTTCAAATTGATATTTTGTGGGAGTGGTTTCATTTTGTGAAAGCGTAAGATTTTTATTTTTTTATTTCGAATAACTATTTATGTGTGAATAATATTTCAAGTAGTTAATCTTTGTAACAAAAAGAACACAGACTGAAATAAATATAAGAGTAACGGGGGATGCAATTTTTAACCACAGAAGTGTTACATTTTAAGATACGATTCCTTATAATCACTTTGAATATATAATATAATATGCGTTTTATCTTCCTGTATAGACAAATATAGGACACAATAATAACATAAGATCCCAGCTATCCCAGGCTATGCTGAGAAACTACTACTCCAGCCCAGATATACTGCAATACTGGGTCTTCTATATCAGTAACAGCCACAACCACAGGGAACACGGCGTTCATAGCTTCTGTTAGCCAGTCTGGTTTGACGCAGACTGTTACTGGGGGAGACCACCAGGATGTAGAACTGCTAGGTCTTGGTCAGCTGATCGAGCGCCGACACTGACATGTTAAGAGACATAATCCCATTCTAAACGTTATCTGGGAAGGGAAGGTGCAAGTTACACGATGGCAGAACAAGACTAAAGTGGACTGATTATATTTAAAGGAGGACAAGTGAACCTATCACAACATGCACCATCAAGACAAGAGACACAGTAAATTAGTGCTCCATTGTAGCCAACCTTCGATGTGGAGACGGCACCCATTAAATGAATACTCTGATATATATCTATAAAGGACCTGTCAATCACATTTCTATTCCATTGAGAACTTATTCAGCATATATAATATGTCGTATAGGGAATGCGACCACCCCTAGTCTCAGCAGCGAGGCCCGGCTTGAAACGTCAGTTACTCATCGACGGAAAAAACATGAGTACCTCCGAAGTCGGAGTTATCTGCCTGCGCGGCGAGGGACCCCGGTGCACGCGATTGCCAGGGAAAAATTGATTAACACGCAAAACTCAGTTCCTAGTCTCTAGGGACTTCGTCAGAGTTGAAAGTTGGCGAACGTAACAACAACAACAACAACAACAACAACAACAACAACAACAACAACAACAACAACATAAATTAGTCGTTGTTTAATTTGGACCTTTTTATTTTTTCCTTCGCGAGCTCTCATCTTTGGCTAAGTCCCTAGGGACTAGAACAGGAATTTTATTTTACGTGTTATTCCGTTTCCCCCTGGCAGCCGTATGCACAGGGGTCCCTCGTCGCACAGGCAGATAACTCTGTCTTCGGAGGTTCTCATATTATTTTACTTCGATGAGTAATTGACATTTCAAGCCGGGCCTCGCTGCTAAGACCAGGGGGGTGGTTGCCTCAGAGAAGAAATTTTGATCTATTGTGTTGCAAGCATTAATAATATAAATCATACATAAATATTGACTTTAGCTAAACAACTTCCAATGTTGTGTTTGATGTCACAAATTGGAGGAAATACTTCCAAAAAAAATATCAATATTGAAAGTGAGTGGGATGTACTAGGCTCAGGACTTCTACAACTAAAGCTGGTACACGATTTACAAGGTTATAACTAAAATGTCACTTTTAGATTAAAATAAGCAGCAGTGCTTAGACCAAACCGTTACATACATTTAGTTATTACATTATTGGAGCCGCGATAGCTCACTGGTTAGTGGACTGGACTACAAAGGACAAGAGGTCGGGTTCAATCCTAATCGACGGCTTCCGGGTTCATTCATTCATTGAGTGCCGTCTCCGCTTTGAATTTTGGCAACCATGGAGCGCCATTCTGCTCTATATCTTACTTTGGTGGTGCAGGTTGTCATAGGCTGACTTGTCCATCTTTTGATGTTACTCGTAGACTTCGTCTGCCTCTGCCTCTTTTACCTTGCATTTTCCCTTGAAAGATTATTTTTAGTAGGCTGTTGTGTCTTTTAACATGCCCCAAAAATTTCATTTGTCTTGTTTGGATGGTTTTTAATAGTTATATTTTCATTGTTAGTTATTTTAAAACTTCATCATTTGTTTTATTTTCTTTCTATCCGATTCTACCTTTTCTTCTATAAATCTACATTTCAAAGGCTTCAATTTTCTGTTCTGTTTTCTTGTTTAATGTCCATGTTTCTGCACTATACAGGAATATTGAGAAGATATCACATTTTGCTATTCTTATTTTTAGTCCTGGTGTTATTTGTTTTGATGTCAGTCAATAATTAATCGCGACATTAAAATTAATTTTTGCCATTCCTGTTCTTTTTTTAAAAATTTCAGTTTTACATTTTCCGGGTTCACCCAGCCTTAAATGGGTACCGGATTTTTTTTTCTGGGAAAGTAAAGATGCACGGACGTAATACCGACCTCATTACCCCAAAACTCATGTGCCGAACATTTATAAAAATTATGGTCTCTAACACCATATTCCGTATACGCTATTTGGCATGACGGGACTCTTTTTTTTTTACTTATTCATGACATTATGTAGTCGAGATAACAAGTGTTTCAAGTAGAAACATAACAGTATGTTAACGTAACTGCTGTAGGTGGTCGTGCTAATATCTTTACTCGTTGTTAATACTGTATGTGAGTTTTGCATGACAAAAAAAGTACAGAATGGACTCGGTATAGATTCTAGTGTACAAGCGAGGGGTCAAGACAAAGAAAACGCATACAAATTCGAGGCTGCAGTAAAGCTGAATGTGAAGGAGATATGACAAAATTGTATGGTTAAAGCTTCACGTGATTAATGGAACGAGATCAGGTTGTTTGTTTGTTCCTGCTGAAGACCTATTGAGCCGAAACGTCGTTCAAATCTTTTTCTCTTCAATCACGTAAAGCTTTAACCTGTCAATTTGGTTTTTTTGGTAACCTTGGTTTTTTTAATGTAAAATGTCCATTGGTATAATGCTGAGAGTTCTTCTTGCTTTCCTCATTTGCCTTTCAATGACGAGAGGGGTGGTTGGGGGGGGGGGGGGAGGGCAATAAATCCCTCTTCTTAAAATCGGTTTAGGGAAAGCAAACCCGAATTAAATGCTGGCTGAAATCGGATGCACTGGGCCACTGGCGCAGAACACAGTGCAACGTATTAACGGGTGTTCAATCAGAGTGGATCTGGCGAACTCTACTTGTGATGTTCTGTCTGTGGGGCGATCAACACACTTAGCCTGACAGCTGACTTCATGTGGGAGTCTGGAATCCTTACTCTGATTGAGTCCTGATCGCAGAGAGAGAGAGAGAGAGAGAGAGAGAGAGAGAGAGAGAGAGAGAGAGAGAGAGAGAGAGAGAGAGAGAGAGATAGAGATAGAGAGAGAGAGAGAGAGAGATAGAGATAGAGATAGAGAGAGAGAGAGAGATAGAGATAGAGAGAGAGAGAGAGAGATAGAGATAGAGAGAGAGAGAGAGAGAGAGAGAGAGAGAGAGAGAGAGAGAGAGATAGAGATAGAGAGAGAGAGAGAGAGACAGAGATAGAGAGAGAGAGAGAGAGAGAGAGAGAGCAAATCGGTTGTTTATTAGAGTAGTGGTCCATATCAAGTCAGACTGCTCTCTCTTCCCGCAAAAATAGACTCTGGTGTCCCCGCTTTCAGAGACTGAGTGAAGCCAGATGCAGTGTCGGTTAGGGATTAAAAAAAACATGACAAGTCACTGGCCACCTCGTCAGGAACGATCCCTTTTACAGTTGGATCGATTTAACAGTGATTCAAGGGGGAAGCATCAACAAAGACTGAATGTTAAAGTTAACAGGGCAAGTCAAGTACCCAATTTCAATTTTGCTTATTTACGCAGCAACTTTCGAGCGTCAATATCTTAGAGAGCTAGCGCTCTTGTCTAGCAATCAAGTGAACGTGGGTTCGGTCTCAATTCATTGACGCTTACAAGATGTGGGGGGGGGGGGGGGCACACATACATACATCTGTTTCATTGAATTTCAAAAGATAATACCAGAGTTTAATTGAATTTCAAAAGATAATACCAGAGTTTCATTGAATTTCAAAAGGTAATACCAGAGTTTCATTGAATTTCAAAAGGTAATACCAGAGTTTCATTGAATTTCAAAAGATAATACCAGAGTTTCATTGAATTTCAAAAGATAATACCAGAGTTTAATTGAATTTCAAAAGATAATACCAGAGTTTAATTGAATTTCAAAAGGTAATACCAGAGTTTCATTGAATTTCAAAAGGTAATACCAGAGTTTCATTGAATTTCAAAAGATAATACCAGAGTTTCATTGAATTTCAAAAGATAATACCAGAGTTTAATTGAATTTCAAAAGATAATACCAGAGTTTCATTGAATTTCAAAAGGTAATACCAGAGTTTCATTGAATTTCAAAAGGTAATACCAGAGTTTCATTGAATTTCAAAAGATAATACCAGAGAGGATATAAACTGAACCCCTACCTGCATCTCAAAATTCCGTGGTTTAGTCTGTGAAGTTATTTTTCTCTTAGTGAACCACAGTCACAGTTTTTGTCATTGATGTTATAATTTTCTTGCTCATTTTCGCATCTCATGAAAAAACAACGACCAGTACATGATTCTTCTATTGCACTTTCAACGCTGATTATGGGCAATTATTTCTGAAGTGTTAAGAATAAATGTTAAAATTAAATATTACAAATTTGATTATCGTTATATTAAAACGCATGAATCTACTATTTACCATTAATTAATAAATTCATTTACTGTATTTGCTTAGAGGCGTCTTGTATCATGTTCTAGTATAACACTCAAATTTGTTCACTGTTTAACAGTTCCACTGCTTATCTTTTTGTCCATGCCATGCAATCAGATTATCCAGCATCTTCTGCCTCCTTCAATCTCTCCAGCCTTTTATATTTTCCTTCTGTAATTATTCCAACCCAATCACGAAGATACGGACGTTCATTAATGGATGCTTACGCAAAATAAAAGGATGGAAATGGCAGAACAAAATCACTAACATAGAATTATGGAAATGTACCAGTCAAATACCAGTGGATAAAGAGATACAGCGAAGATGATGGCGCTGGATAGGACACACACTGCAGAAGCCAACTGAGAGTATTACACAACAGGCCCTTTTTTGGAATCCCCAGGGGAAAAAACAAAGAGGAAGACCAAAGAATTTTTGGAGAAGACAGATAGAAGCAGAGATGAAGATGATGGGGAAGACATTGAATGCTCTTAAAAGAATGGCAAGAAACAAAACGACTTGGAAAATGTTTGTTGAAGACCTATGCTCCACATGGAGCTGAAAGGTAGAAGAATTATTCCAACCCGCAACTTTTTTGCCAAAACTCCCACAAATCTGCAAAGCCTTCTCCTAATTGAAACCAATATTATTGTAGCAATAAACTAAGCTTTCAAACTGATATTTCTATGTGTATCACAAAGTAGAGCAACGCCTATAGAATATCAATTTAAACTTATAAGAGAGTGTAATAAACTTATATTTGAATACATTGAAGCGAACAGATAAGAGGCGAGTCTAAATAACATACAAAATAAGAATACGCGTCAAGCTTTATAACAAGAAGGCGTGGGGACTGGTTGGTGTCGAGACAGAGAGTTCAAATCCCGGCTGTACCAGTGGGGATATTTATTTGTGATTTCTTTTTGAGGCAAAAACCCCGGTTTCAGCATCGAGGTCCAGCTTGAAACGTCAATTACTCATAGACGGAAACAATATGAGTACCTTGGAGGGCGGAGCTATCTGCCTGTGCAGCGAGGGATCCGTGTGTACACAGCTGCCAGGGGAAAACGGATTAACACGCAAAATTTAGTTCCTAGTTTCCGGGGGACTGCGCCAGTGGTGAAAGATGGCAGACGAAAAAAAAGGCGCTGGAAATACATCGATCATGTGCTGCGAATGAATGAAGAAATACTTCCTCATCAGACATTGATGTGGAAGCCATCTGGCAACAGAAAATAAGGCAGACCAAGATAATCGCTAAGCAAAACAATCACTAGGGAATGCTCAACTATGGGACTGAGAAACAATCAAGAACTACAAGAACTAGCAACAAATCGTAAATCATGGCGAGCTTTAGCTATAACCCTATGTACCGTCTTCGGCCAGAGAAGATCATGAATCAACGAATAAAAGTCGGGTTGCATTACCAAAATGATGTGGGTTTTGCTTAAACGTCGCCTAGAATAAAACAACCGGTGGTAGATAACGATGTACACCATAATGTCAACTATAACAGGTAACGTTTAACACTTCAATCTTATACGGTACTTTAGCTGCGGAATATATTTCCGTTTACATTTTCTCCTTACACTGAACTCAGCTCTTGAACTCCAAGGAATTCCCTCATTATTATTATCAGAGTTATCTAACGTTTAGTTTATAAACATATAAATGTAAAGTACCCCCGTCACGCCAAGTGGCGTATAGGGAAATATGGTGTTAGTGACCCTATATTTTACAGACCTTCAGAACATGATTTTTGGGGTAATGTGGCCGGTATTACGCCCGTGTTGCTTTACTTTCCCAGAAAAAAATCCGGTACCCATTTAAGGCTGGGTGAACCCGGAAGCCGTCGGTTGGATATATATATATATATATATATATATATATATATATATATATATAATACAAAGATCTTAGGTATTCTTGGAAAAAAATTCAACATAGGAATATCAACAGACAAGTGGGGACTGGTCGGCCTCGAGGCAGAGAGGTCGTGGGTTCAAATCCCGGCTAGTTGGGATTTTTATTTATGATTTCTCTCTGCGGCAACCGCCCCTGGTCTCAGCAGCGAGGCCCGGCTTGAAACGTCAATTACTCATGGAAAGGAAAAAAATATGGATACCTCAGAAGACAGAGTTATCTGCCTGTGCGGCGAGGGACAATTGTGCACACGGCTGCCGCGGAAAAACGGAGTAACATGTAAAATTCAGTTCCTTATCTCTAGGGATTTCGTCAGAAGGGGGGAAAAAAAAGCTGGTAAACGCATTAAAAAAAAAAAAAAATGTTGAACTCTAACCTCGGTGTTTCTCTATGTAAATAAAAAATGTCGAACTCTAGCCTCGGTGTTTCTATATGTAAATAAAAAATGTCGAACTCTAGCCTCGGTGTTTCTATATGTAAATAAAAAATGTCGAACTCTAGCCTCGGTGTTTCTCTATGTAAATAAAAAATGTTGAACTCTAACCTCGGTGTTTCTCTATGTAAATAAAAAATGTTGAACTCTAACCTCGGTGTTTCTCTATGTAAATAAAAAATGTTGAACTCTAACCTCGGTGTTTCTCTATGTAAATAAAAAATGTCGAACTCTAGCCTCGGTGTTTCTCTATGTAAATAAAAACACTTGTTTGTCAGTTATTACTGTCATCGGAAGGGGGAGGGAAACTTAGTGGTCTAGAAGTAAGACGTCAGTCTCTGTGGACAATAGTTTCCCGGGTTTGATTCGCTCAGAGGCGGTGAGAATTATTCACTTCGAATTTGTTATTTATTCTTGGTTTGGCCCTCCCCTTGTCTCCGGATTGTGAAGTTCTCTTTCTTTCTGAAAACAGCGAAAAATAACCTGAGTGTGCACACTGCGCACGTTAAAGATCACTTGGTAATTAAAAGTCGTAAAGAGTAGGACTAAAGGTGTTGCTGCTATGACAAAGTTGTTAAGCTACCTCTACCAATATCGAAGACGGATGTGTCGGGCCGAAAGGCGCAGATGTTAAGGTTTTGACGTAAATCAGTAACACAACCCCTCACGTCCATTTAAACACTTCACGGTTCAACCCGTGTTCGATTCCGGCTGGAAGCAGTGTGAGATGTACACGTGGTTGACAAAAAATACCCCCCTCCCCGGTCGACCCAGCCACTGGCAGAAATAGGTACGATGGTAGAACTCTGGGAAGGTGAGGAATGTCGTCTCGCATCGTGAGTTTCGATGCTTGAAGCTATACTATCCAGAAGTGTCCGATCACTTCTGGATAGGCGGCCGAGCACATATGGGTGATGACTCATGTGCTACAACGCCGATTCAAGTCTCGTACTTTACCTTTACCTTTACTTTTACCTTTTTACCTTTACCTTTACCTTAACCTTTACCTTTACTTTACCTTAACCTTTACCTTTACCTTTACCTTTACCTTTACCTTTACCTTTACCTTTACCTTTACCTTAACTTTAACCTTTACCTTTACCTTTACTTTTACCTTTACCTTTACGGTAACGCAGGTAAGAAGTAGAACTCCTCTCCTCAAGATTATGTATAATTCGTATTTCCATTTAAAACTTTCTAATAATTTTTTTTTTAATGTAAATATAAAGTATATCTGGGAACACGGTTATCCTCAGGTGGTATATGTACAACAGAGGTGAGATGCAGAAAAGCTCAGACAAAAACAGTTTTCCAAAAAATAAGGAAGATGCTGTGCAATCTATGTTTAACAATATAAACAAGAAAAATAAAATAGATCTTAAATGTTATGTAGAATCAGTCTTAACGTATGGATGTGAATCATGGATAATAAGTCAACAGACAAGAAGGTCACTGGAGAATGTAGAAATGTGGTTTGATAAAAGAATGTTGAGAATGCCATGGACAGCTAAGAATAGTAATGAAAACGTTTTGAAAGAGGCCAAAACGAAAAGAGAGCTAATTTCCAATAATAGGAAGAAATAATCATCATTTTTTGGGTCATATAATAAGAACGGAACAGCTGGAATATATTATATTATTTATAATATATTATAACAACTGGAAAAATCGAGGGACGAAGAGGTAGAGGGAAGCAAAGAGAAAAGATACCAGACAGCTTAAGAGTTGGCTTGCAGAAAGTCAACAACGGAAATGATAAATGACTGTCGTGACAGAAAGTTGTGGAATGACATGATCACCTACGCCAGCAGGCACGATACTTGATGATGATGATGAAATATAAAGCTTTCCATGATGGACACATTATTAATGCAGTATATTATTTGAATAAAATACTTTTGTAACACTAGTAACGCTAGTCCATTACTTAAGACTAGATGATCCCTTCTCGAAAAAAAAATCCTAGAACCGCGATTACAGTGTGTTAAAGGCAAAACCAGTGTCCTCTTAAACGGGTCTAAAACTATATTTCCTTACTGCAGATGCTCCATTTTTGAAACGTGTATTAAGTACACGACAAGTAAAATCCAGTTGTTAGCCTTAATTTTGACCCATGGATGAAAGTACTCGAGCTTTTCAAAGAGACCAGGTCTAAAAGCTGCGGATCGATTTATGGTTAAAACTGTCTCTACCGGTCTTGTTCGCTACATTTGATAGTGGAGGCGTGTTAGTCTAGCGCTGTGTCAGGGAATTTTTTGGGGACAAGTATTGATTTTCCGAAGGCTTTTGATTAGCACACAAGTGGATACCTCACAGAAGGCATCATCTGGCGAGGAAGTCTTTATTTTAACGAGGGTCAGGTCGCGGTCGTTGCTTCGAGTTAGATATTTGTGAAAGCAGCTAACGCTAGAATTATTTTATTGTTTGGTTCAGAATTATATAAGTAGCAACTCTCTAAGTACCAATTGTGGTCAAGCTTACATTTATGCTTAACTTTTCTTCTCGATTAAAACTTGTTTAATATATAAGTTAAAAGTAAAGTGCCCCGTCACGCCAAGTGGCGTATAGGGAATATGGTGTTAGTGACCATAAATTTTACAGACGTTCGGCACATGATTTTTGGGGTAATGTGGTCGGTATTACGCCCGTGCTGCTTTACTTTCCTGAAAAAAAATCCGATACCCATTAAAGGCTGGGTGAACCCGGAAGCCGTCTTTGGGATCGAACCTTACCTCTTTTCTTTTGTAGCCCAGTTCACTAACCACTGAGATATCGCGGCTCTTGTTTAATATATACGCGAATTTAAATCAAACGAGGAATTTAAGAGAGATCTCCAATCAACCGCTAATATCATCAGTAATGAAGTAAAGACGATGGACATATGTTAGACAAGTGATGATAAGAGATAATAACCGAATAGGAAAGCAAGCCCTTAAGTTGGAAACAACAAGTAGGAGGAAAAGAGGCCGACCCAGAGAAACACTGAGAACATTGATCAGAGAGGCAAAGGCAACAGGAATCGGCTCCCTGAATGAGATCGAGAAGTTTGTACAGAACAGAGACATATGACGAGATTTAATAAAAGATCTTTGCAAGGATTGAGACTGCTGGAAATAACATTTAGAAAAGAGAGAGTATCTGGGTCTGTGCTCTATGGGCCGTCCACGTCTCAAAAGGTCATTATATAAATAGAATATATATGGTGTATATGCCTCAGAATAATGTTGAGAGTTCCCTGGAGAACTGAAAAGATCAACGAGAACTTTTCAAAGAGGCCAGCACAAAAAAGGGAGCTGCTAAAAAAATATCAGAAAAAAAAAAAAATTCAGCCACATCATAGGAAGACAAAAAACTTAGAATACTTGGTTACAACTGGTAAAATATAGGGAAAGAGAGATCGTGTACGACAAAGAGAGAAGATAACTAGATAGGTTAGTGTTGTGGCATAGAATTGTGAAATAACATAATCACATACGCCAACCGGTATGGCGCATGATCGTGATGTAAGATATAAATGAAGATACAGATCAAATCTTCTTCAACGTTTTCCTACAGTCTATAGCACTATTCAGGGATACGTTTAAAATAGCATAAATACATCATAATCATGAAAAGTGGCGGTAACATTGTGTAACTTAGGAGGAAAAAACACATACATTGAATGTCGTTGTTATACGGATATATATGAACATTGAGGATCATTCGATATAACTGCAGAGAGGTGAAAATGGTCTCTAACCCATACCTGTGTCTGTAAACAAGTTCTTTGTCAATGAAAGAAAATGAAAAACAATCTGGCGTCAGATTGCAACAAATGGAGAACAAAATTAACAAAAAGGCACAGTAACATTGGGTGAAGCGATGATGCTAAATTCAGAAGACAAAAGGCGCAGAAGAAAGAAGAGGAATTCAGGCACCACAAATGCGTCTTGCTCATTCTGTTGTAGGTTCTGTCTATCTAATATTGGCAGATTCAGTCACGAGAGAAGCCTCTCCATATAACAGCATCCTTCATAAGACAGTAATATTTAACCAAACTACTGACGAGTCATCATAGTTAGTTTACTCAACAGATCGTCTACACAGCACAACAGACAAAACCACAGTGTTGAGATGCCCTCCTCAACACCTTCCCCACTATGAAGCACACCGCCCACCACAACTAGCGAAAACACTGAAGATGGTTTCACTTCAGGTGCACGAATTCTGTAACACCGGTAGCACTTTGCTTCCAACATCATTTGTCGGCTATTGTCAGTATCTTCCAATAGAAAATATTTTCAGTTTATTGTGATCAGTGTAGGCACGTATGGCATTGCACTGGCAACGTCCATGCATTGGAGACTTAACGACTTTCATCATACTGGGGGCTTAATAACTACTTTCCATATATTCACGATTTAAAAACAACTTTCATCATACTGGAGACTTAATAACTACTTTCAATATACCGGGGACTTAATAACGACTTTCATCATACTGGGGATTTAATAACGACTTTCATCATACTGGGAACTTAATAACGACTTTCATTATACTGGGGACTTAATAACGACTTTCATTATACTGGGGACTTAATAACGACTTTCATCATACTGGGGACTTAATAACGACTTTCATCATACTGGGGACTTAATAACGACTTTCATCATACTGGGGACTTAATAACGACTTTCATCATACTGGGGACTTAATAACGACTTTCATCATACTGGGGACTTAATAACGACTTTCATCATACTGAGGACTTAATAACGACTTTCATCATACTGGGGACTTAATAACGACTTTCATTATACTGGGGACTTAATAACGACTTTCATCATACTGAGGACTTAATAACGACTTTCATCATACTGGGGACTTAATAACGACTTTCATCATACTTGGGACTTAATAACTACTTTCAATATACTGGGGACTTAATAACGACTTTCATCATACTGGGGACTTAATAACGACTTTCATCATACTGGGGACTTAATAACGACTTTCATCATACTGGGGACTTAATAACTTGTTTCAATATACTGGGGACTTAATAACGACTTTCATCATACTGGGGATTTAATAACTGCTTTCAATATATTCACGATTTAAAAACGACTTTCAATATATTGGAGACTTAATAATGACTTTGAACATATTGGAGACTTAATAATGACTTTGAACATATTGGAGACTTAATAATGACTTTGAACATATTGGAGACTTAATAATGACTTTGAACATATTGGAGACTTAATAACGACTTTCAACATATTGGAGACTTAATAACGACTTTCAACATATTGGAGACTTAATAACGACTTTGAACATATTGGAGACTTAATAACGACTTTCAACATATTGGAGACTTAATAACGACTTTCAACATATTGGAGACTTAAAAACGACTTTGAACATATTGGAGACTTAATAACGACTTTCAACGTATTCAAGTTGGCATAGGCCTTGTTCAGAATTTCCTGACTGATTTTTAGCTTTACAGGAAACGTTGAACATTCTTCTGAGAAATGCCAACTCTGTGGCTTCTAATCGTATTTTTCTTTGTTTGTCTACTGTCCATGATCCACGTCCATGTGTCCGAATTGGCTCTACATTAAAACGATGAATTCAGTGAGTCAAAATAGAACAAGACCCTACTTCATCTTCCGGTTGTGGGAATTGAGAATGGACTACGGGTTTGAGTAGAGATCGTAGACGGAATGGAACCCATAGCCTTAAAATATCATGCTGGAGTCGAATGTGTTAGGTTGAAGAGCGCAGTTTTCTGACACAACGCAACAACGCCGACTTTAACGTTCTTTTTAAGGGGGAGATAAATGAAAAGTCAACAAAGAATAAGATCAGCCTTGAATCCATCAGGCAAGGACTGCACTCATCATTCTTCTGGGAGTCTCAGACACAGATCAGCCTTGAATCCATTAGGCAAGGACTGCACCCATCATTCTTCTGGGAGTCTCAGACACAGATCAGCCTTGAACCCATTAGGCAAGGACTGCACCCATCATTCTTCTGGGAGTCTCAGACACAGATCACCCTTGAATCCATCACGCAAGGGCTGCACCCATCATTCTTCTGGGAGTCTCAGACACAGATCACCCTTGAATCCATCACGCAAGGACTGCACCCATCATTCTTCTGGGAGTCTCAGACACAGATCAGCCTTGAATCCATCACGCAAGGACTGCACTCATCATTCTTCTGGGAGTCTCAGACACAGATCACCCTTGAATCCATCACGCAAGGACTGCACTCATCATTCTTCTGGGAGTCTCAGACACAGATCAGCCTTGAATCCATCAGGCAAGGACTGCACCCATCATTCTTCTGGGAGTCTCAGACACAGATCAGCCTTGAATCCATCACGCAAGGACTGCACTCATCATTCTTCTGGGAGTCTCAGACACAGGTCAGCCTTGAATCCAACAGGCAAGGACTGCACCCATCATTCTTCTGGGAGTCTCAGACACAGGTCAGCCTTGAATCCATCAGGCAAGGACTGCACTCATCATTCTTCTGGGAGTCTCAGACACAGATCAGCCTTGAATCCATCAGGCAAGGACTGAACCCATCATTCTTCTGAGAGTCTCAGACACAGATCAGCCTTGAATCCATCAGGCAAGGACTGCACCCATCATTCTTCTGGGAGTCTCAGACACAGATCAGCCTTGAATCCATCAGGCAAGGACTGCACTCATCATTCTTCTGGGAGTCTCAGACACAGATCAGCCTTGAATCCATCAGGCAAGGACTGCACTCATCATTCTTCTGGGAGTCTCAGACACAGATCAGCCTTGAATCCATCAGGCGAGGACTGCACCCATCATTCTTCTGGGAGTCTCAGACACAGATCAGCCTTGAATCCATCAGGCAAGGACTGCACTCATCATTGTTCTGGGAGTCTCAGACACAGATCGACGAATCTCGGCACTTTAGTAAATATGACCAAAAACAATTAAAGTCAATTCCTTTCTCAAAATGGCTTGAAGAGGGTCGGATGTGCCAAGTAAAAGACATGGAAATATTATGACTGAAGGTAAGGATTTTGATTTTTTTTTCTTTCGCCAGCTTTTACCTCTGACGAAGTCCCTAGAGACTAGGAACTGAATTTTGCGTGTTAATCCATTTTTCACTGGCAGCTGTGTGCACAGGGGTCTCCCGCCGGACAGGCAGATAACGCCGATTTCGGTGGTACTCAAATTATTTCCGTCTATGAGTAATTGACGTTTTAAGCCGGGCCTCGCTGTTGAGACCAGGCAGGGGTGGTTGACGCAGAGAAAAATCATAAATAAAAATCCCAACCTGTGTTGCCGGGATTTGAACCCATAACCTCTCTGTCTCGAGGCCGACGCCTTGCCTCGAGACCAACCAGTCCCCTGGAGTTTGATATAACACAAAAACACATTTTCGCGAATTTTCTGTACGAAGTAGTGATTTATATCAGTAATAACAACCATCCACGTTATAAAGCGGCAACCCTTCATTTCTTCAAAATTGCAAATTCCCATATTTCTATCAATAACGCTAACCCTCCGTCTCTATAATCTATATGTGCATCGACAAACTTCAGCCTATTTATTTATAACTACAACCCTTCATATTTATGCTTATAACGGCAATGCTTCACCTATATGCCTATAACAGTAATCCCTCTTTGCCTATTACGGTAATCCTTCGTCTCCATGCCTATAACAGCAATCCCTCTTTGCCCATAACAGTAATCCTTTGTCTCCATGCCTATAACAGCAATCCCTCTTTGCCCATAACAGTAATCCTTTGTCTCCATGCCTATAACAGCAATCCCTCTTTGCCTATAACGGTAATTCTTCGTCTCCATGTCTATAACAAAAACCCTCCATCTTCTATAACTAGAAGCCTCCATTTTAATATCCATAATTACAAATCTTCATCTTCTATAATTACAACCTTCAATCTTCTATAATTACAACCCTCTATCTTCTATACAATCTTGCTAAAAGTTATACAAGGATGGATTCAGAATAAAATCAATACTAAATTGGATGAGCAGCAATTTGGATTTAGAAAAAATAGCGGGACAAAAGAAGCCATATTCTGCATGAGAACATTAATAGAAAAATACACAGAATATGCCTGCTTCATAGACTACACCAAAGCTTTTGATAGAGTACACCACAATCAACTTACAGACCAAGACTAACATGCACGAGTAACATGAAAAGATGGACAAATGAGCCTATGACAACCTGCACCATCAAAGCAAGAGACAGAGGAGAATGGCGCTCCATAGTAGCCAACCTTCGTTGCGGAGACGGCACTCGATGATGATGATGATCTTCTATAACCCCAACCCTCCATCCTCTATATCTAGAACCCTCCATTTTAATATTCATAATTACAAATCTTTTATAATTACAATCCTCCATATTCTATAAACCCAACCCTCCTCCATCTTCTATAATTACAACCCTCCATTTTATATAATTACAACCCTCTTTCTTCTATAACGACAACCCTCCATCCTCTATAATTACAACCCCCCATCTCCTATAGCGACAACCCTTCATCTCCTATAACGACAACCCTCCATCTCCTATAGCGACAACCCTCCATCTCCTATAACGACAACTCTCCATCCTCTACAATTACAACCCTTCATCTTCTATAGCGACAACCCTCCATCTTCTATAACGACAACCCTCCATCTTCTATAACGACAACCCTCCATCTTCTATAACGACAACCCTCCATCTTCTATAACGACAACCCTCCATCTTCTATAACGACAACCCTCCATCTTCTATAACGACAACCCTCCATCCTCTATAATTACAACCCTCCATCTCCTATAGCGACAACCCTTCATCTCCTATAACGACAACCCTCCATCTCCTATAGCGACAACCCTCCATCTCCTATAACGACAACTCTCCATCCTCTACAATTACAACCCTTCATCTTCTATAGCGACAACCCTCCATCTTCTATAGCGACAACCCTCCATCTTCTATAACGACAACCCTCCATCTTCTATAACGACAACCCTCCATCTTCTATAACGACAACCCTCCATCTTCTATAACGACAACCCTCCATCTTCTATAACGACAACCCTCCATCTTCTATAACGACACCCCTCCATCTTCTATAGCGACAACCCTCCATCTTCTATAACGACAACCCTTCATCTTCTATAGCGACAACCCTTCATCTTCTATAGCGACAACCCTCCATCTTCTATAACGACAACCCTTCATCTTCTATAACGACAACCCTCCATCTTCTATAACGACAACCCTCCATCTTCTATAACGACAACCCTCCTTCTTCTATAACGACAACCCTCCATCTTCTATAACGACACCCCTCCATCTTCTATAGCGACAACCCTCCATCTTCTATAACGACAACCCTTCATCTTCTATAGCAACAACCCTCCATCTTCTATAACGACAACCCTTCATCTTCTATAGCGACAACCCTTCATCTTCTATAGCGACAACCCTCCATCTTCTATAACGACAACCCTCCATCTTCTATAACGACAACCCTCCATCTTCTATAACGACAACCCTTCATCTTCTATAGCGACAACCCTCCATCTTCTATAACGACAACCCTCCATTTTCTACACCTACAACCTTCCCTTATAACATCGTTAAAGACATCGCGCTACCTCAGTCATTATTGCGACAAGCCGCAACCTCTAGCAATTTTCTTCCCGTCTTTATGTCCACAGAGACAATTGTTAATCTTCCCATTTTCTAACATTGCCGAGCCCCTCCCGTCTCGCATATACTCTCACCCCACATCTTTCACTAACAGCGTTTTCCTTTGCTGTCAGTAGAGTGCTCATTCAACCCCCTCCCTCGCTTTCACTCTCTCTCATTCCTATTTTGTTTAACCCCATTCATTCTCCCTCTCATGCACTTTCCCCTCTCACAGATTCTCTCATTCTTATTGAGCCTTCTACTCTCATCAAAGCCTCAGCCTCAGTTGGCGGTGGCGTGTGCCCATTTCACGCCTCTCCTGTGATAACACCCAGGCAGTTATCACCGTCGTCCGTTCCTTCTAATTCCCAAGCACTGAAGCCGCTACAATACGCGCTGTCTGCCACGAATGCTGTCCAAAAGTGCTGTTTACCAAGCAGTTAAGTCAGCATTTTAGTGATCATAAAACTGAACGCAGTCTGAAATCAGTCGGTTATCTCTGCGCTTAACGTCTGCAATCTGCATGATCGACCTCATAAAACTGTCTATCTCAAATCTTTCGTTCTGTCATGTTTTTCAGTGTCGAAGTCATGCTTTTTTTTATTTGCGAAATATTCAAAGTTTCGAAAAGTACATGACAAATGTTTCTGGCATGATCGTGTGACATGTGAATATGAATAAGGAATAATGCTAGGAATAAAGAATAATGCTAGGACTAAGGAATAATGCTAAGAATAAGGAATAATGCTAGGAATAAGGAATAATGCTAGGAAAAAGGAATACTGCTAGGAATAATAAATAAAGCTATGAATAATTAATAATGCTAGGAAGATGGAATAAAACTAGGGAAAAAAAATAAAGTTAGGAATAAGGAATAATGCTAGCTATTGTCCACATAAAGAAATCATCATGTGCCCCACAATAACATGCGTAGGCGATCATGTTTTTTCCACATTTTCCGCGGTGCATCGTATTAATTCTGTTGTTGACTGTTTACAAAGCCCTGACACTAAGCTATCTAGTATCTTCTCTCTTTGCCGTCCACGAGCTCACTTTCCCTATATTTTGCCAGTTGTAATCGAGTATTCCAGTTTTCCCCTTTCCCATGATGTACCCGAAAAATGATATCTGTTGTTGATGTATACAGGTGCTCTCTTTTGTGCTGGACTCGCGTTGAGATCTGCCTCTTTGATACTACTGGTTATCCAGGTAACTCAATATTCTTCTCAGAAAGGAATCCCATCACTTTGGCCCTAATGTCGTTTTTATAAAGTTATTTGTTTATTGACGAATGACAGGAAACAGTCTGAGAGATAAGATCAGAAATGAAGAACTGAGAAAAAAACTAGGAATAGCCCCTGCCATAGAATATATCAGGAAACAACAGATAAAATGGTTTGGCCACGTGACAAGGCAGAAAGATCAAAACACAACAGAACGAGCCTTCAACAAACGCTGTGAAGAACACCAGACCCTAGGGTCGACCACGAAAAAGATGAATCGATGGAATATTAGAAGCACTAGGAAACATAAAAGCAGCAGAGGCGAAAATAAAAGCAAACGACCGCAAATTATATCTCCCCTCGACGCTGAAAGGCAGATGAGGAAAGAAAGAAGAAGAGGAAGATTTATTTATTTTGTTGGTCTCCTATCCATGATTCCCTTTCAGAGATCAGAACTGGATCTATATAGCCATGATGAACTAATGTTGTCACTTCTATTGTTATAGACTTAATTTTTTTTTTTATAACAGCTACACGTGCATGACCACGAGATAAGACAGAAAAACCTAAATATGAAACTAGGTTACATTCACAAACATCCACGAGAACACTACATCAAAGAGCCAGATATGAAACAGGTGAATTTATGGACTGTTAATGACACTGGAAAACATAAAATGGTATAAAACATAAAAACAGGTGAGGCATAGAGAAGAGCTACAGACCTCAAACTATATTTCATCTCAACGCTCAAAGACAGATAAACAATATGAAGAACATCGAAGAAAAGCGCTAAGGATGTCATGCCCTGATTATGCCGGAGTTTACTGGAGCAAAAGAACTAATAGAACAACCCCAGATTTGTCTTATGTGGACTCCGGGGAGCGTTTGTTTGTTGTGAGGTTAATGTAAAATATCTGCTCATGGGAGACGTTTCCAACATCCTCGACAACGTTAAGTTGGATATAGATAAAACTATCGATAATGATAATGTTTTGGGTACAGTCGATGACCATAAGTTGGATATAGATAAAACTATCTGTAAGGATAATGTTTTGGGTACAGTCGATGACCATAAGTTGGATATAGATAAAACTATCTGTAAGGATAATGTTTTGGGTACAGTCGATGACCATAAGTTGGATATAGATAAAACTATCTGTAAGGATAATGTTTTGGGTACATTCGATGACCATAAGTTGGATATAGATAAAACAATCGATAAGGATAATGTTTTGGGTACAGTCGATGACCATAAGTTGGATATAGATAAAACTATCGATAAGGATAATGTTTTGGGTACAGTCGATGACCATAAGTTGGATATAGATAAAACTATCTGTAAGGATAATGTTTTGGGTACAGTCGATGACCGTAAGTTGGATATAGATAAAACTATCGATAAGGATAATGTTTTGGGTACAGTAGATGACCATAAGTTGGATATAGATAAAACTATCTGTAAGGATAACGTTTTGGGTACAGTCGATGACCATAAGTTGGATATAGATAAAACTATCGATAAGGATAATGTTTTGGGTACAGTCGATGACCATAAGTTGGATATAGATAAAACTATCGATAATGATAATGTTTTGGGTACAGTCGATGACCATAAGTTGGATATAGATAAAACTATCTGTAAGGATAATGTTTTGGGTACAGTCGATGACCATAAGTTGGAAATAGATAAAACTATCTGTAAGGATAATGTTTTGGGTACAGTCGATGACCATAAGTTGGATATAGATAAAACTATCGATAATGATAATGTTTTGGGTACAGTCGATGACCATAAGTTGGATATAGATAAAACTATCTGTAAGGATAATGTTTTGGGTACAGTCGATGACCATAAGTTGGATATAGATAAAACTATCTGTAAGGATAATGTTTTGAGAACTGTCAATGACCATTAATTGGATAAAACTATCGATAACGATAATGTTTTGAGGACTGTCAATGACCATTAATTAGATAAAACTATCGATAACGATAATGTTTTAGGACTGTCAATGACCATTAATCGGATAAAACTATCGATAACGATAATGTTTTGAGAACTGTCAATGACCATTAATTGGATAAAACTATCGATAACGATAAAGTTTTGAGGACTGTCAATGACCATTAATTGGATAAAACTATCGATAACGATAATGTTTTGAGAACTGTCAATGACCATTAATTGGATAAAACTATCGATAACGATAATGTTTTGAGGACTGTCAATGACCATTAATTAAAAAAAAAAAGTAAAGTACCCCCGTCACGCCAAGTGGCGTATAGGGAATATGGTGTTAGTGACCATAAATTTTACAGACCTTCGGCACACGATTTTCGGGGTAATGTGGTCGGTATTACGCCCGCGCCGCTTTACTTTCCCAGAAAAATCCGGTTCCAATTTAAGGCTGGATGAACCCGGAAACCGTCGATTGGGATCGAACCCAACCCCTTGTCCTTTGTAGTCCAGCTCGCTAACCACTGAGCTATCGCGGCTCCCGACCATTAATTGGATATTGATAAAACTATCAGTCGTTAGGACCCTTGACGACCATCGTCGAAAATTGATGCTTTCAGTATCTTTGAGGGAAAGATGCAGAGCTTAAATTTGACTATGATTAAAAGATGATGACTTGCGCCAGAGTGAAACCAGAAGTCTCCAGACACTTGCCCACCTCTTCGCGGTCCCTCTAGACACATATTAACAGTCTAGTCTGGCTACGTGAGCAGGCATCGAGAGGAAAGACAACCCGGTACTAAGAAATGCCGTACGGAAGTCGCATATGTTGGGCTAAAAGGTAGAAATATTACAGTTCTGCTGCAAACGACAACACTACGCATGCACTCAAACTTAATGTCCTTCTCAGCCAGATGACGTAGAGGTATTCCTCTAATCATGGGGTGAAAACAAGCAGGCAGATACCGCTATCAGTCGGGATATTGTAGGGAAACTACAACAGTCTACAATAGAATAACCATCAAGGAGAAATGCCAATTTAGAAAGGTGAGTAACATGCGTGGACAACAATCTTCTTCTACTTTCCTTCCTCATTTGCCTTTCAGCATCGATGGGAGATATAATTTATGGTCTTTTGCTCTTCTGTTCGCCTCTGATGCTGTTATATTTCCTAGTGCTTGTGATATTCCATCCATCCATCTTTTTCGTGGTCGACCATTGGGCCTGGTATTCTCACAACGTTTACTGAAGGCTCGTTGTGTTGTGATTTGATCTTTTTGCCTTGTCACGTGGCCAAACCATTTTATCTTGAAACATCAAACGGACTAAATCCCCAACGTGTTTTTCTTAATTAAGTTAAGCCCTTAACTTACGACTGACTCAGCAGGTCGGTAAAGCATAAATGTTTTATGATCAGAGAAATACACAGAAGATGGACAACCATCGATCTACTGAAACTATCAGTTAGTACACAGTCTGAAATGTTATTGTATTTTTGTTGGTATTTTGCATACTTTTTCTCCTGAAATTTACTTTTTGTGTTGCTTTTGTTAGTCTAAATAATTTTTAAAAAAAAGACAAAAAAAGAAACAGTCAAATCTGTAACTTAAACAGCCTTCTCTTCTTCTTTCCTTCATCATCCTGTAACAATGGGGTTTGATTGCGGCATTACTGACTGACTTCATTAACCTGTGGGTCATTGGGACGTTACTGGCTGACTTAATTAACCTGTGGATCATTGGGATAGAGTTAGATAAGGAAGCAGGTAATTTAGTCGTTACCGCTCTTTGTATGGACGAGAGCAGTATCATATAGTGGCGACCAGTAGAATTAAGTAAGGTATTTTCCAGAATACAAGTTAGGATAAGTTGTAGAGAGTGGGTAGTGGACACCCACCGAAGGAGAGAGGTAGAATGATTGGACGACAGGATCAAAGTTTAGTTACATGGAATTTTCCATGCAACAGAAGAGGAAAGTGGGAGATAGCGCAGTGTCTGCAGGGATAGGGTCCTCATGCATAACAAGGCACCCACCGAGCTAAGTTGAATGACCATGCGGGGTTCACAACAACAAATTTGTTGTGAGAGTGACCAGCACATATCACGCATAGACCTCGTGATGTTGTAAAATCTCCACAATTCCCACTTCACAACAGGTAGTTGTGAGTGACCATCACACGGATACCATGCACTGAACTCATGGCGTTACTCTGTAAGGTAAATAGCTACCAGGAGAGGTCATTGTCATGAGGTAACCATTATTTCACCAGGAAGGCGAAAACGAGATGTTTTTGTCAACCTGGGGAAAGTTCAGGTGTTGAGTCACAGAATAGTGGACACCTCGACACTAACTCAAGACCAGATCAGGTCGCGAGTGGTCAATTTGTGATAATCTTATTGGTCACTATCTTGCAGGTAGAAGATGGTAGTTGGGTACTTAAAGTCCTGCACAACAAGATTAGCCAAGATGAGCCAGAGATTTAGAAGAGTTCAGGCAGAAAGTTAGTCAGTCGGAACGTTAGAAGTAGAAACATTTAGACAAGAAGCAGTTAAGCAGTTTAGAAACGGTTAGAGTCAAAGCAGTAGAAAGTTAACAATTAGAAGTTTAGTTAATACGTGTTTTATTGAGTCAGCAAATTCAGTAAGAATCATCAAGTTATTGTTATAAGTGTGAAGTAGCTTTGGAAGTCATTGATATATTACTAAGACACTGGAGAAGTTATCAGTAGAAGTTAATGAACATATGAACATTAGTGCTGTGCAAGTTGTTTTTACAAGTGTCCAAGAATTGTGTTATATTGTGCTTCATATATTCTACAAACAGTAAGTAGACTTAGAAGTTCGTAAGTTGATGAACAATGTTGATGAATAATGTTTGATTATCAATAAACTGAATATAATTGTGTAACAAGAGAGACTTCGTGTGCAAGTCTATTACAGGCATTACTGACGACTGACTTCATTAACCTGTGGGTCATTGGGGCATTACTGACTGACTTCATTAACCTGTGGGTCATTGGGGCATTACTGACTAACTTCATTAACCTGTGGGTCATTGGGGCATTACTGACTGACTTCATTAACCTGGGAGTTATTGAAACAATTATAACTTACTTCTTCAACCTGGGGGTCATTGGGGAAATACTGACTGACTTCATCAACCTGTGGGTATTTGGGGCATTACTGACTGACTTCATTAATATGAGAGTTACTGAGGCAATTCTAACTGACTATCAACCTGGGATCATTGAGGCAATACTGACTAACTTCATCAACCTGGTGGTCATTGGGGCAATTCTGATTGATTTCATTAACCTGGGAGCCATTGAGGCAATTCTAACTGACTTCATCAACCTGAGGGTCATTGGGGCAATACTGACTAACTTCATCAACCTGTGGGTCATTGAGGCATTACTGAATGACTTCATCAACCTCTGGGTCATTGGGGCAATACTGACTGACTTCATCAACCTGTGGGTCATTGAGGCATTACTGAATGACTTCATCAACCTCTGGGTCATTGGGGCAATACTGACTGACTTCATTAACTTGAGAGTCATTGAGGCAATTCTAACTGACTTCATCAAACTTGGGGTCATTGAGGCAATTCTGACTTCATTAACCTGTGGGTCATTGGGATATTACTGACAGACCTCATCAACCTGTTTGTCATTGGGGCATTACTGACTGACTTCATCGGCCTGGGAGTCATGGAGGTACTACTGACTGACTTCATCATCCTGTGGGCCATTGAGGCACGACTGACTAACTTCGTCAACCTGTGGGTCATTGGAACACTATTGAATGACTTTATCATCCCAACCTGTGGGTCTTTGGGGCACTACTGAATGACTCCATCAACCTCGGGGTGTTGGGATACTACTGACTGACTATTTCAAACTGGGGATCGTTAGGGGGGAGGGGGTAGTACTGAGTGACTTTATCAACATGGATGGTCATTGACGCACTACTGAATGACTTTATCAACCTGGGAATCATTGACGCACTTCTGACTAACTTTATCAACTTGGGAGGTCATTGACTCACTACTGACTGACTTTATCAACCTGGGAGGTCATTGACGCACTACTGACTGGCTCTATCAACCTGGGAGGTCATTGACCGCACTACTGACTGACTTTATCAACCTGGGAGGTCATTGACCGCACTACTGACTAACTTTATCAACCTGGGAATCATTGACGCACTACTGACTGACTTTATCAACCTGGGAGGTCATTGACGCACTACTGACTAACCCTATCAACCTGTTGTTTATTGGGGCACTACTGACTGACTAAATCAACCTGGGAGGTCTTTGACGCACTACTGGCTAAACCTATCAACTTGTTGTTTATTGGGGCACTACTGACTGACTTAATCAACCTGGGGCTCAACGGAGTAATACTCAAAGACTTCATCACCCTTCTCCTGGCAGTCTTTTCAACATTACTGCCATATTTTATCAACGTTCCCCATTGATCCCTATCTACAGTCACTCTTTGGGACTGGCCTTTGTGAAGGTCTGTCCTTTCTTTTATGTTATCATCCCATCTATTCGCTACCTACTCTTCTACCTTCTTTGACAGTTCCTTGCAGAATGGTCTTTAACAAATTAGATGATCGATGTACGTAGCCAAACCATTTCATTTTTAGTTTTTGTAAAAAATGATGAAAAGAGTATCATGTTCTCCGATTGTTTCATGTATCTATTTTTTGGGGACTGGTTGGTCTCGAGGCAAGATGCCGGCCTTGAGACAGGGAGGTTGTAGGTTCAAATCCTGGCTGCACCGGTTAGGATTTTTATTTATAATTTCTCTCGCAGCAACCAACCCGGGTCTCAGCAGCGAGGTCCCGCTTGAAACGACGATGAAACTCATTGACGGAAAAAATATGAGTACCTCCGAAGTCGGAGTTATCTGCCTGTGCGACGAGGGACCCCTGTGCACACGGCTGCCAGGGAAAAATTGATTAACACGCAATATTCAGTTCCTAGTCTCTAGGAACTTCGTCCGTGGTGAAAGCTGCGAACGAAATAAAAGTACCCTTTTTTCGAAATTGTTCATTTATGATATGGTCTAAGTGGGAGACGCACCACTTTCGATAACACATCTTTATAGATTATATTTTCTTCTGTGGACTTCCGGTCAATATGGTGGATAGGCGACAGAAAGCGTGTCTGAAAAGTGTTCCTTGTTGCAGTTTTCTCATATTCCAAATCCGGCTTGCTGCAGGAGCTACTGAGTAGTGCTCTGTGCACATCGTGAGCTGTGTGCTTCATCCGGATAGTATTTCTATTTTCAGATTGCTCAATGATGATATCGTATGACGAAGTTCAGTTCAGATGCGTTCACTGACAGTGTTATAATACGCCTTATGTCTTTTGACGTGTCCTGTGTTTGCTACGACGGGGACTGTAACTGCCTTTCATTGTTTGGATATTTGATGAGATGTTCATTCGGATGATTCCACTGGCATGGGCGGTTGAGCAAATACGGATTTCCATTCGTTTGCAATGATACAGGGGCCTTCAAATAACCATAACCATAACTATTTTCTTCAGTTAATGCAAATAAAAGCAATATCGCAATCCACTAAAAACCGAACAAAAATTTACTCTTACATTTGCTCTGTAACACAAACATTGTTGGTTCTTACCTGCTAAAACAAATAAAATCCCAGAGACAAAGGTTAGCATTTTCCGGTTATCATTGCAATGCCCAATAAAACACATGATGCCTCCAATGAGTAGGATGAGAAGACTGGCCAGAGGAAACATGGTGGCCTGTCGTATGTTTACTGGGGAAGAAATGAGAAAAGGAAGATATTTATTGATTGGTTTCTTGTTATGTTTTGTTTGTTAGCTTTCTGGTTATGATTATTTGTTATCTTTCTTATTATTTTTTATGTTTCTTGTTATCTTTCTTGTTATGTTTTTTGCTGTCGTTCTTGTTATGTTTCTTATTATTTTTCTTGTTATGTTTATGGTTATTTTTTTTACGTCTCTTGTTAATTTTCTTGTTATAGTTTCTTGTTAATTTTCTTGTTATGTTTCTTGTCATATTTCTTGTTATTTTCTTGTTATTTTTCTGGTTATTTTTCTTTATATGTTTCTTTTTATTTTACTTGCTATGTTTCTTGCTATTTTTCTTATTATGTTTCTTGTTATTTTTCTTGTTATGTTTCTAGTTATTTTTCTAGTTATCTTTCTTCTTATGTTTCTTGCTATTTTTCTTGTTATGTTTCACGTTATGTTTATTGTTATATTTCTTGTTATTTTTCTTGTTTCGTTTCTCGTTGTTTTTCTTGTTATCTTTCTTGTTATTTTTCATGTTTTGTTTCTTGTTATGTTTTTTGTCATGTTTCTTGTTAATTTTCTGTGTAAATTTCATTCCGTCTATATGAATTGGTGTTCATTTATGTCCTTACTTTTTCATTCTTCTTCTTCATTCCATATCCCCAGGGGCCGTTGGGACACCACTGAGCGATTTAGTCAACATATTTCTCTCTGGGACACCACTGAGATATTTAGTCAACATATTTCTCTCTGGGACACCACTGAGATATTTAGTCAACATATTTCTCTCTGGGACACCACTGAGCGATTTAGTCAACCTTCTCTATTTCTCTCTGGGACACCACTGAGATATTTAGTCAACATATTTCTCTCTGGGGCACCACTGAGCTATTTAGTCAACATATTTCTCTCTGGGACACCACTGAGATATTTAGTCAACATATTTCTCTCTGGGGCACCACTGAGCTATTTAGTCAACATATTTCTCTCTGGGACACCACTGAGATATTTAGTCAACATATTTCTCTCTGGGACACCACTGAGATATTTAGTCAACATATTTCTCTCTGGGGCACCACTGAGATATTTAGTCAACATATTTCTCTCTGGGGCACCACTGAGCTATTTAGTCAACCTTCTCTATTTCTCTCTGGGGCACCACTGATCTATTTAGTCAACCTTCTCTATTTCTCTCTGGGGCACCACTGATCTATTTAGTCAACCTTCTCTATTTCTCTCTGGGGCACCACTGATCTATTTAGTCAACCTTCTCTATTTCTCTCTGGGGCACCACTGATCTATTTAGTCAACCTTCTCTATTTCTCTCTGGGTCACCACTGAGCTATTTAGTCAACCTTCTCTATTTCTCTCTGGGGCACCACTGATCTATTTAGTCAACCTTCTCTATTTCTCTCTGGGGCACCACTGATCTATTTAGTCAACCTTCTCTATTTCTCTCTGGGGCACCACTGATCTATTTAGTCAACATATTTCTCTCTGGGGCACCACTGAGCTATTTAGTCAACCTTCTCTATTTCTCTCTGGGTCACCACTGATCTATTTAGTCAACCTTCTCTATTTCTCTCTGGGGCACCACTGAGATATTTAGTCAACCTTCTCTATTTCTCTCTGGGGCACCACTGAGCTATTTAGTCAACCTTCTCTATTTCTCTCTGGGTCACCACTGATCTATTTAGTCAACCTTCTCTATTTCTCTCTGGGTCACCACTGATCTATTTAGTCAACCTTCTCTATTTCTCTCTGGGGCACCACTGAGATATTTAGTCAACCTTCTCTATTTCTCTCTGGGGCACCACTGATCTATTTAGTCAACATATTTCTCTCTGGGGCACCACTGAGCTATTTAGTCAACATATTTCTCTCTGGGGCACCACTGAGATATTTAGTCAACCTTCTCTATTTCTCTCTGGGGCACCACTGATCTATTTAGTCAACATATTTCTCTCTGGGGCACCACTGAGCTATTTAGTCAACATATTTCTCTCTGGGGCACCACTGAGATATTTAGTCAACCTTCTCTATTTCTCTCTGGGGCACCACTGAGATATTTAGTCAACATATTTCTCTCTGGGACACCACTGAGCTATTTAGTCAACATATTTCTCTCTGGGGCACCACTGAGATATTTAGTCAACATATTTCTCTCTGGGGCACCACTGAGATATTTAGTCAACATATTTCTCTCTGGGACACCACTGAGATATTTAGTCAACATATTTCTCTCTGGGGCACCACTGAGATATTTAGTCAACATATTTCTCTCTGGGACACCACTGAGCTATTTAGTCAACATATTTCTCTCTGGGGCACCACTGAGCTATTTAGTCAACCTTCTCTATTTCTCTCTGGGGCACCACTGAGATATTTAGTCAACCTTCTCTATTTCTCTCTGGGGCACCACTGATCTATTTAGTCAACATATTTCTCTCTGGGGCACCACTGAGCTATTTAGTCAACATATTTCTCTCTGGGGCACCACTGAGATATTTAGTCAACCTTCTCTATTTCTCTCTGGGGCACCACTGAGATATTTAGTCAACATATTTCTCTCTGGGGCACCACTGAGATATTTAGTCAACCTTCTCTATTTATTTCTGGGGCACCACTGAGCTATTTAGTCAACATATTTCTCTCTGGGGCACCACTGAGATATTTAGTCAACCTCTCTAATTCTCTCTGGGGCACCACTGAGATATTTAGTCAACATATTTCTCTCTGGGGCACCACTGAGATATTTAGTCAACATATTTCTCTCTGGGGCACCACTGAGCGATTTAGTCAACCTTCTCTATTTCTCTCTGGGGCACCACTGAGCTATTTAGTCAACATATTTCTCTCTGGGGCACCACTGAGATATTTAGTCAACCTTCTCTATTTCTCTCTGGGGCACCACTGAGATATTTAGTCAACCTTCTCTATTTATTTCTGGGGCACCACTGAGATATTTAGTCAACCTTCTCTATTTATTTCTGGGGCACCACTGAGATATTTAGTCAACCTTCTCTATTTATTTCTGGGGCACCACTGAGCTATTTAGTCAACCTTCTCTATTTATTTCTGGGGCACCACTGAGATATTTAGTCAACCTTCTCTATTTCTCTCTGGGGCACCACTGAGCTATTTAGTCAACATATTTCTCTCTGGGGCACCACTGAGATATTTAGTCAACCTTCTCTATTTATTTCTGGGGCACCACTGAGCTATTTAGTCAACCTTCTCTATTTCTTTCTGGGGCACCACTGAGCAATTTAGTTAACCTTCTCTATTTCTCTCTTCCCGTGTGTTATCGGGGCCTCGTTATGAGGGAAGTAAAGAATAGTGACACTGTGACCTTCCAGGCATGTCGTAAGAGGCGACTAAGGAGATTGATCGATGGCTTGACAAGCTGTCATTGTAAAAAGTATTGTTATGGAAACAGCGCCATATATTTTAGAGCAGTGATCTCTGCAATATGTGCCATTTTGGCACTCAAGGTTTCTGTTTTTTAGAGATTGTGGTTCTGCCCTATGTGCCGTCTTGGGCTCGAAAGGACAATAGATTTCTCTCTGGTGCTCCACTGAGCAATTTAGTTAACCTTCTCTATTTCTCTCTGGTGCACCACTGAGCTATTTAGTCTAGCTTCTCGATTTCTCTCTGGGCTCCCACTGTGCAATTTAGTTAACCTTCTCTATTTCTCTCTGGTGCACCACTGAGCTATTTAGTCTAGCTTCTCTATTTCTCTCTGGTGCACCACTGAGCTATTTAGTCTAGCTTCTCTATTTCCCTCTTGGGCACCACTGATCTATTTAGTCAACCTTCTCTTTTTCTCTCTGTGGCACCACTGAGCTATTTAGTCAACCTTCTCTATTTCTCTCTGGTGCACCACTGAGCTATTTAGTCTAGCTTCTCATTTCTCTCTGGGCAACACTGAGCTATTTAGTCAACCTTCTCTATTTCTCTCTGGTGCAAATCTGATCTATTTAGTGAACCTTCTCTATTTCTCTCGGGTGTACCACTAGCTTCCCTTTTTCTCTCTGGGGAACCACTGATCTATTTAGTCAACCTTCTTTATTTCCCTCTGTGGCAGTACTGATCTATTTAGTCAACCTGCTCTATTTCTCTCTGTGGCACCACTGATCTATTTAGTCAACGTTCTCTATGTTTCTCTGTGGCACCACTGATCTATTTAGTCAACCTTCTCTATTTCTCTCTGGGTCACCACTGATCTATTTAGTCAACCTTCTCTATTTCTCTCTGGGGCACCACTGATCTATTTAGTCAACCTTCTCTATTTCTCTCTGGGGCACCACTGATCTATTTAGTCAACCTTCTCTATTTCTCTCTGGGTCACCACTGATCTATTTAGTCAACCTTCTCTATTTCTCTCTGGGGCACCACTGATCTATTTAGTCAACCTCTCTAATTCTCTCTGGGCACCACTGATCTATTTAGTCAACCTTCTCTATTTATTTCTGGGGCACCACTGAGCTATTTAGTCAACCTTCTCTATTTCTTTCTGGGGCACCACTGATCTATTTAGTCAACCTTCTCTATTTCTCTCTAGGGTAACACTGATCTATTTAGTCAATCTTCTCTATTTCTCTCTGGGGCACCACTGATCTATTTAGTCAACCTTCTTTATTTCTCTCTGGTGCACCACTGATCTATTTAGTCAATTTTCTTTATTTCTCTCTGGGGCACCACTGATCTATTTAGTCAACCTTCTCTATTTCTCTCTGTGGCAGCACTGATCCATTTAGTCAACTTTCTCTATTTCTCTCTGTGGCAGCACTGATCTATTTAGTCAACTTTCTCTATTTCTCTCTGTGGCAGCACTGATCTATTTAGTCAACTTTCTCTATTTCTCTCTATGGCAGCACTGACCTATTTAGTCAACTTTCTCTATTTCTCTCTATGGCAGCACTGACCTATTTAGTCAACATTCTCTATTTCTCTCTGTGGCAGCACTGATCCATTTAGTCAACTTTCTCTATTTCTCTCTGTGGCACCGCTGATCTATTTAGTCAACTTTCTCTATTTCTCTCTGTGGCAGCACTGATCCATTTAGTCAACTTTCTCTATTTCTCTCTGTGGCAGCACTGATCCATTTAGTCAACTTTCTCTATTTCTCTCTGTGGCACCGCTGATCTATTTAGTCAACCTTCTCTATTTCCTCTCTATCTTCAGTCATTCTTTACGTGGAACTCTCAAAATCGAGGTCTATTTATTCTTTACTGTTTTCTCCCTGTCTCCTTCTTTCTCTACCTCTCCGTCTTGTCCCTCTCTCACGTCCTTGCTGAAGAGTCTTTGATTAGGGACACGATCGGGATACTTGCCCAAACCATTTAATTTTTCGCTTCTTTGAAATAGTTAATAGTTCATTATGTACTCCGTTTGCCTGTTGAATCTTTTTTGGAAAATTCATCATCATCATTGAGTGTCGTCTCCGCATGAAATGTTGGATACCATGGAGCGCCACTCCGCTTTGTCTCTTGCTTTGATATTGCAGGCTGTCAAAGGCAGATTTTTCCATCTTTCGATGTTACTCATTCATGTTAGTCTTGGTCCACCTCTGCCTCTTTTACCTTGTATTTTCCCTTCCAAGATTACTTTTAGTAAGCCGCTGTGTCTTTTAACACGGCGCAAAAATCTTATGTCTTGTTTGAATTGTGTTTAGTAGTTCTCTTTTCATTTTTAGTTGTTTTAAGACTTCATCGTTTGTTTTATTTTCTTTCCATGCAGTTCTTCATATTTTTCTATAAATCCACGTTTCAGAGAGTTAAATTGTATGTTTTGTTTTCTTGTCTAATGTCCATGTTTCTACGCGATACAGGAATGTTGAGAAGATATAACATTTTGCAATTTTTAATTTTAGCCCTGTTGTTATTTGTTTTTATGGAGGCGAAGGCGCGCCCCACCCAGCACCAGAGCTGGAAGTCGTCAGTGACTCATAACTGATGGCTTGCGCCAGGATCGGTGAACCAGAACCATCCAGACCCTGCTACACCTCTTCGTGGTGCCTCTAGAAACAGACTAACCTGTCTAGTCTGGCCAAGCGAGCAGGGATCGAAGTGGGAAGACGAACCCGGTACACAAAAAAGCGTCGGCTGAAATCGGATGTGTTGGGCCGAAAGGCGCAGATATCACAGTGTTTCACTGCAAACTGCAACACAACGTAACTACGTCCACTTAACGTCCTTTTAAGGGCGGATGACGAGGAGGAAGTCTACGGTTCGTATCCGTTAGAATACCTCAATTCATCGGACGAACGCATCATCATCATCATCATTTGTTTTTATGTTAGTATACTTTTCATGACATTAATATTGATTTTTGCCATTCACATTTTTTTTAAATTTAGGTTTTATATTTTCCATTATTAGTTATAGTATGTCAACGGTAATTGTAGTTCTGAACTGTCTTCAGGTCTATTCCTTCAATTTTGATATCCACTTGTAGGTTTTGTGCGTTATCATCGTTAATGATCATAGTTTTAGTCTTTTTTTATATTCATATCCAATCCATATTTTTTGCTTGGCATTTTTATTTCATTAAGTAATTGTTGTAGATCTTTAGGATTTTCTGCTAGTAGTACAGTATCGTCAGCATATCTTAGGTTATTGATTATCTTTCGTTTAATGTTTATCCCTGGCATCTCTGAGATGTTTTTAAAGATTTGCTCAGTGTATAGATTGAACAAGCTTGGTGATAGGATGCATTCCTGTCTTACCCCTCTCTTTATAACAAAAAACGAAACTTTAGACAATTATTTTTGCATTTATACATCTAAACCCGTACCTCAATTTATAGAAGATACATAACCATCGAATACACCAATCTAGAACAAGAACACATCTGATATAACAATAACATATCTGATATAACAATAACATATCTGATATAACAATAACATATCTGATATAACAATAACATATCTGATATAACAATAACATATCTGATATAACAATAACAAGCAACAATCAATTGTCCACACGTTCCAATATCCAATGACAGTCTTTACCAGCAAAAGGGAAACCTTTCGTTCGGATTAAGGATAAATTAACAATTGACGAACAAAGACAACTGTATAATGACAAACGCTGTTTCTTGAAGCTAAAGGTTCTTGGTGCTTTTATATTGCTCATTTCAAGTGAGACCTCGCACTTTAATAGCCGTGTGCATCAACTTTCTAATCCAAGCAGTTGGAAGAATTACCCACTTTGTGATCTATCTTTCTTTCGTCTGAAGTATTGTCTATATCTGCAATGTCGTTTCCTGTATAAATGTTGCTGCCTTTTGTCATTCTTGCAGTGGCCTATACTCAGTGAAGTCTAGAAGTATATGTTCAGCAGTCTCGGGCGCCTGTCCACATGCACAAGTAGTTGATGTGCCGATCTTGAATGAATTTTTATAACGTGACTGTGGAGTCGATATTTAGAAGTATAAGCCCTTTGTCGTCCTGCCAATTTTCAAGTTATTCACCTCCCTTGTCCATATGTTCATAGCCCCAGCTCTGTGAATGGCTGTTAAAGTCTCCACACACAATTATTTTTTTTTTAAAAGAGAATTGTATCTAGTGCTAGTGGGCGGTCGCTCGGACAATAGTAGTTAAGTAAATGAAAGTCTGTATTTTCTGTCCTGAGGTGCAGTATTTGATATTCTGCCCCATCCATATACACTTCAAGCTGACATGCATTGATGTTGTTCTTAAAAAGTGTCAATATTCCGCCCTTTTGTTTTTCTGTCAGATTGGTAGCACTGGTATCATCTAATCTTCAAGGCTATGTCGTTGTATAGATGGGTTTCCTGCAAACAGCATACTTGTTCTTCATGCAGGATATTTTCCAACTCTTATTATTTTACTGTACCCATCTCTTTTGTTGTTGATGCCTTCAACGTTCCAGTGCATTATTTTAATTAAGTGGTCTTAGTTTGGATTGGCCAGAAGCTCTATTCTCTTGCCCCCTGAGTCCACAGGGCAGTTGAGAAGGACATTCAGTAATAGAGGTTGTGCCCTTTTGAGGCTGAGGGCCCGGCGCTGTACCTGCCTGAGTGTCCATCACAGGGCTAGTGCCATATCGATTCGCAGTTATAGACATGCTTCCCATTGGCGTGAGTGCGTGGCATCCTGATTGTTGTAGTGCGTCTTTTGGCTGGTTGCCTCCGACTTCAGCACTTAAACTTGCTAGAGCAGACTGTGGTCTAGCTCGGGTGTAGGAAGGCTTGGCCAGTCTTGGTTTTCAGTCCCTGGTGATTGTTAAGCCCCATCCCCACGACAAGGAGCTGGCCTTGATGGAGCACTTTGTGGGGAAATGGAAGAACCATTTTCCAAATATCCTTAAGAGACAAAAGAGTCAACAAAAACATAATAAAACTGAAAATAAACGAAAACTAACTCCTGTTAAGTTTTTTAAGTGAAGAAATCTGATATATGTTGGCCATATTGAACACATAATGGTGTCCTTCTTCTTCTTCTTTCCTTCCTCATTTGTCTTTCAGAGTCGAGGGGACATATAATTTGCGGTCTTTTGCTCTTCTGTTTGCTTCTGCTGCTGTTATATTTCCTAGTGCTTCTAATATTCCATCGATCCATCTTTTTCGTGGTCGACCCTCGGGTCTGGTGTTCTCGCAACGTTTATTGAAGGCTCGTTGTGTTGTGCTTTGATCATTCTGCCTTGTCACGTGACCAAACCATTTTATCTCTTGTTTCTTTGTATATTCTAAGGCGGGGGCTATTCCCAGCTTTTTTCTCAGTTCTTCATTTCTGATCCTCTCTCTCAGACTGTTTCCTGTCATTCGTCTAACACATTTCATCTCAGTAGAGGTTATTTTTCTTATTGATCTTGCATCCATGGTCCAGGACTGGCATTGGTAGCACAAAGTTGGGATGAAGAATAATGGTATTCAAAGAGCAATATTTGTGGATATAGTTCCAGGAAAGCTGAGTAAGAGGCGCTCTAGAAGGCCATAGGAGCAAGACTTCAGTGGCTTCTTACAGGCCGCATTAACATAGAGACAGACAACACAGCCAGACAATGCAGCGAGACACTGAGAAATGTTCAGACTAGGAGCCAAAAGGGCTATGTTCTCCCCCCAGACAGGCTAATTGACCGTTATGTCCATTAATGTCTGTATGCGTTTATATATGTTTATATGACTTTATAGTTGACCGCTTTTTGTTGTATTTCATGTTTAATGTGAATTTGAGCTATCTCATATAGGAGCTTGGCTTCTCGTAATATTTATTATTATGGGGGCCTCGGTAGCCTAGTTGGGGAAACCACCCGACTGGACTACCGACGTTCGGACAACCCGTGTTCGATTCCCGCTGGGAGCAGTGTGAATTGTACACGTGGTTGGAAAAAAAAATACCCCCACGGTCGACCCAGCCGTTGGCAGAAATGGGTACCAGGGTATTACCCTGGGAAGGTGAGGAATGTTGCATCGCATCATGAGTTTCGATGCTTGAAGCGACACTATCCAGAAATCTTCGAACATTTCTGGATAGGCGGCCGAGCAAATATGGGTGGAAACTCGCGTGCTAAGACGCCGGTTCAAGTCTCGTACTTTACTTTTACCTTTACTATTTATTATGTTTACTTTGTGTAATCTGTTCCATTAATTTCCCCCCGTTGAAGACCTTTTTTAACCGAAGCATTCCAACTGTCTTGTGTTATATTCCTGCACTGTAAATCTGTGACATTACATGCTTTCTTAATTCATTTTTTCTTCGCGTTCAATAAATCCTTCATAAATACAAGTCAGTAGCAACGAATGAGCTTATTCGGAGGGTTTAGAAAACGGAACAAATGCATTGGCCCTTTTTTCGCGATGACATGGCGGCGGAGGCGTATGTCAGCACCAAGGTTAAAAGTCGTCAGCTACTCACAGATGACTGCTTGCGCAAGGATCGGTGAATCAGAACGTTGCTACTAGAACGTTCTGATAAGACCGGTGACCTTGGACCTTACTAGAAATCCCTTTGGACCTTACTAGAAATTCTGGCAAGATCGGTGACCTTGAACGTTGCTACTAGAAATTCTGGCAGGATCAGTGACCTTGAACGTTGCTACTAGAAAGGTAAAGGTGTAAAGTACGAGACTTGAAACAGTGTTTTAGCACGCGAGTTTCCACCCATATGTGCTCGACTGCTCAACCAGAAGTGTTCGGAGACTTCTGGAAAGTGTCGCTTCAAACATCGAAAGTCAGGATGCAAGGCGGCATTCCTCACCTTCCCAGCGTACTACCCTGGTACACATTTCTGCCAGTGGCTGGGTCGACTGCAGGGGTATTTTTTCCCCACCCGCAAGTACAACTCACATTACTTCCAGCGGGAATCGAACACGGGTTGTCCGAACGTCGATAGCCGAGTCGGTTGGTTTTCCCAACTAGGCCACCGAGGCACCCTGTCACTAGAAACTCAGACTAACTATTCTGGCCACGTAAGAATGGAGACATAAACTTAAATAACACTGTCTGGGAATTGACAGATTTCAACTTTGCTAGAGCACAGAATTCAGCAAAGAGACAAATAACATGGGATCAGTTTTCCTTACCTCAATATTATCTTGACTGACTAACAAATCACTTATTTGGTAAAATTACAGCCAACTATAGGAATACAACTGTATAGGAGTTTTGTTATAGAGTATTAGTGCCCATACTTTCTCATAACAATCGACACATGACGATGTGGTCAGCATCACTACATGCCGCCATATTTTTCTAGATAAATTCGCGGACTCAAATTGTTAACGACGCTGAACGAAACCGAAAGCTGCATTAGAAAAAATTTCGTTGCCCTTGACAACATACCCGGGCCCACTGGTTAACAGATAAGTGCACTAACTCCTTCGCTGCTGAGGGCTAAAATATTTTTTTACTACACAAATGTATCATCACCTCTACCATTGTTCTATAAAAGAAAAGAAGTAAAGAACCCCGTTATGCAAGATGCGTATAGGCAATATGGTGTCAGCGACCATAATTTTTATAGACTTTCAGCACATGATTTTTGGGGTAATGTGGTCGGTATTACGTCCGTGCTGCTTTACTTTCGCGGAAAAAAATCCGGTACGCATTTAAGACTGGGTGAACCCGGAGGCTGTCGGTCAGGATCGAGACCCACCTCTTGTCCTTGGTATTCCAGTTCACTAACCATTGAGCTATCGCGGCTCCCTTTACAATGGTTCTATGATACCACAAATGTATCCTCTCCTCTACCATGGTTCTATGATAACATAAATGTATCATCACCTCCGCCATGGTTCTATGATACCACAAATGTATCATCACCTCCGCCATGGTTCTATGATATCACAAATGTATCATCACCTCCGCCATGGTTCTATGATACCACAAATATGTCCTCACCTCCGCCTTGATTCTATGATAGCACAAATGTATCCTCACCTCCGCCATGGTTCTATGATATCACAAATGTATCATCACCTCCGCCATGGTTCTATGATACCACAAATATGTCCTCACCTCCGCCTTGATTCTATGATAGCACAAATGTATCCTCACCTCCACCATGGTTCTATGATATCACAAATGTATCATCACCTCCGCCATGGTTCTATGATACCACAAATATGTCCTCACCTCCGCCTTGATTCTATGATAGCACAAATGTATCCTCACCTCCGCCATGTTTCTATGATACCACAAATGTATCCTCACCTCCGCCATGTTTCTATGATACCACAAATGTATCCTCACCTCCGCCATGTTTCTATGATACCACAAATGTATCCTCACCTCCACCATGGTTCTATGATACCACAAATGTATCCTCACCTCCACCGTGGTTCTATGATATCACAAATGTATCCTCACCTCTGCCATAGTTCTATAGTTCAATAAATTGATCTCTACAGCCCTGATTTCCACAATACCTCCCAGATACTCCCTCCTATGTTTTTGCTTCTCATCTACGAAATTAATCAGTAAAGCTTGTTCACCGTCCGCTCTCGCAACATGAGGAGACCAGTGCTTGAAAGCAAAGTCAATATAAATAATAATTAAAATGGCCGCCCAATTGTAAATATTGATGGAAAACTACAAGCCAATGGTTGCTAGTGGAGCGGAACAAAATGTTCTATTTCTGACATGAAAAAGAGAGGTATAGATATATAAATAGATAGACAGACAGACAGACAGACGGACGGACGGACGGACGGACGGACGAACAGACGGACGGACGGACGGACGGACGGACGAACAGACGGGCGGACGGACGGACTGGCAGGAAGGCAGGCAGACAGACAGGCAGACAGGCAGGCAGACAGGCAGACAGGCAGACAGGCAGGCAGATAGGCAGGCAGGCAGATAGGCAGGCAGGCAGACAGACAGGCAGACAGGCAGGCAGACAGGCAGGCAGAGAGGCAGACAGGCAGATAGGCAGGTAGGTAGACAGACAGATATACAGGCAGACAGACAGACAGACAGACAGACAGAGAGACAGACAGACATACAAACAGGCAGACAGACAACAGACAGGCAGACAGAAATGCAGACAGACAGGCAGACAGTCAGTCAGACAGAGATAGATATATATATAGAGAGACACAGTTAAATAGACAAAGGTAGAAAGAAGCACTAATCAATTCACGGCAGTCTATTGTTCAAGGTTTGACTAATTTGACACGGGAGGTAATCATTTCAATCCTCGAACGTTATTGTCTTCCCAGATGCAAGCAGCGATCATTTAGCTTGCCTTTCAATGTACCATTAGGAATCTCCACAGCGCATCCAATCTTTGGTAAACCAAACGGTCAATTAGTAATCCTACCACCCCCAGGGACCCCAGTGCTCAGTATAGCCACCAGTAATCCAAACCAATGGTTACTAAAGTTGGTCATATGAGTCTCTTTGGGGACTATCAAGGTTATCAAATGGAGGCAATTGGCTCATATGAGGTTTAGAAGAAAAATGCGATCTTGTGTGTTTGAGAGAAAGTTATGCTCATGGAGTGTTGAAAGAAAGGACATGTTCATAGCGCGATGAAGAGAAAGGGTGTGCAAACCACTGGGGTCATTAGGGAGAAAGTTGTACTCATGGGATAATGAAAGTTGTACTCATGGGATAATGAAAGTTGTACTCATGGGATAATGAAAGTTGTGTTCATGGGGTATTGAAAGTTGTACTCATGGGATATTGAAAGTTGTACTCATGGGATATTGAAAGTTGTACTCATGGGATATTGAAAGTTGTACTCATGGGATAATGAAAGTTGACTCATGGGATAATGAAAGTTGTGCCTATTTTGTAATGACGGGCAGGTTTTGTCAACTGAATAATGAGGATAAGATTGTGTCCATTGAATGATGAGGATAAGGTTGTGTCCATTGAATGATAAAGATAAGGTTGTGTCCATTGAATGATAAAGATAAGGTTGTGTCCATTGAATGATAAAGATAAGGTTGTGTCCATTGAATGATAAAGATAAGGTTGTGTCCATTGAATGATAAAGATAAGGTTGTGTCCATTGAATGATAAAGATAAGGTTGTGTCCATTGAATGATGAGGATAAGTTGTGTCCATCGAATGATGAGGATAAGGCTGTGTCCATTGAATGATGAGGATAAGGTTGTGTCCATTGAATGATGAGGATAAGATTGTGTCCATTGAATGATGAGGATAAGGTTGTGTCCATTGAATGATGAGGATAAGATTGTGTCCATTGAATGATGAGGATAAGATTGTGTCCATTGAATGATAAAGATTAGGTTGTGTCCATTGAATGATAAAGATAAGGTTGTGTCCATTGAATGATGAGAATAAGATTGTGTCCATTGAATGATGAGAATAAGATTGTGTCCATTGAATGATAAAGATTAGGTTGTGTCCATTGAATGATAAAGATAAGGTTGTGTCCATTGAATGATGAGAATAAGATTGTGTCCATTGAATGATGAGGATAAGGTTGTTTCCATTGAATGATAAAGATAAGGTTGTGTCCATTGAATGATAAAGATAAGGTTGTGTCCATTGAATGATGAGGATAAGATTGTGTCCATTGAATGATAAAGATAAGGTTGTGTCCATTGAATGATAAAGATAAGGTTGTGTCCATTGAATGATGAGGATAAGATTGTGTCCATTGAATTATAAAGATAAGGTTGTGTCCATTGAATGATAAAGATAAGGTTGTGTCCATTGAATGATAAAGATAAGGTTGTGTCCATTGAATGATAAAGATAAGGTTGTGTCCATTGAATGATAAAGATAAGGTTGTGCCCATTGAATGATAAAGATAAGGTTGTGTCCATTGAGTGATAAAGATAAGGTTGTGTACACTGAAAGGATGAGACTGTGTCCATTGAATGATCATGATATGGTCGTGCCCATTGAATGAAAGACGTACGATTGTGCCAAGTGAATGATGGCATTGTTATGTCAAGTGAATGTTGACATTGTTGTGCCAAGTGAATGATGACATCGTTGTGCCCAGTGAATGATGAAATTGTTATGCCAAGTGAATGATGAAATTGTTGTGAAAAGTAAATGATGACATTGTTGTGCCAAGTAAATGATGACATTGTTGTGCCAAGTGAATGATCACATTGTTGTGCCAAGTGAATGATGACATTGTTGTGCCAAGTGAATGATGACATTGTTGTGCCAAGTGAATGATGACATCGTTGTGCCAAGTGAATGATGAAATTGTTGTGCCAAGTGAATGATGAAATTGTTGTGAAAAGTGAATGATTACATTGTTGTGCCAAGTGAATGATGACACTGTTGTGCCAAGTGAATGATGACATTGTTGTGCCAAGTGAATGATGACATTGTTGTGCCAAGTGAATGATGACATTGTTGTGCCAAGTGAATGATGAAATTGTTGTGCCAAGTGAATGATGACAATGTTGTGCCATGTTAATGACAATGAAAATGTACTCAATGAGTGGTGAAGTGAACATTGGACCTATTAATTGATGTACACAAAACCTTGCTCATGGAGCAGGTACTACCCTACTTTACTACAGAAGGGGAGCTAACAACATCAGCTTCTCTTTGATCCATATGTGGACATAACAACCACTGCTTTGTGTTTATTCTGCTAGAGTCTGTTCTGGTGTATCTAATGAGACTATTCTAACCTTTGAAATGTCTATTTTAGTGAGAATATGCACAACCTGATGAATGACCAGTTGAGGGTGATGATACTGTACTGGTGTTGACGATCGGATCGATTATATCTTGATAACTTCTTTCACTCTAGTTTTGCTCCTATCTCACATGCAAACATGATAATCACAGTCTGTGTTTGTCAAGACTAGAGCGATAATGTTTACAGGGGAAACAACTTAGGAAACAGCTTTGCAGAGTTGTCTGTCACTGAATTTCTACTCTCCTGTGATATTATCAACAACTCAAATAAATTCAGATCTAAAATTTTAAAAATAAGAAAGTGGTATATCTACTGAGCATACTTGTAACGCCCGTGTAGCTAGCCGTAGCTACTATCAAGGGAGACAAGTACACAGCTATTGTCTCCTTTACTGCAGCTTCGCATTATTATGTATTCATTTTAATTTCTTTGCCTTGTCCTTGTACCCGTATTATCACCTTCTACGCGTCTCGTAAGAGAAGACAGCGGTCAAAATGTGCGTGGAGCTATGGAGTTCTTGCTCTGAGCTGAACGTCGATGCCTTTGCTAGTTCATGGTGAGAGTGGTTCCATTTAGGCACGTACTGAGGAGGGCATTTGAGCACTGTGGAGTTGTCAGGTTGTGCAAAGAAGATGTCCTGTCGACTAAACTATATAGCCTTGCATAGTGCAGGGACATTTGTATTCTAAACAAGAAAACAGAAATAGAGCGAAGTGCTTGAAGTGTGAATTTATAGAATATGTGTGAACTAAAGAAGAGAACAAATCAAGAAATTTAAAATTATTGAACACAAAAAGAGAACTATTTAACACAATTGGAACGATGAAAAAATGAAACTGTGAGATCATGAAGGAAACCTTCTTCTTCTTCTTCTTTTATCTTTTCCCTGATACCTAAAAGGTGTCGTGGTTTATATCATTTGTCGTTCTTGAGCTGCTCGAACTGTCTGAATTAGTGATGTTCCTTTGTTGTTACATGTCTCTGTTACTGCATCTATCCATCTTCTTCTGGGTCACTTGGTCTTTTTATATCCATCTTCTAAGGAAGTTCTTGGTCTTTTTATATCCATCTTCTAAGGAAGCTCTTTGTCTTTTTATATCCATCTTCTAAGGAAGCTCTTGGTCTTTTTATATCCATCTTCTAATGAAGCTCTTGGTCTTTTTATATCCATTTTCTAAGGAAGCTCTTTGTTTTTTATATCCATCTTCTAAGGAAGCTCTTGGTCTTTTTATATCCATTTTCTAAGGAAGCTCTTTGTCTTTTTATATCCATCTTCTAAGGAAGCTCTTGGTCTTTTTATATCCATCTTCTAAGGAAGCACTTGGTCTTTTTATATCCATCTTCTAAGGAAGCTCTTGGTCTTTTTATATTCATCTTCTAAGGAAGCACTTGGTCTTTTTATATCCATCTTCTAAGGAAGCTCTTAGTCTTTTTATATCCATCTTCTAAGGAAGCTCTTAGTCTTTTTATATCCATCTTCTAAGGAAGCTCTTAGTCTTTTTATATCCATCTTCTAAGGAAGCTCTTGGTCTTTTTATATCCATCTTCTAAGGAAGCTCTTAGTCTTTTTCCATGCATTCTTGAAAAGAAAGAAACACTAATTTGCTAACTTTCGTTAGCGAAACGAGGTATTGGTATACGAAGAGTAAAACAGAATAACAGCATCAAACGATGGTTAGAGGAACAGGAACATGTGACAGCTTGTAGATTCAACGTAAGAGACGGAGCCAATGGAGATCGATGTATCTAACCGTCGATCGATGGTGAGACAACACAAGATGATGATACTGTTATAAACACACAGAAAGAATCATCATTTTTATGCGCATGCGCATCTTAGAAGTATAAAATTCCTCGTGGCAACCAACAGAATTCCTGGAAGAAAAATACGACATTGGAGATCAGAAATACGTGACAGATTTGTGGAGATCTACGATAGATTGTGTCAACTGGCAATGTACGTGATAGTATTAATAAGGACGATGACGGTAAAGATGATAAACCTAGATAAAGCATTGTATGAGCATTGAGTTCACGAATTGTCCAGGATTAGCAACGTATTGTCTCTATCATCATCAGCATCAAGTACCGGGCTTGCTGGCGTAGGTGATCATGCTTCTCCACAACTTTCGATCTCGACAGGTATTTATCATTTCTGTTGTTGACATTATGATTGTTTCTTCCTAATATTGGAAATTAGCTCTTTTTGCTTTGGCCTCTTTCAGAACGTTTTCATTACTCTTCTAAGATGTCCATGGTATTCTCAACATTCTTCTGTAAAACCACATTTCTACAGACTTCAGTGATTTTCTTGTCTGTTGTCGTATTGTCCATGATTCACATCCATAAGTTAAGACTGGCTCTACATAACATTTAAGAAATTTTTTTCTTGTTTCTATTGTCAAAAATGGATTGCATAAGTATCGTCCTCATATTTTATAAAGCTGTTTTTGCCTGAGCCATTCTGTACCTTACCCAGGTTGTCCATCTACCATCTGAGATTAAGTTCCCAAATATTTAAATTCATTTACCTGTTTTGACGATTCTCTTTATCATCTCCCCATAACAATATTTAAAATAAAACAAATTGTCTGTGTATATATTTCCCCTAAAATATTGAAATATCTAGCAGATGAACGACTTTGTCTTTTTTATTATTAATTTGGGAACCAATGAAACTGTAAAGCATACAGACGTTGTTTGTTGTGGGGGTGGGGAAAAAATTGTCTCCTTTCTGACCATCGTCTGTAAAAGTGAAGATTATGATTATAGTTAGTGGAAGGCCCCAGCATCACTGCAAACGAATGGAACCTAATTGCTCAACCGCCCGTGCCATTGGAATCATACGAATTTACATCTCATCGAATATCCAAACAAGAAAGGCAGTTGTAGTTTCTATCCTAGCAAACATAGCACACGTCAAAAGACATAAGGTGTATTATAGCACCGACAGTGAACGCATCTGAACTGTCTTTTTTAATACGATATCATCATTCATCATGAGGAATCAGAATATCTTAACACGATCGGGATGCAAAGCACAGCTCACGGTATGCACAGTGCACTACTCAGTAGTGGCTGCAAGCCGGACTTGGAATATGAGGAAACAGCAACAAGGAACACTTTTGAGACAGTCCCATAACGGTTCCCTGTCGCCTATCCGCCATATTGACCGGTAGTCTGTGCATGTACCAGGTAAAGGTAAAGTACGAGACTTGAATCGGTGTCTTAGCACGTGCGTTTTCACCCATATGTGCTCGGCCGCCAATTCAGAAGTGTTCGGAGACTTCTGGATAGTTTTGCTTCAAGTATTGAAACTCACGATGCGAGGCGGCATTCCTCACCTTCCAAGAGTAATACCATGGTACCCATTTCTGCCAACGGCTGGGTCGGCCCGGGGGGGTATTTTTTTTTTCAAACCACGAGTACACTACTCACACTGCTTCCAGCGGGAATCGAGCACGGATTGTCCGAAAGTCAGTAGCCCAATCGGGTGGTTTTCCCAGCTACGCTATCGATGACCTCAACCCCCATCCTCTGTATAGCGTCCAACATCTGGCCCACACTGTGTAATATATATATATATATATATATATATATATATATATATAAAGTAAAAGTAAAGTACCCCTGTCACGCCAAGTGGCGTATATGGTGTTAGTGACCATAAATTTTACAGACCTTCGGCACATGATTTTTGGGGTAATGTGGTCGGTATTACGCCCGTGCCGCTTCACTTTCCCAGAAAGAAATCCGGTACCCATTAAAGGCTGGGTGAACCCGGAGCCCGTCGGTTGGGATCGAACCCTACCCTTGTCCTTTGTAGTCCAGTTCACTAACCACTGAGCTATCGCGGCTCCCTATATATATATATATATTGCTGCTCTTTAACTTGTTGCTTGTCGTGTGTCTTATTCGAAGAGTTAATTGCTTAACATTTCTATTAAATGTAAATACACCCATTTCTTAAAATGAAAAGAGAACAACTAAACATAATTAGAACAAGAGAAATGAAATTTGTAGGTCATGTTAAAAGACACGACAGCCTAATAAAATTAATATTGGAAGGGAAAATACAAGGTAAACGAGGCAGAGGCAGACCAAGACTAACATGAACGAGTAATATGAAAAGATGGACAAGTCAACCTATGACAAATTGCACCATCAAAGCAAGAGACAGAATGAAATGGCGCTCCATGGTAGCCAACTTTCTATGCGGAGACGGCACTCAATGATGATGATGATGAGACACATTCTGACTGCGTGGCTTAGACCAGTGGTTCACACACGTTTGAGACCCGGGGCTCCATTACCATGATGATCATAAACTGGGGACGCCTTCATGGCAGTAACAATCGAATAAGTCGGGTAGGCTCTGATTCCCTGATGGTTTATATAAGATGATAAATAACGATAGAATTAACACTACCCTGTTGAGACTCGTTTGTATATTAAAAGAATATTAAGCTTATATGAATGTTATATTAATAATTGTGAACACTTATTGAGTACACGACAATATCCTCAGCATGGCGTCCTTGCCAGCCAAAGTTTGGAAGCCCTCCTGGGAGTCATGACACACATTATGGGAATCACTGACGTTGGAAAATTCAGTGTTCGCTAGTTATTAATGTGTACGTGACTTAAAACGTTTCAATGCTCGATGATAATTCACCATCTCTCGTTCGTCTCCTTTTTCTCTTCTTTTCTTCAATGCCGTTCTTTCAGACTGGTTTTCCTGATACTTTTATGAAGCCAGCTGTCTGTTTCAGGGTTTTAGTTACACAATCATCATCATTGAGTGCCGTCTCCGCATCAAAGGTTGGCTACCATGGAGCGCCATTCCGCTCTGTCTCTTACTTTGATGGTGCAGATTATCATAGGTTGACGTGTCCATCTTTTGATCTTACTCGTCCATGTTGGTCTTGGTCTGCCTCTGCCTCTTTTACCTTGTATTTTCCATTTGAAGTTTAGTTTAAATAAGCTGCTGCGTCTTTTAACATGCCCTAAAATTCTAATTTGTCTTGTTCTAATTGTGGTTAGTAGTTCTCTTTTTATTTTTAGTTGTTTCAAGACTTCATCATTTGTTTTATTTTCTTTCAATCCAATCCTTCCTTTTCTTCTATAAATCCACATTTCAAAGGCTTCAGTTTGCTGTTCTGTTTTCTTGTCTAATGTCCTTGTTTCTGCAGCGAACATAATATTGAGAAAATATAACATATTGCTTTTCTTAGTTTTACCACTGGTGTTATTTGTTTTGATGTTAGTATGTTGTTCATGACATTAAAATTACTTTTTGCCATACCTATTCTTTTGTTTATTTCAGTTTTACATTTTACTTCACTGGTTATATATAGTATGTCCAAGGTAGTTGTAGCTCTGAACTATCTCAAGGTCTATTGCTTCAACTTTGATTTCCACTTGTTGGTTTTGAGCATTATCTTTATTTATGATCATAGGAAGGTTACACAATATCATTTCTTTCTCACGGCTACTCATCAAGTCTGTCTACTTGTGGTCGTCCTGTATTTTGCTGTCATATCTGCTTGTTGTGGTGTTTTAGACTGGTTATAATCTACTAATCTATTATGAAAATGTTAGAAATGTTACTTGTTACCTCTATTTAAAATGCGGTCCGGGTAGTTTATTATTCTCTTTTAACTTTTAACACATGTGAGTTCTTTTACGTCGCAAACTTAAAAGGCGAGACCTATTCTTTTTTTTTGTTCGTCTTCTCTCCGACTCCGATAAATCTAGATCTAATCTCAACTGGGGTCAGGGATCGATAGAAAAAAAAGGACACAGTAGCTTCTGATCGTGAGCAGAGCGCTAGTCTCACAAAATAACTGTTTCCTCTTCTGCATATTCCTTCCTTCGTTTATGAACCCATCCTTCTGAGGTGCCAACAAATTATTTCTTTGCTCGTTAATAAACCTTTCCGTTCTATAGCCTGGGTAACTTCTTCATAGATGTTCATTAATGACCCCGTTACTGCTATAGTCAGAGAAACTTCTTAATAGTTGTTCATTAATGATCCCATTAATTCTAAAGTCTAAACAACTTTTTCTTCGCTACTCAGTAATGACCCCATTATTTCTATCGTCTGAGTAACTTCTTTATAGTGGTTCATTAATGACCCTATTATTTCTATAATCAGGGTAACTTCTTTATAGTTGTTCATTAATTACCCCATTATTTCTATAGTCAGAGTAACTTCTTTATAGTTGTTCATTAATGATCCTATTACTTCTATAGTCTGGGTCAATTCTTCATCGTTGTTCATTAACAAACATTTAAATTATATACTACATATGCTGGAGTAATAAAACTAAAACTACGAATAAGGAAGAGATAAAACGATAACAAAATACATATTTTTGTTTCTTATCTTTTTTTATTCTTATAGTTTTGCTTATCGTTTTATCTCTCCTTTCTTCGTAGTTTTAGCTTTATTGCTACAGAACATGTAGTAATCTTCATTTCGTTGTTTGTTTGTTTTGTCATATTTTTATGAAGAAGGTCACTTGAGGGCCGAAAAGTCAAATATTGTTTAGTGTCCTTTTTTGTAAAGCTATCACCATACTTTGCAGGAGTGTATGTTACATCCAACAACTTGTTCCCTGCTACCAGCTTTACCGAAGTATTGTATTTATTTGCCTGTTCCCTTTCATTTCTATAGGCTGAACAAATGTTTTCTTTGCTCATTAATGAACACATTACTTCTATAGTCTGAACAACTACTTTGCTACTAAATTAATGGACCTATTACTTCTATTGTCTGAACAACTTCTTCGCTACTCATTAATGGACCCATTACTTCTATAGTCTGAACAAGTTCTTCGCTACTCATTAATAAACACATTACTTCTATAGTCTGAACAACTTCTTCGCTACTCATTAATAAACACATTACTTCTATAGTTTGAACTACTTCTTAGCTATCCATTAATGAACCCATTACCTCTATAGTCTGAACAACCTATTCGCTACTCATTAATGAACCCATTACTTCTATAATCTGAACAACATCTTCGCTACTCATTAATGGACCAATTACTTCTAGTCTGAACAACTTCTTCGCTACTCATTAATGAACCCATTACTTCTATAATCTGAACAACTTCTTCGCTACTCATCAATGGACCCATTACTTCTATAGTCTGAGCAGCTTCCTCTTCGCTACTCATTAATGAACCCATTACTTCTATAGTCTGAGCAGCTTCTTCTTCGCTACTCATTAATGGACCCATTACTTCTATTGTCTGAACAGCTTCTTCTTCGCTACTCATTAATGAACCCATTACTTCTATAGTCTGAACAGCTTCTTCTTCGCTACTCATTAATGAACCCATTACTTCTATAGTATGAACAATTTCTTCGCTACCCATTAATGAAGCCATTACTTCTATAGTTTGAACAGCTTCTTTTTCGCTACTCATTAATAAACACATTACTTCTATAGTCTGATAACTTCTTCGCTACTCATTAATGGACATATTACTTCTATAGTCTGATAACTTCTTCGCTACTCATTAATGGATATATTACTTCTATAGTCTGAACAACTTCTTCGCTACTCATTAATGAAGCCATTACTTCTATAGTTTGAACAGCTTCTTTTTCGCTACTCATTAATAAACACATTACTTCTATAATCTGATAACTTCTTCGCTACTCATTAATTTACATATTACTTCTATAGTCTGAACAACTTCTTCGCTACTCATTAATAAACACATTACTTCTATAGTCCGAACAGCTTCTTCTTCGCTACTCATTAATGAACCCATTACTTCTATAGTCTGAACAATGTCTTCGCTACCCATTAATTAACCATTACTTTATACTCTAACAATGTCTTCGCTACCCATTAATTAACCCATTACTTCTATAGTCTGAACAACATCTTCGCTACCCATTAAAGAACCCATTACTTCTATAGTCTGAACAATTTCTTCGCTACTCATTAATTAACCCATTACTTCTATAGTCTGAACAGCTTCTTTTTCGCTACTCATTAATGAACCCATTACTTCTATAGTTTGAACAGCTTCTTTTTCGCTACTCATTAATGAACCCATTACTTCTATAGTTTGAACAGCTTCTTTTTCGCTACTCATTAATGAACCCATTACTTCTATAGTTTGAACAGCTTCTTTTTCGCTACTCATTAATGAACCCATTACTTCTATAGTTTGAACAGCTTCTTTTGCGCTACTCATTAATGAACCCACTACTTCTATAGTCTGATAACTTCTTCGCTACTCATTAATGGACATATTACTTCTATAGTCTGAACAACTTCTTCGCTACCCATTAATGAAGCCATTACTTCTATAGTCTGAACAACTTCTTCGCTACCCATTAATGAATCCATTACTTCTATAGTCTGAACAACTTCTTCGCTACTCATTAATAAACACATTACTTTTATAGTGTGAACAACTTCTTCGCTACTCATTAATAAACACATTTCTTTTATAGTGTGAACAACTTCTTCGCTACTCATTAATAAACACATTACTTCTATAGTGTGAACAACTTCTTCGCTACCCATTAATGCAGCCATTACTTCTATAGTCTGAACAACTTCTTCGCTGCTCATTAATAAACACATTACTTTTATAGTGTGAACAACTTCTTCGCTACTCATTAATAAACACATTACTTTTATAGTGTGAACAACTTCTTCGCTACTCATTAATAAACACATTACTTCTATAGTGTGAACAACTTCTTCGCTACCCATTAATGCAGCCATTACTTCTATAGTCTGAACAACTTCTTCGCTGCTCATTAATGAACCCATTACTTCTATAGTATGAACAATTTCTTCGCTACCCATTAATGAAGCCATTACTTCTATAGTTTGAACAGCTTCTTTTTCGCTACTCATTAATAAACACATTACTTCTATAGTCTGATAACTTCTTCGCTACTCATTAATGGACATATTACTTCTATAGTCTGATAACTTCTTCGCTACTCATTAATGGATATATTACTTCTATAGTCTGAACAACTTCTTCGCTACTCATTAATGAAGCCATTACTTCTATAGTTTGAACAGCTTCTTTTTCGCTACTCATTAATAAACACATTACTTCTATAATCTGATAACTTCTTCGCTACTCATTAATTTACATATTACTTCTATAGTCTGAACAACTTCTTCGCTACTCATTAATAAACACATTACTTCTATAGTCCGAACAGCTTCTTCTTCGCTACTCATTAATGAACCCATTACTTCTATAGTCTGAACAATGTCTTCGCTACCCATTAATTAACCCATTACTTCTATAGTCTGAACAACATCTTCGCTACCCATTAAAGAACCCATTACTTCTATAGTCTGAACAATTTCTTCGCTACTCATTAATTAACCCATTACTTCTATAGTCTGAACAGCTTCTTTTTCGCTACTCATTAATGAACCCATTACTTCTATAGTTTGAACAGCTTCTTTTTCGCTACTCATTAATGAACCCATTACTTCTATAGTTTGAACAGCTTCTTTTTCGCTACTCATTAATGAACCCATTACTTCTATAGTTTGAACAGCTTCTTTTTCGCTACTCATTAATGAACCCATTACTTCTATAGTTTGAACAGCTTCTTTTTCGCTACTCATTAATGAACCCACTACTTCTATAGTCTGATAACTTCTTCGCTACTCATTAATGGACATATTACTTCTATAGTCTGAACAACTTCTTCGCTACCCATTAATGAAGCCATTACTTCTATAGTCTGAACAACTTCTTCGCTACCCATTAATGAATCCATTACTTCTATAGTCTGAACAACTTCTTCGCTACTCATTAATAAACACATTACTTTTATAGTGTGAACAACTTCTTCGCTACTCATTAATAAACACATTTCTTTTATAGTGTGAACAACTTCTTCGCTACTCATTAATAAACACATTACTTCTATAGTGTGAACAACTTCTTCGCTACCCATTAATGCAGCCATTACTTCTATAGTCTGAACAACTTCTTCGCTGCTCATTAATAAACACATTACTTTTATAGTGTGAACAACTTCTTCGCTACTCATTAATAAACACATTACTTTTATAGTGTGAACAACTTCTTCGCTACTCATTAATAAACACATTACTTCTATAGTGTGAACAACTTCTTCGCTACCCATTAATGCAGCCATTACTTCTATAGTCTGAACAACTTCTTCGCTGCTCATTAATGAACCCATTACTTCTATAGTATGAACAATTTCTTCGCTACCCATTAATGAAGCCATTACTTCTATAGTTTGACAGCTTCTTTTTCGCTACTCATTAATAAACACATTACTTCTATAGTCTGATAACTTCTTCGCTACTCATTAATGGACATATTACTTCTATAGTCTGATAACTTCTTCGCTACTCATTAATGGATATATTACTTCTATAGTCTGAACAACTTCTTCGCTACTCATTAATGAAGCCATTACTTCTATAGTTTGAACAGCTTCTTTTTCGCTACTCATTAATAAACACATTACTTCTATAATCTGATAACTTCTTCGCTACTCATTAATTTTCATATTACTTCTATAGTCTGAACAACTTCTTCGCTACTCATTAATAAACACATTACTTCTATAGTCCGAACAGCTTCTTCTTCGCTACTCATTAATGAACCCATTACTTCTATAGTCTGAACAATGTCTTCGCTACCCATTAATTAACCCATTACTTCTATAGTCTGAACAACATCTTCGCTACCCATTAAAGAACCCATTACTTCTATAGTCTGAACAATTTCTTCGCTACTCATTAATTAACCCATTACTTCTATAGTCTGAACAGCTTCTTTTTCGCTACTCATTAATGAACCCATTACTTCTATAGTTTGAACAGCTTCTTTTTCGCTACTCATTAATGAACCCATTACTTCTATAGTTTGAACAGCTTCTTTTTCGCTACTCATTAATGAACCCATTACTTCTATAGTTTGAACAGCTTCTTTTTCGCTACTCATTAATGAACCCATTACTTCTATAGTTTGAACAGCTTCTTTTTCGCTACTCATTAATGAACCCACTACTTCTATAGTCTGATAACTTCTTCGCTACTCATTAATGGACATATTACTTCTATAGTCTGAACAACTTCTTCGCTACCCATTAATGAATCCATTACTTCTATAGTCTGAACAACTTCTTCGCTACTCATTAATAAACACATTACTTTTATAGTGTGAACAACTTCTTCGCTACTCATTAATAAACACATTTCTTTTATAGTGTGAACAACTTCTTCGCTACTCATTAATAAACACATTACTTCTATAGTGTGAACAACTTCTTCGCTACCCATTAATGCAGCCATTACTTCTATAGTCTGAACAACTTCTTCGCTGCTCATTAATAAACACATTACTTTTATAGTGTGAACAACTTCTTCGCTACTCATTAATAAACACATTACTTTTATAGTGTGAACAACTTCTTCGCTACTCATTAATAAACACATTACTTCTATAGTGTGAACAACTTCTTCGCTACCCATTAATGCAGCCATTACTTCTATAGTCTGAACAACTTCTTCGCTGCTCATTAATAAACACACTACTTCTATACTATCTAATATTATACAGGGTGTTTTTAAAGTCGCAGTGCAGTGAATATTTCTAATATTCAGTAAATGACGTAATCATCATCTACGTACCCCAATTTTGTAAACCACATTTATGAACAAACCGCTGCTTCCTTTACAGTTTTATTTACGTAAAGGACGGGCACTACGCTACTTTCACTGTCTCATTGCTTGAAGGAAATGGTGTTGACGATTGAAAACAGGGTATTTCTGGTTGAGCATGTCTTTCGTAATGGCGGTAAATATGCGGATGAGGTCATTAGACAATTCGTGAGGAAATTTTCAGACTCACAAGTCCCTCACCGAAATTCTGTTACAGAATTGATCAAAAAGTTTCGTGAAACCGGTAGTGTGGTTGATGCATACCGATCTGGAAGACCTTCAATTTCACAAGACCAAATTATGGAACTCCAAGACAGAATTACAATGAGTCCAAATGCATCTTTAAACCACTTGTCTCAACAGGTGCAAATATCTAAGAGTTCTGTCCACAAGGTTTTAAGAAGTGAACTACACTACCGTCCATACAAATTAACTGAAGTGTCTCAACTCCAAGAAAGAGATTATGAATCCCGTTTAAACTACTGCATGTGGTTTCAGAATTTTATTTATGAACATGGCGCTGCCATCCTTGACGTCACTTTTTTCACTGATGAGGCCTGGTTTCATTTATCCGGTTATGTGAACAGTCAGAACAATCGGCTGTGGAGCAGTGAAAACCCCCATGAATTTCATCAAGTGCCGCTTTACGATCAAAAAGGCGGAGTGTGGTGCGCTATAATAGGACCTATATTTTTTAATGAAACAATAAATGCAGAACGTTACCGTACTTTAATTCTGGAACCGTTCATAGCACACCTTACAGAACGGGAAATTATGGAATCCTGGTTTCAGCAGGATGGGGCAACAGCACACACAGCCACAACAACACTCAATTATTTAGAAAGCATATTTGCAAATCGCATTATTTCACGTGGAATCTGGCCTGCTCGTTCACCAGATCTAACACCCCCAGATTATTATCTGTGGGGGGCATTGAAGGCGAAAGTTTATGAAAATAATCCGCAGACAATTAATGACCTAAAGACTGAAATAGTAGACAAGATTAAACAAATATCACCAGACATTATTCTGAAGGTATTCGCAAATATGGAAAGACGAATCACGACATGTCTTGAGGCCCGTGGTGGACATTTTCAACATATGCTTTAGGCACAACTTTATTGTGTTAATACCAACATTACCCATTATAAGCTCGCCGATAGCAGTCAAGTATATTTGAACAATACCATTTATTTTACAATTTGTGTGACGCATTAGTTAACCGCATTTCTGGTGACGTTTTTTCTTCCGAGAGTAGAAATTCACTGCACTGCAACTTTAAAAACACCCTGTAGCTTGCTCAATAAGGAACAATTTGCCCCAAAACCTACACCTATTTCTTCCGTGGTAATTAACGAACCCAATGTTCCAAAAGCTCTGGTCTTCTTCTCATCTCCTCATTAACACACCCCCTATCTCAAAACTCTGAGAAGCACTGTAGCCAGCAGATATAACACAATACGGACATCCACAACCGCAATAAACAGACGTCATTAGCGACAGCAAATTTGAACACGTTAATTAAGGACCGGTATTAAGGGATATAATCGGTTAGTTCTGACAAATGACCTATTTATAACCTGTTCGTTGAAAGACAAAGGTTTATTTGTGTCAGCTCCGTTGGTGGGCGTTGCACAAAAATATCACAAGTTCAAACAAATAGAATAACGTGATTCCGGTCACGTGATACACAAGCTTTTAGCACCATGTTTTTGTGTATTGATTTTTTTTTTTTAATCTGAACAATTTTGACGCATGTCTGGTTTTTTTTTTCTTTAAATTATTATTTCTCGTAATTGAATGTCTTTTTAATACTGAGATTATGTTATTGGCTTTTGACTTCAAATGTTTGTTTTTTTTGCTCTGTCTTATCTCCACCCCTCATACTTTTTGTTTTGTTTTTGTTTTAAAGCTTTGAAATAGGTTTAAGCTGCGTTATGTCATGATTAGAGAGGATGTTATTTTCATTTTTGCAAGTTTCAAAAGTCTGACTGCAACAGCACAGTTTCTATATTAACCCAGTCTTATCTTTTCTATTTTTTTTCTGGTCTGAATACTTAGACCGTTCCTGAGAGACCAAGAGTACGTGGAGTTGAATTTTCATCAGCTATGGTTCACCGATTCCAACATCAGCTTACCAATCAAAGTTAATGTTTCTCTCTAAGATTTTTTTTTTTCGTTCGCCAGCTTTTACCTCTGACGAAGTATTACGATGAATTTTACGTGTTAATCCATTTTTCCCTGGCAGCCGTGTGCACAATTGTCCCTCGCCGCACAGGCAGATAACTCCGTCTTCTGAGGTATTCATATTATTTCCGTCGATGAGTAATTGACGTTTCAAGCCGGTCTTCGCTGCTGAGACCAGGGGTGGTTGCCACAGAGAGAATTCATAAATAAAAATCCCCACCGGTGCAGCCGGGCAGAGATTAACATTTAATTCTACACATCAACAGTATTGTATACGCAGTGACTCCATTAGTTAGGAGCCGCGATAGCTCAGTGGTTAGTGAACTGGTCTACAAAGGATAAGACGTCGAGTTCGGTCCTGACCGAACCTATTCACCCAGACTTAAATGGGTACCGGATTTTTTTTTTCCAGGAAAGTAAAGCGGCACGGTCGTAATACCGACCACATTACCCCAAAAATCATGTGCCGAAGGTATGTAAAGATTATGGTCACTAACACCATATTCCCTATACGCCACTTGGCGTGAGGGGGGCTCTTTACATTTTTTTAAAAAACACCTTTAGTTGAACGAAATGATTATAAATGGGAACTCATTTTGTTCTTGTTTTCTGTTCTATGAAACTGACCTCGTCCATATTATATTTTTCTCTACCAAATTCAAGAGAAATATTTACTGAAAATGAAATGGAGAAATGAATCTCAGAGAAAGAGATGGGAAGATAACATCAAAGAATGGACAAGCCGGCTTGGACTTTATATAGTCCTAAAGAGTGAGGCTGGAGCCGCGAAAGCTCAGTGGTTAGTGAACTGGACTACAAAGGACAAGAGGTAGGGTTCGATCCCAACCGACGGCTTCCGGTTCACCCAGCCTTAAATGGGTACCGGATTTTTTTTCTGGGAAAGTAAAGCGGCACGGGCGTAATACCGACCACATTACCCCAAAAATCATGTGCCGAAGGTCTGTAAAATTTATGGTCACTAACACCATATTCCCTATACGTCACTTGGCGTGACGAACGGGGCTCTTTACTTTTTTTCTTAAAGATTGAGGCTAGCGAGAAATCGAGAAAGTTGGCGAAGTCTGTCAGTGGCGTGTCAACAATATCTCGTGTTATAGGTTGACGAAGTCTGTCAGTGGCGTTTCAACAATATCTCGTGTTATAGGTTGACGAAGTCTGTCAGTGGCGTTTCAACAATATCTCGTGTTATAGGTTGGCGAAGTCTGTCAGTGGCGTTTCAACAATATCTCGTGTTATAGGTTGACGAAGTCTGTCAGTGGCGTGTCAACAATATCTCGTGTTATAGGTTGGCGAAGTCTGTCAGTGGCGTGTCAACAATATCTCGTGTTATAGGTTGGCGAAGTCTGTCAGTGGCGTGTCAACAATATCTCGTGTTATAGGTTGACGAAGTCTGTCAGTGGCGTTTCAACAATATCTCGTGTTATAGGTTGATGAAGTCTGTCAGTGGCGTTTCAACAATATCTCGTGTTATAGGTTGACGAAGTCTGTCAGTGGCGTTTCAACAATATCTCGTGTTATAGGTTGGCGAAGTCTGTCAGTGGCGTTTCAACAATATCTCGTGTTATAGGTTGACGAAGTCTGTCAGTGGCGTTTCAACAATATCTCGTGTTATAGGTTGACGAAGTCTGTCAGTGGCGTTTCAACAATATCTCGTGTTATAGGTTGACGAAGAAGACTATTTCCTAAAAATGTAATGTCTTAAGTAGGAAAGTTAAGTAGTTCGGTTCTTTTTTTTTTTTAATCTGCTATCAAATCGTTGGTTCTTGTTCAAATAGACATTAAGACGAATCATGTTTTATCGTCATCATCGAGTACCGTGCCTGCTGGCGTAGGTGATCATGTCTCTCCACAACTTTCGATCTCGACAGGTATTTATCATTTCTGTTGTTGACCTCCTGACAAGCCATTCTCTTAAGCTGCCTGGTATCTTTGCTCTTTGCTTCCTTCTGTCTCTTCGTCCCTCAATTTTCGCAGCTGTCACAATATATTCCAGCTGTTCCCTTCTCATTGTAAGGCCAAAAAATGATGATTGTTTCTTCCTAATGTTGGATATTATCTGTCTCTTTGCCTAGTAAGAGATTAAGTGTTATATTAAAATGTACATTCTTTTTTTTTAAACATAAATGACCAATGACGTCTTAGTAAAGGATGGGTAGCAAGCTATCATAAGTCAATAGCTTGGTAAAATATTAGTGCCTTGTACAGTGTGTTGTTTTGCTGAACAACTTCTCTCGTGGCAAAATCTGCCAGTATTGGATAGACAGATCTTAGAATGAACAAGATGTATTCGTGGTGCCTGGCCTAGCTATTTTTTAAAACATACTTTGATAATAAAGCGGTATCGTTGATTTAAAATGAATGCGTGCTGAACCTTTTCTGTTCTTTTATTGAACACACTTCCAGTGCGCATTTGCACCCGTTTCTAGAATATTCTGACACGTTTTGCCTCGAGAGTAATCAATAATTGCTAGCCACAAGACTCAACACCTCCACGAGCAGACCAACTGTGCTATAACTCGATAGGCGCTCGTGTTACAAAGTCCAGCTTCGCGGTAGGTGTTAAGTTCAGCTGTATTGTTGGAACCTCGAATTTGTATTGGGTCCAAAACACCTTCCGGTGAATTCTACGATTGAGATGCGTTTGAATTACAATACTGTGGAATGGGGTTATACTGTTGAAACACCGTAATAATTATTATCATCCTCATGTGCCATACCGGTTGTTGAAGGCTATCATGTCCTTCCACAATCTTCTATCTACACTGCATCGTATCAGTTCTGTTGTTGATTGTATGCCATGACACCAAGCTATCTAGTATTTTCCCTCTCTGTCGTCCGCGATCTCTCTTTCCTTCTATTTTGCCAGTTGTAACCACGTATTCCAATTTTCCTTTTCTCATGATGTGCCCGAAAAATGTTGATTGTTTCTATCTGATGTTTTTTAGGAGCTCAATTTGTCAATAATTATAGTAACAGCAATAATAACCATCATCTCAAGTCCCGTTATCTTGGCGTTAGTTAGAGCAGTCTTTATGGTGTCATCAAGTTTCCTTATTATATAGTAGTATTAGTTGTAGTAAAGGTAGCAGTGATATTATTATAAGTAGTATTAGTAGAAATAGTAGCAATAGTATCGTCATTATTATTATTAATAGTAGTAGTAGTAGCAGTAGCAGTAATTGTAGTAGTAGAAGTAGTAGCAGTGGTAGCAGTAGCAGTGGAAGTAATAACAACAGTATTAGTAGTAGTCGTAGTAGTAGCAATATTGGTAGTAGCAGAAGCAGTAGTAGTAGCAGCAGTAGTGGTAGTAGCAGTAGTAGCAGTAGTGATAGTAGTGGTGGCAATAGTAGTAGTAGCAATTTGTAGTAGTAATAGTAGTAGCAGTAGTGATAGTATGGGACATAGTAGTAGTAATAACAGTAGTAGTACTTGAAGCAGTAGTAGTAGTAGTAGTAGCAGAAGTTGTAGTAGTAGTAGTAGTAACAGCAGTAGTAGTAGTGGTGGTGGTAGCTGTAGTGGTAGTAGTGGCAATAGTAGTAGTAGCAGTACTTGTAGTAGCAGTACTTGTAGTAGTAATAGTTGTTGTTGTAGTAGTAGTAGTAGTGGTAGTAGTAGTAGTAGCAGTAGTAGAAGTACTCATAGTGATAGCAGTACTTGTAGTAGTAGTAGTAGTAGCAGCAGTAGGAGTAGTAGTGGTAGTAGTAGTTGTAGTAGTCGTAGTAGTAGTAGTAGCAGTAGTAGTAGTAGTAGCTGTAGTAGTAGTAATATAAACGTGTCAGTCTCCATAGACAATAGATGAAGTATGCCAAAAAAGGTCATGTCAGAGGATTCCATCTCTTTCTTTGGTGCGTCTAGAACCGGTAATCATTTCTCAAATTGAGTTCCCCTGCTTTCAGGCCAGTGATATCAGTGTCCAGTTGGATCATTATTCATCAAAAACTATTTTCTCTCCCAGACAATACGTTTTCTGTGTATTTTTATCTTGTGGTGTCCTTTATACACTGGGGCTGTCGCGTGTCTTCTAATACACTGAAGTTACATCAATGTAGTACCACATTCCAATGAGGAAGCTCTCAAAGAGGTAAACACAAAAAGGGAGCTCTTAAAAAACATCAGAAAGTAACAATCAACATTTTTCGGGCACATCATGAGAAAAGGAAAGTTGGAATACTTGGTTACAACTGGCAAAATAAAAGGAAAGAGAGACCGCGGACGACAAAGAAAGAAAATACTGGATAGCTTGGTGTCATGGCATGGAAACAGTCAACAACAGAACTGATACGATGCACTGTAGATAGAATATTGTGGAAAGACATGATCGCCTACTCCACCCGGTATGGCACATGATGATGATGAGTACCAAATTGCTCTTACTAACAAATGTAATATAAATGTAATATAAATGATACAACGTAAAGTTCCAACGTGATTCTTCTTTTCCTGTCGGCTCCCTGTGGAGTATAGGTCTTCAACAAATTTTGATTTTGAGTATTTGGGTCCTCCTCTTTGTCTCTACACTTGGATATTCCAAAAAGAGGGCCTGGCGTGTAATACTATCAGTTGGCTTCCTCAGCGTGTGTCCTAACAAGCGCCATTGTCTTCGTTCTATATTTTTGTCCACTTGTATTTGACTGTTACTTTCCCATAATTCTACATTAATGTACAGGTTATTGCTAGCAATAATTAATACCTAACATAAGTAACTTGTTAAACAAAGAAATATTAGCATAATTTATACTATTTTTAATATTAACATAATCGATATTACTCTTACTTTTGATTAAAGTGATAATATAAAAATTTTTCAATTATACAACATAATCATTGTAGTCTGTACTATTATTAATTATGATATATCTATACACATATTTGACCTTCCAAGCGTGTCGTAAGAGGCGACTAAGGAGGTTGATCGATGGCTTGACAAGCTGTCATTGTAAAAAGTACTGTTATGGAAACAGAGCTATAAATTTAGAGGCAGTGATCTCTGCAGTATGTGCCATTTTGGTACGCAGTGTTTCTGTTTTTGAGATTGTGGTTCTGCACTATATGCCGTCTTCGGCTCGAAAGGACAATAGATAGATGCACATATTTCTTGTTGCGTTCGGCAGCTTTCACTTTTGGCGAGGTCCTAAAAGACTATGAACTTAATTATATTTGTTAATCTGTATTTTCCTGGCAGCCGTGTGTATTGTGGTCCCTCGCTGCACAGGCAGATAACTCCGTCTTCGGAGACGTTCATATTATTTTCCGTCGATGGGTTTTTGACGTTTCAAGCCGGGCCTCGCTGCTGAGTCCAGGGGTGGTTGCCGCAGACAGAAATCATAAAGAAACATCCCAACTGATGCAATCGGGATTTGAACTCACAACCTCTCTGTCTCGATACCGACATCTCGCCTCGAGACCTACCAATCCCCATGGATTTTGATATAAGTGCTAATCCTCAATTACATATTGTAATCAAAATAACCGATGCTACTATTTACATTGATATATGTGACATTATTACTAACTTTCTATTTTTATAACATAATTAAAATTATTGATACTAATTTTAGCTTGCACATAAGTGAAGTGATGTTACTACTAATGTTAATATAGTAGATGTTACTATTAATCTTAGACTATCACAGTATATTTGGAACGATCTACCCATAAAATATATAATGGAAGTGCTGAACAAAGTGCGAGATACTAACGGTTGCTCAATAAGAAATAATTGAACATGATATATGTCAAGAATTTGGCTTTTTTGAGCCAAACATAGCCAAATTGATAACTCTGTATACCTCCAGCTGGCACGCGTTATGCAAAAATGTATCTTCCTTTAATTAAAAGACACAACAGCCTACTAAAAGTAATATTGGAAGGGAAAATACAAGGTAAAAGAGGCAGAGGCAGACCAAGACTAACATGGACGAGTAACATCAAAAGATGGATAAGTCAATCTATGACAACCTGCACCATCAAAGCAAGAAACAGAGTGGAATGGCGATCCATGGTAGCCAACCTTCGTTGCGGAGACGGCACTCGATTATGATGATGATGATGATGATGATGATGATGAATTCTGCGGATATTTGTAGTATATTGTTAGTCGATAATTATGTCAATTAATTAATAATTATAATGAATGAAATAATATTACAAAAAAAAACCAAAAAAAAAAAACTCATCATCAAGTAACGGGCCTACTGACTTAGGTGATCATGTCTATTCACAAATTTCGATCTCGACAGTTATTTATCATTTCTGTTGTTGACCTTCTCCCAAGCCATTCTCTTAAGCTGCCTGGTATCTTCTCTCTTTGCTTCCCTCTATCTCTTCGTCCGTCAATTTCCTTCATCCAACGTCTCTAAAAAAAAAAACAACAAAAAAACTACTTACACAAAATGGCGTCCGTGGGACCTAAACCTTCTCGATCTTCGTCAGTGAAGTACCGGATGTAGGAGCACTCGGCTTGTTTGTTTCCGTTATCTGAAATGTAAGATACAGCTTGTTATGTATATTGTTGTGATAATGATGAAACACGTATATGTATGTTTATTTAAATAGGAAATCCATAAATCCCACAATGCCAGTGAAGCGAGAGAAAACTCCAGGCAGGCTTGACAAGTTTAATTTGAATTGAATTAACAATCAACGATATCTTTCTCATCTTCGTGTTCTCCTGTATTCGCTAGACAACCGCCCATCGCTTGTCTTTAAGAGAACGCTAAAATGTCGTAGATGTCTTATTTTGTTGTTCTTAGCAAGGTTATGATATCTGTGTCTCTCAGCCCAGCACATCCGACATCAAGTTGATATCGGCTTTCCTTCCCTTCCCAACTGCTTAGATTGGTCAGTTTCCACGTCCATTTTGTGAAGGTAGGATCTTGATCAGTTATAAGTCGTTGACCATTTTCCGGCCCGCTGCAGCTGTTGGTTCTTAGGCCCGTTCGTAACAACTATCATTATTATATACTGTGTCTCCAGGCGTAGGTGATGACATCTCTCTATAACTTCTTGACGATATAATTTTTTTATAAACATCTGCTGCTAACACTGTACCGTGCGTTCACTTCAGCTTCCTAATATGTTTTCTTTCTGTTCATCTACTCTATTTATTCATCTTTTTTTCTGTTCATTGTTTCTTCCCTCCATTATTCCCCAGTTCTCGCAGTATGTAGCAGTTGTTTCCTTCCTAACTTCTTTTTTCCTTCCTCATTTTCCCTTCCGTCGACGGAGATATACTTTGCAGTCTTTTTCCCTCTTCTGTTGACCTCTCCTGCTAATATGTTTCCTAGTGTATCTAATATTCCATGAATCCATATTTTTCGTTGTCAGCCCTTGGGTCTGGTGTTCTCGCAACGTTTATTAAAGGATCGTTGTGTTGTGTTTTGATTGTTCTGCCTTATCACGTGGTCATACCATACTAACTGTTGTTCCTTTATAGCGGGAATTATTCCTATCATTTTTATCAAATCTTCATGTCTGATCTTATCTCTCATGCTGTTTTATGTCATCCGTCTAACATATTTCATCTCGGTAGTGGTTATTTTTCTGATTGTTCTTGCATCTAGGATCCATGTTTCTTCTCATCACTTTACGAAAAATTACAATTGTCTTCTGTTGGTACTTAAAATAAAATCTATGAGCTGTATATCACGTAGAGACTACATTGTATCATGCGGCCTTTATTCTCCAGCCGAAACGCTGCTATTCAACACGAGCTGAGGAGCAGATCCAGACAATAGTCACATTTATCATAGACACCAAATTATGAATACAAGTGGAGACGCGTTAAATATTACAAATATCTTCAACATAACATTTATGGAAAGAAAACTATAATTTTATACCAAAATAATACAGTAAAGTAAAAGAATACAATACGAGAAAGACATAATGAAATAATATAAATCAATCTTCAGACTAAAAGCAGAATAATTAATTCTTGTTTTATCTTTCAATGAACGATTGACGAGAAGCAGGCGTCCATGAAATATCTGTCTGTGAGGTCTCAAATAAAACACGAGGCAATAACGAGCACTCAATTCTACACGCTAGCAACGAGTGCAGATAGAGATATTTACTTCTTCCATTTTCTGACCTTAGTTTCCACAAAAGCGTGATTCTGAACAAGCGGAATGATTGGAAACTGGTAATTGCATGTGTGCACGTATCAATGGTGTTTACTTGTTGCTAGGTGGGGAGCGATAACTTTTATATCACTGAAGTGATGCAGGACAAGGGGCGATAATATGGATTTCCTGTGCACGGGTGTGGCATGTTTGTGTAAAACGTTAAAGTTAATTGAATTGATGCTTCAAATGGAATGAATTCAGTGATTACGATAGGAATAGTCAAATTCTGGAAAAGCTGATATTTGATCTGTGGCACAGATTGCACATGAGAAGGTTTGAAGAGACTGCCACGTTCAACATAAGGGTTGACTTGGAATATACTTGTCATTTTTTTTTATCTTTGAACATTTATGGCATGTGCTCTTGACAACTATTAGAATGTCGTGTCACATTACTGATTTCTTTTTATTATGATCTTGACAACTATTAGAATGTCGTATCACATTACTGGTTTCTTTTTATTAGAATCTTGACAATTATATTGTAACGTATCTCTTAATTTTAAAAAAATTGCCTGTGTAATGTAGTATAAATGGTGATATGTGAGTAAACATTTTACTAAAATGATTTATACAATCTTTTTCTTCAGCGTTTATGCAACGATTATTCTCCATCGCCTGTTCTTAAAAAGACGTTAAATGGGCGTGAATGACCGTGTCGCTAATTTACTGCAAGCAGCGATACATGCGACTATAGGTCCGACATATTTGTCTATAGCGAAGATTTAGATTTAAAGTGATCTGGACATGATTGAATGGACATGATTGGACAAGATTGGACATGATTTATCGAGTTTGTCGTCGTTAAAATAGCATCTGATTAATGTGATCAAAGCAACGATTTCAAAATATTGTGTTGTTTTTCTTTTAACATTTCCCATATAATGATAACTTGGAAAATATTTCTAAAAATGGTTAGGATAAAAGATTTTCTATTTCATGTGATTTTCGATTTCAGGAAATGATTATGTGAAACATTTTCCATTTAATGTGATCTAGGAAAATATTTATAGAAAAGGTTATGTCACAACATTTTTCATTTAATGTGATCTAGGAAATTATTTATAGAAAAGGTTATGTTACAACATTTTCCATTTAATGTGATCGAGAAAATTATTTATAGAAAAGGGTATGTTACAACATTTTCCATTTAATGTGATCGAGAAAATTATTTATAGAAAAGGGTATGTTACAACATTTTCCATTTAATGTGATCGAGAAAATTATTTATAGAAAAGGGTATGTTACAACATTTTCCATTTAATGTGATCCAAGGGAAACAATTGTATGGTGGTATAGTGTTGAAGCGCATTAGCTTTGCAAGCTCACACTAAAAATCCGTGGTTCGTTCTCTTGAAACAGCGTACACTTTTATTTGAAATCTGCAAATGGGTACCTGAATTGAAGAGTCAGTAAGAAATCGTTAATATGGAGATCACTGGTTCACTTGCATTCAGCTGCCATTAATTACCACTTTGAAGTTTAAAAGAAAGATCAATAATGAAAAGTATTATGATATGTGACTACCCTTACACGGAAGAAGAAGGGTCCTGGTTCGATCCCAGCAGTGGCGATTTTTTTCGGACTAACAAGGCTCCTGGATTCACCCAGCCTCTACAAATGGGTACCATTGATTTTCTGGGAAGTAAAGGCGGCCTGGTGTGATACCGACCATATCACCCAAAAACGTACTGTGGTCACAACGAAATCGGGTCACTAACATTCCCCATACGCCTAGCGAGGCAGAGGAGGAAACCTTTACTTTTTACACGGAAGTAAAGTTAAAAGTAAAGTACCCCGTCACGCCAAGTGACGTAAAGAGAATATGGTGTTAGTGACCATAATTTTATAGAACTTCGGCACATGATTTTTGGGGTAATGTGGTCGGTATTACGCCCGTTTTACTTTCCCAGAAACAAATCCGATTTAAGGCTGGGTGAACCCGGAAGCCGTCGGTTGGGCTAGAACCTTACCTCTTGTTTTTACACGGAAGGTAAGAACATTTTCCTAGATAGTCGGTCGGGGGCAGTAAGAGACCTGGCGAGAGTTTGATTGAAGCTATTCTTACGTGTGAGGTCACACCACACAATTATAACACAAATATGTCGTTTCTTCATGACGTTATCCTCTCCTAGCCTCTATGGTAGTTACATCCGATGTCTAGCCTTCTCGGATAACGGCAATAACAGGAGGTCCCGTGTGCACTCCCGCACGTTGAAGAATCATTGGCAGTTAAGATAAACAAAAAAATAGTTGGCCATAAATGTGGCCACTGTGCGGCAAAACTTGTCGTCAGAAACATACCCAGACAGTGGATACCAGGCCGTGCTAGGGAGATCGTGCACGTGGGCCAGGATTCTCATCGAGTTTTTTCGAGATTCTCGAGAAGGATATCGGAGCACCTATAGGTCCGTCCAATGTGCACTGAATACATATATCTGGGCAGTAATATAGATAAAGAGGGAGGAACAGAAATTTATATCAAAATAAGGATATCAAAAGCAAGAGGAGCTTTTGTTGCACTGGGAAACATATGGAAGTCCAAAGAAATTAGGTTAAAAACAAAAATAAAAATGTTCAACTCCAATGTTAAGTCAGTCATATTATATGGTTGCGAAACATGGAGAACAACAAAATTGACAATCATGAAGATATTGTCTTTAATTAATGGAAGACATGGAATGATCTTAAAAGAATGGCAAGAAACAGAGCGACTTGGAAAGTGTTTGTTGAAGACCTATGCTCCACAGGGAGCTGAAAGTGTTTGTTGAAGACCTATGCTCCACAGAGAGCTGAAAGTGTTTGTTGAAGACATATGCTCTACAGGGAGCTGAGCGTGTTTGTTGAAGACCTATGCTTCACAGGGAGCTGAAAGTGTTTGTTGAAGACCTGTGCTCCACAGGGAGCTTAGCGTGTTTGTTGAAGACCTATGCTCCACATGGAGTTGAGCGTGTTTGTTGAAGACCTATGCTCCATAGGGAGCTGAAAGGTAGAAAAAAGAATGTGCACTGATGATGGTCCTAACAACAGTTATAACACTACAGCGTGGGTTATTTCTTTTAAATGAAAAAAAAAAGTGGAGAAGTAAACATCGACGTCATGTCTATCACATAACAAGTTACGGAATGAAGGGACGATAGTTGCAAATATCTGCTCCATCTACATTGGAGGGGGTAGGAATATGGCTCTCAAACAGAACACAAACCAGACCGACACATTTAATGCTTGCTATACAGGAGACGGATGTGGACCAGAGGCTGCAGTTAATGGCAAAACAAAGACCAATTTCTATTACAATGACTGCACACACACACAATTGAGAAGTGGAACCAATTCTGTTTACTGGTATCTGAACTATGCCACGTCCCGGAAGATTCACACCATTCGAATTTATCATCGAGCTAGCACTATGATTCAGGTTAAGAATGCCACTCTAAAGGCTTTCTCTGACAGTGGCGGTGTAGTGTTCCAGTATAATGATATATCATACCCAAACATTTCTGTGAACACTATTGTAGTCACCACACAAGCGACAATGGCACACATTAAGATTGAGTTCTCATCTACCATTTCGCAAGCCGACAGTGCACTGACGGTGAGTGAGGTGCAAACATTTATAGACACCTATTGTCTGGACGGGCATTCTTGGTCGTTTTGTGCAGTGTGTGCTACAAAGGCTACAACGTCATCATCGGTACGTGTCACGGCAACTGTTCACATGGGATCTATGGACATGACTGCTCCGGGTCTTGTCTTAGTGTCTGTCCTTTATGTGAGGAAAAATCCGGAAAATGCCTACAATGTAAAAGTCCTGGCTACATCTGTAGTGACACTTGTCCCGATGGTAATTTTGGGCTACAGTGCAAACAGACGTGTTCTGATGGCTGTGACATCATATGTGAACCGGAAAGTACAGATTGTACGTGCAAGAAAACGTACTACTGATCAGACTGTCTCTCCGGACAACTGTTTGAACGGAACCTGTGAACAGTTGTTAATTGGGGATACTACAACAAACCCACGCCCGTGCGCTGCCGGGGCCCGAAAGGGGAGTAAAGAATAGCGGCGCTGTACCCTACCAGGCATGTTCGTAAGAGGCGAGAAAGGAGGGTTAGGCATGGGACTGGCTATCCCATACTGTAAAAAAAGTAAGCCGAAAAAACTTCACAAACATGAACAAGTCAAAGAAAAATAAAGTTAATCCGTCAACCAGGAAAGAGAAGGGCTCTCTGTCTAAGAGACGTATGACGCAATCCGGAGAAAGCCATAAGGAGTCCGGGTTGCCGACTCACCCTTTGTCTACCAGGAAATCATCCAGAATTGGCACCTGGAATGTTCGTACCCTTAACGAACAGGGAAAAGCGGCACAAGTGGCAGCAGAAATGACCAACTATAAGATAGATATTCTGGGAATGTGTGAAACAAGATGGCTGGGAGCAGAGAGAATAAAATTGAATACAGGGGAGATGATTTTATCATCAGGACACCAGGAACCAGGAGCACAACATAGCGAAGGGGTAGCTATAATGCTATCAAAGAATGCACAGAAGACACTAATAGAATGGAAGGCAGTGGGACCAAGACTGGTGAGAGCAACATTTAGAACAACCAAAAACAAAATAAAATTACACATTATACAATGCTATGCACCAACCAACGATAAAGATGACTCAGTTAAAGATGATTTTTATAAACAGCTACAATGGCAGATGGATGCAAGACGAGCCAAGGATATTATAATCTTGATGGGAGACCTAAATGCTAAGGTAGGATCAGACAACAGAGGCTTCGAAGAGATTATGGGAAAACATGGACTTGGAGATATAAACGAGAATGGAGAGATATTTGTGAATTTCTGCGCCCTTAATCAAATGAGCCTAGGAGGAACAATATTCCAACATAAAAGAATACACAAAGCTACATGGGTGTCACCAGATCATAGAACGGAAAATCAAATTGATCACATATGTATTAATAATAAGTTTAAGTCATCCTTACAGGATGTAAAAGTATATAGAGGGGCAGATATAGCTTCTGATCATCATCTTCTGTTAGCCAAACTTAAAATTAAATTAAAAAGGTATAATACAACGAATAAGGGTAGAAAGTATTTCAATGTAGGGTTTCTTAAAGAACAAGGAATTAAAGATAAATTCGCAGTCACAATATCAAACAAATACCAAGTCCTCCAACAACTAGAAAATACAATAAATATAGAAGATCATTGGAAACAGGTAAAAAATATATGGAAAGAGACATGCGAAGAAACACTGGGGAAAAGAGAACGCCAGAATAAGGCATGGATGACAGCAGAGACCCTGGATAAAATTAAAGAAAGAAAGAACAAGAAAGCAGACATAAATAAAAGCAAAACAAGAAGTAATAAAGCCAAGACACAGGAAGCTTACACAGAGGTGAACAAAGAAGTGAGAAGATGCATTAAAAGGGATAAGAGGAAATATATAGATGAACTAGCTAAAGAGGCAGAAGAAGCAGCAAATAAAGAGAATATGAAAGAACTGTACAACAGCACAAAGAAATTAGGTGGAAAATACAAACAGATCAACGCCTTTATCAAAGACAAGAAAGGAAATCTGCTTAGTAATATAAGGGAACAAATGGAGAGATGGAAAGAACACTTTGAAGAACTTTTGAACAGACCCGGCTCAAATAATCCTCCAGATATACTACCAGCAGAAGAAGAGTTACACGTTAACTGCGGAAAACCAAGCAAAGAAGAAATAATGAAAGCCATCAAATTATTAAAAGATGGTAAAGCCACAGGACCAGATGAAATTCCTTCGGAAGCCATCAAAGCAGATATTAACACCTCTACCAAGATGTTACAGGATCTATTGGATAAAATTTGGGAGAGGGAAGAAATACCTAAAGACTGGAGAGAAGGTTATATGATCAAACTACCAAAGAAAGGAAGTTTACAGGAGTGCACAAATTATAGGGGAATTATGCTACTATCAGTGCCAGGAAAAATATTAGGCAGAATCATTCTGGAGAGACTAAAAGAGGCTATAGAGAAACACTTGAGAGATGAACAAGCAGGTTTTAGGAAGAACAGATCATGTGCTGATCAAATAACTACCCTACGTATAATAGTTGAACAAAGTTTAGAACTAAAATCCCCACTATATATTGGATTCATAGATTACGAAAAGGCGTTTGATAGTTTAGACAGAAGAATGCTTTGGAAGTTGCTGAGTCATTACGGAATCCCCATAAAGTTTATTAACCTGATAAAAACAATGTATGAAGGAACAAAATGTAGTGTGGTGCATGAAGGACAGCTTACAGAAGCATTTGAAATAAGAACAGGAGTAAGGCAAGGATGCCTCCTGTCTCCATTTCTCTTTCTACTGGCCATAGATTGGATTATGAAAATAACTCAAAACAACAGAAATGGGATCCAGTGGTCACTGACCAAACAACTTGATGATTTAGACTTTGCTGATGACATAGCTCTCCTATCACACAGCCATCAACAGATGCAGGATAAAATGAGTATATTAGATGAGAGATCACAACAGCTAGGACTAAAGATTAATAGAGATAAGACCAATATTATGAGAATTAATGCAGTTGGCAATAACCATATAAAACTAGGAGAAATACCTCTACTAGACGTACAATCTTATATATATCTGGGCAGTAATATAGATAAAGAGGGAGGAACAGAAAATGATACCAAAATAAGGATATCAAAAGCAAGAGGAGCTTTCATTGCACTGGGAAACATATGGAAATCCAAAGAAATTAGGCTAAATACAAAAATAAAAATTTTCAACTCAAATGTTAAGTCGGTCCTATTATATGGCTGTGAAACATGGAGAATGACAAAATTGACAATCACGAAAGTACAGACTTTCATTAATGGATGCTTGCGCAGAATAAAGGGATGGAAATGGCAGGACAAAGTCACTAACGTGGAATTATGGAAATGTACCGGTCAAATACCAGTGGATAAAGAGATACAGCGAAGACGATGGCGATGGATAGGACATACACTACGGAAGCCAACTGAGAGTATTTCACAACAGGCCCTTTTTTGGAATCCCCAGGGGAAAAGACAAAGAGGAAGACCAAGGAATTCTTGGAGAAGACAGATAGAAGCAGAGATGAAGATGATGGGGAAGACATGGAATGATCTTAAAAGAATGGCAAAAAACAGAACGACTTGGAAAGTGTTTGTTGAAGACCTATGCTCCACCAGGAGCTAAAAGGTAAAAGAAGACAACAAACCCAAGCATATGGATACCTTAATGTGTTTCTGTGCTGGACATAGTTCATTTCTTGGTGTTTTTCCGTGAAGCCATGGCTCACATCTTGATGTGTTTCTGTGCTAGCCGTGGCTCATATCTTGATATGTTTCTGTGCTAACCATGGCTCATATCTTAGCTTGTGTGTGTGTGTGTGTGCTGGCCATATCTCATATCTTGGTGTGTCCGTGTTAATCATGTCTCATATCTTTATGTGTGTATGTGTTTAGTCATATCTCATATCTTAGTGTGTATCTGTGTTAGTCATGTGTCATATCTTTGTGTGTTCATGTTTGGGTTAGATATCTCATATCTTTGTGTGCATGTTTATGTTAGTCATATCTCATATATTTGTGCGTGCATGTCTGTGTATGTCACATCTCATATCCTTGTGTGTGCATAGCTATGTTAGTCACATCTCATATCTTTGAGTGTGCATGCCTATGTTGATCTTATCTCATATCTTTGTGAGCAAGTCTATGTTAGGCATGTGTCATATCATTATGTGCATGTTTATGTTAGTCACGTGTCATATATCTTGATGTGTGTCAGTGTAAGTCATGCCTCGTATCGCTGTGTGCATGTATGTGTTGGTCACATCTCATATCTTTGTGTGTGCATGTCTATGTCAGTCATATCTCATATCATTATGTGCATGTTTATGTTAGTCACGTGTCATATATCTTGATGTGTGTCAGTGTAAGTCATGCCTCGTATCGCTGTGTGCATGTATGTGTTGGTCACATCTCATATCTTTGTGTGTGCATGTCTGTGTTAGTCACCTCTATTGACTCGGGCAGATGGTGCTCGTAAACCTGGGAGGGCCGACCATCTAAGGGCAGAATCCCCTACAGAAAAGATCATCTGCTGCCTTGCAGGAAGATTGAGGACAATCAAAGGCTAAGGAATGCAAACCTGAATAAAATGCTGGCTGAAATCAATCGGATGTACTGGGCCACTGGCGCATAACACAGTGCAACGTTTTAACGGGTGTTCAATCAGAGTGGATCCGGCAGACTCTAATTGTGATGTTCTGCCTGTGGGGGCGATCAACACACTTAACCTGACAGGTGACTTCATGTGAGAGTCTGGAATCCTACTCTGATTGAGTCCTAATCGCAGAGAAATAGAGAGAGAGAGAGAGTGAGAGAGAGAGAGAGAGAGAGAGATATGTCTATCACAAAAAGGTCATCTCTGGTAACAGAGCACATGCCGTCTATTCAATAGCTGGAAGAACTGTAACCCTTTAATGGCCGCGATTCCAAGACACCATAGACAAGAACATTGTGCATTTCAGTTCTTTGACAAGATTTCACATCGAAGGAGACACATCCTGTTACATTACATGGGCGTGGATTGGGAGATGAAGGAAGAGGTGGAGAAGGTGGAGAAGAAGGAGGAGAGGAAGGAGGAGGAGAAACAGAAATGAGGGGTGGGGTGGAAGAGAGAGAGAGGAGGAGGAGAAGGAGACGGAGAAGAATAAGAAGAAGAAGGAAAACAAAAAGGAGCAGAAGAATGAGAAGAAGCAAAATAAGAATGAGGAGGCGAAGAAGGAGGAGAAGAAGGAGGAGAAGAACGAGAAGAGGCAAAATAAGAATGAGGAGAAGAAGAAGGAGGATAAGGGAGAGAAGAAGCAAAATAAGAATGAGGAGGAGAAGAAGAAGGAAGAAGAGGTGAAGAAGGAGGAGAAGAACGAGAAGAGGCAAAATAAGAATGAGGAGGCGAAGAAGGAGGAGAAGAAGGAGGAGAAGAACGAGAAGAGGCAAAATAAGAATGAGGAGAAGAAGAAGGAGGATAAGGGAGAGAAGAAGCAAAATAAGAATGAGGAGGAGAAGAAGGAGGATAAGGGAGAGAAGAAGCAAAATAAGAATGAGGAGGAGAAGAAGGAGGATAAGGGAGAGAAGAAGCAAAATAAGAATGAGGAGGAGAAGAAGTAGCAGAAGAAAAGGAAGAAGAGGTGAAGAGGAAAGAAAAGACGGAGGAGAAGAAGGAGGAGGAGAGGGCGAAGGAGGGGGAGAAGGAGGAAAGTTAGAAGAAGAAGAAATTTGAGTGATCACTTTGGTTAAGACATGAACCAACGATCCAAGCCAGTAGCTCGTGTCATGAAGTTGTTCCTGCTCCATCATTGTTGTTCAAGACAAGAGGAGATACACACGGTTATCAAATATAACAAATATTCAATACCATACGGGGCCGCGTGTATGGCTGTAATAGCCATATAAAATAAACATTAAATCATGTTGAGCTGCTAGACTAACAAAAGGAGAAGAACAAATACAAAAAAAAAAAAAAACAGATTTCGACAAAAGCATTCATATCAGGAATATCAAACAAACAATTCAGATTAAACACAACGAATACACAATTACCATTTTTTTTTGTGCCCTTGAGTATTATGACTCCGATTTATGTCTTTAATGTGTACAGTTTGTACGATTATTCATTTTTTTGTCAAAAATTCTACACAATTTCCAATAAAGAAGTTGCTACAACAATGGCGATCAGCGAACGCTCAGTGAAACAACAAATCAAATGGTTTTCCCAACTAGAAAGAATGGATCAGCGAACACTCAGTGAAACAACAAATCAACTGGTTTTCCCAACTAGAAAGAATGGATCAGCGAACACTCAGTGAAACAACAAATCAACTGGTTTTCCCAACTAGAAAGAGTGCTATGTGATTCCTTATAACATAAAGCATATATTAAAAGAGTAAAACAGGAAAGAGCAAGAAACAGACACAGAGTAAGATGGACAGACAACATCAAAGAAGCGCTGTAACAACATCAAAGAAGCGCTGTAACAACATCAAAGTAGCGCTGTAACAACATCAAAGAAGCGCTGTAACAACATCAAAGAAGCGCTGTAACAACATCAAAGAAGCGCTGTAACAACATCAAAGAAGCGCTGTAACAACATCAAAGAAGCGCTGTAACAACATCAAAGAAGCGCTGTAACAACATCAAAGAAGCGCTGTAACAACATCAAAGAAGCGCTGTAACAACATCAAAGAAGCGCTGTAACAACATCAAAGAAGCGCTGTAACAACATCAAAGAAGCGCTGTAACAACATCAAAGAAGCGCTGTAACAACATCAAAGAAGCGCTGTAACAACATCAAAGAAGCGCTGTAACAACATCAAAGAAGCGCTGTAACAACATCAAAGAAGCGCTGTAACAACATCAAAGAAGCGCTGTAACAACATCAAAGAAGCGCTGTAACAACATCAAAGAAGCGCTGTAACAACATCAACTGACAATGAGTGAGGCCGGCAAAAGGGCGAGAACCAGAACGCTGTATTCCCTCGACACCATCACGGGTACAAGAGGAAGGAAGGAATCAAGTTTACTTCATAAACCTGGCAGTAGACAAACAAAGGAAAAGACGGTTAGAGGCCACAGAGATGGGATCTCTCAGAAGAATGTTGAAAGTTCCCTGGACAGATAAAAAGACCAATGAGAAAGTTCTCATAGAGGCCAACACAAAAAGGCAGCTCTTAAAAAACATCAAAAAGTAACAATCAACATTTTTCGGGCACATCAAGAGAAGAGGAAGGTTGGAATACTTGGTTACAACTGGCAAAATAAAAGGAAAGAGAGATCGCGGACGACAACGAGAGAAAATACTTGATAGCTTGGTGTCATGGCACGGAAAACAGTCCACAACAGAACTGATACGATGCACTGTAGATAGAAAATTGTGGAGGGACGTGATCACCTACGCCAACCGGTATGGCACCGGTTGATGATGATGATAAACCCGATGAAGGCTTTTGCCGCAACTTTGTAGTTTATCTTGTCTTTATGTTAGTCTAACTGCCCAAATACTATTATACGTGTATTTTATATGTACATGACAAGGTTAAGCTCGCAGGACAAAAGACATGACCGCTGGAGAAGTATCAACGATCATTGTGTTCTATGACTGGTAAGAAACCATTATTATTAGCAACATGCTATACTACTTGGAGTCTGTAGAAATGTGGTTTTACAGAAGAATGTTGAGAATACCAATAACAGCTAAGAAGAGTAATGAAAATGTTCTGAAAGAGATCAAAGCAAAAATAGAGCTAATTTCCAATATAAGGAAGAAACAATCATCATTTTTTTTTGGCTTTTTAATGAGAAGAGAAAGCTGGGATATATTGTAACAGCTGGGAAAATTGAGGGACGAAGAGATAGAGGGAAGCAAAGATAAAAAATAACAGACAGCTTAAGAGAATGGCTTGGTAGAAGGTCAACAACAGAAATGATAAATAGCTGCCGAGATCGAAAGTTGTGGAGAGACATGATCACCTACGCCAGCAGGCCCGGTACTTTATGATGATACTATTTGCATATTTCCTCGCTCTTATACGATCTTCACCGGCATCCCAACACGCACACACAAAAAAGACATACATAATCAGATACATCAAGATGCATCAAATGTAAACCAATGTTTACTAAAGGGTCGTTGTGTATATCGCATGCGCACTCTGCAAACTCCATGAAAACCCTGATGAGAACCTTGCAAACCATTCAACCGTCTCAACGTTCAATCCTCGCCTTAAAACGTCACGATAATTTGGCCATTTCGATCACAATCATAGAATTCATCCCATTTGAACCATCAATTCAATTAACCTTAATGTTTTACACAAACATGTCACTCCGTACTCGGAAATCCATATTATCTCCCCCTGCGCTGCACGGTTTCAGAAATATAAAAGCTATCTCCCACCACCTAGTAACAAGTAAAAACCATTGATACGTGCACACATGCAATTACAAGTTTCCAATCATTCCGGTGTTGCAAAATACGCTTTTGTGGAGACTAAACGTCAGGGAAAAAAAAAGAGAAGAAAATATCCCTATCTGAACTCGTAGCTAGCGTGTAGAATTGAGCTCTCGCCATTGCCTCGTGTTTTATTTCAGACTGCACAAGCAGATCTTTATGGATGCCTGCTCCTCAATTTTTATTGGAAAATAAAACAAATAAATAAAAAAAAAGTATTATTTTGTTGTTAGCTTGACAATCTCTGCGTGAATACTGTTTTTGTTATATTTTATGATATCTTTATGCTATTGATCTTTCTTCAAATTTAAATGACATTTCATTCTTCTTCCTTTCCTCTTATTATTATCATCATTATCTTCATTACTAGTAACGCCTTCCGTACGTTTAGCCGCACAGTGCGTCACTTCCAATTTGATTAGTGTAAACTGTCATCAAACCATCCTTTGTACATGTCTTGTATCATCTTGGTATAGGCGAAATATATTTCCTTGTTTAATTATCTAATAATTCATATGTCATATGTTAAGTTTAGATAAATATAAACATGTAGTTCATATTTAAAAAAAAAAGACAAATTTTGTCTCTTTAATCTTTACCGCTAAATTGATAAAAACCTTCCGTACTGGAAGATTTAATCCACAAATGATGATGATCATACACATACAAACACGTGTAATATGCTTGCTCTGATATCAAACTTATCATACATATATATATATACATGTATATATATTATCTAGAGCAACCAAATGTATTTATTGTTTCTACCTCTGGTTGACATTATTCTATTCATTTTTTTCATTTGATTTTAGCTGCGAGATTTGATTTTGGTGGTGGGGGGAGGGGGGGGGGAGGGGGGCACCTGCCAGCATCGGAGCTGAAAACGGGTAAAGACTCATAGCTGATCAGATGCCTTCCCACCTGTTTCTCTTGTCTCCCTTGTCCTATTCTGCCTTGAACTAACCATACATAATGGTCTTATCAAGGATCGTAGGTCTTGTAACATGTCCGTACAATTTTCATTTTAGTCCTTTAACTTTTCACAATAAGTGTTTATTTGGTCACACGAATCGTTGGATTTTGTTGCACTCTACCTTTGATAATGTGAATTGTGTGCTCAAGATGTTTTCTTCTTCTCCTTTCTCAATTATTTATTTCAGATAAACTCTTTATAACTTCTAATCTTATATTGTTGTATATTTTGTCTTTGTACATTCATGTTATATATATAGATATATGTAGTAAAGTAAAGAGCACTGTCACACCAAGTGACGTATAAGGAATATGATGTTAGTAACAATAATTTCTATAGACCTTCGGCACATGATTTTTTTGCGGTAATTTGGTCGGCATTACATCCGCGCCGCTTTACTTTCCCAGAAAAAAAAAATCTGGTATTCATTCAAGGCTGGGTGAAAATGAAAGCCGTCGATCAGAATCGAATCCGACCTCTTGTCCTATGTAGTCCAGCTCACTAACCACTGAGCTATCGCGACACTCTTGTCCTATGTAGTCCAGCTCACTAACCACTGAGCTATCGCGACACTCTTGTCCTATGTAGTCCAGCTCACTAACCACTGAGCTATCGCGGCACTCTTGTTATATAAATAGACTTTCGCTTATATTTCTTGATCTCTTCACTATTGTACCTCAGTAAAGGGTGTCCGGTTAGCGCAATCGATAGGCGGTTGGCTTAACACGGCAACAGCCGGGGTTCGCACCCTGGCGAGGACACCTGGGTTTTACTAATTCCCTAAAAATTAGTACCTCTGAAGTCGGAGTAAATCTGCCTGCATGGCGAGGGGCATCCTGTAATGGGATAAAACAGACTTTACACGCAAAATTCAGTCCCACAAAATTGAGTGGGTGGGACTTCGTCAGAGGTCAAAAGCTGACGAAAGCGAACGAACGTACCTCAGTAAGAAAAAAAACATCAGTAGTGTCGTGGTTAAAATAGAAGCTCAGGTGTCACAAAGCAGTATTGTTTGCGACCATAGGGAAGTGTAGAACCTCCACAATAGGTGGGTACACCTGTTTAGAGAGCGCGACCCAGTACTGTCTCTCCTGATGTTTGACCTTCCTTGACCAACGACCAGGTACCCACTATTTTTTTTTCCAGTTGGGTTAACTGGCGGGTAAGAACGAGTATCGACCCGTAGTGTTCTTCATGAAAAGCGAACGCTCTACCACTACGTTAATCAGTTGGTACTACGACTACGTTAATCAGTTGGTACTACGACTACGTTAATCAGTTGGTACTACGACTACGTTAATAAGTTGGTACTACGACTACGTTAATAAGTTGGCGCTACGATTACGTTAATAAGTTGGCGCTACGACTACGTTAATCAGTTGGCGCTACGACTACGTTAATCAGTTGGCGCTACGACTACGTTAATCAGTTGGCGCTACGACTACGTTAATCAGTTGGCGCTACGACTACGTTAATCAGTTGGCGCTACGACTACGTTAATAAGTTGGCGCTACGACTACGTTAATCAGTCGGCACTACGACTACGTTAATCAGTCGGCGCTACGACTACGTTAATCAGTCGGCGCTACGACTACGTTAATCAGTCGGCACTACGACTACGTTAATCAGTCGGCGCTACGACTACGTTAATCAGTCGGCGCTACGACTACGTTATCCAGTCGGCACTACGACTACGCTAATAAGTTGGCGCTACGACTACGTTAATCAGTCGGCGCTACGACTACGTTAATCAGTTGGCACTACGACAATGCTAATCAGTCAGCGCTCCGTCTACGTTATCCAGTCGGCTCTACGGCTACGCTAATCAGTCAACACTACGACTACGTTAATCAGTCAGCGCTACGACTACGTTATCCAGTCGGCACTACGACTACGCTAATCAGTCAACACTACGACTACGTTAATCAGTCCCTAGTAGTGGTTTGACGATGAAGTAAACATAATTGAATTCCATCTTGACGTTCTTCCTTCGACCCTTGGATAAAATAAAGGTTTACCCGCCTCGCTGGGCTGGAGGCAGTATCAAAAGCGAAGAGGAGCTGTCACTTAATGACGTTTAATGTTTCACACATTCATACTACAAGAGATAGTGATGTCCCATGGTGCGCTACAGTTTTTTTATCCTGGACTTTCTGTTCGCACTTTCCGTTGTTCATCTGAGGGATATTATGTGATTATGTTTATCCATCGGGATCCGCAATAGCTCAGTGGTTAGTAAACTGGACTAAAAAGGACAAGGGGTTGGGTTCGATCCCAACCGAAGGCTTCCGGGTTCACCTAGCCTTAAATAGGTACCGGATTTTTTTCTCGGTAAGTAAAGCGGCACTGGCGTTATACCGACCACATTATCCCAAAAATCATGTGCTGAAGGTCTGTAAAATTTATGGTCACTAACACCATATTCCCCATACGCAGCTCGGCGTGACGGGAGCTCCTGAAGGCCTGTCAAATTTATGGTCACTAACACCATATTCCACATACGCAGCTCGGCGTGACGGGAGCTCCTGAAGGCCTGTCAAATTTATGGTCACTAACACCATATTCCCCATACGCAGCTCGGCGTGACGGGAGCTCCTGAAGGCCTGTCAAATTTATGGTCACTAACACCATATTCCCCATACGCAGCTCGGCGTGACGGGAGCTCCTGAAGGCCTGTCAAATTTATGGTCACTAACACCATATTCCACATACGCAGCTCGGCGTGACGGGAGCTCCTGAAGGCCTGTCAAATTTATGGTCACTAACACCATATTCCCCATACGCAGCTCGGCGTGACGGGAGCTCCTGAAGGCCTGTCAAATTTATGGTCACTAACACCATATTCCACATACGCAGCTCGGCGTGACGGGAGCTCCTGAAGGCCTGTCAAATTTATGGTCACTAACACCATATTCCCCATACGCAGCTCGGCGTGACGGGAGCTCCTGAAGGCCTGTCAAATTTATGGTCACTAACACCATATTCCCCATACGCAGCTCGGCGTGACGGGAGCTCCTGAAGGCCTGTCAAATTTATGGTCACTAACACCATATTCCACATACGCAGCTCGGCGTGACGGGAGCTCCTGAAGGCCTGTCAAATTTATGGTCACTAACACCATATTCCCCATACGCAGCTCGGCGTGACGGGAGCTCTTTCTACTATGTTTATCCATAAGTCCTTTAGTCTTACTCGTGGCTTGAAGGCAAATTATCCGCTACTTAGAGGCCTGACTATATCCGTTCAACCCTTGTGAGATATCAATGTACAAATGCTCAAGCGTGAAATCTGCCCAGGCTGCTTATAAATCATATCAAAATGGCTCTGAAAACACTTGAAAATAGACTGGGGAGATTTTATACCAAATGAAACTGTGAGAGAAGAAGCCAAAAGAATATGCTTCCACAGACGGAGAAGACGCTGGGAATACATCAGTGATGTATTCAAAATGAATGAGAGCAGTCTCCAGCGCCAGACTTACACTTGTACATCGGATGACTAAAAGAGACTACGTACTGCAGTTAACAGAGATGGCTAAACTACGACCTTAATATGAAGAAATCAAGATTTTTAAGTGAATCGAAAGACATGATAGAAGTGTGATTTCTTAAACAGGTTTTTGACTAAAGAGAAACTAACTCTATATATTTGTTATCCATGATTATGGTAGTAAAAAAAAAGTAAAGTACCCCCCGTCACGCCAAGTGGCGTATAGGGAAATATGGTGTTAGTGACCCTATATTTTAGACCTTCAGCACATGATTTTTGGGTAATGTGGTCAGTATTACGCCCGTGCTGCTTTTACTTTCCAGAAAAAATCCGGTACCCATTTAAGGCTGTGAACCCCGAGCCGTCGGTTGGGATCGAACCCTACCCCTTGTCCGTAGTAGTCCAGTTCACTAACCACTGAGCTATCGCGGCTCCTACTAATTTTTAGGGAATTAGTAATGGTACTAACGTAAAATTCTAGAAAAAGGTACCAGTCAAATACCTTACATATTACTTATTACAAATTACTTACATATCCGTGCGTGTGTTTTTTTTGTTTGTTCCTGCTGAAGGCCTATTGGGCCGAAACGTCGTTTAATCTGTGTAGTCTACTTATCGCGTAAAGCTTCTAACATACCGTTTTTTATTTTTTTTTATTTTTCCTCACATTCAGCTTTGCTGCAGCTTCGCATTTTTATGCATTCATTTGCTTTTCTTTGCCTTAACCCCTTAGCAGTCAAATACCAGTGTATAAAGTGACACAACGACAACGATGACGCAGGATAGGACACATACTAAGGAAGCCACCTGAAAGTATTACACGAGAAGAGTCTTTTCTGTAATCCCCAGGGCAAGAGACAAAAAGTAAGTTCAAAATATTATTGGAGAAGATAGCAGAGATGAACATGACAGAGAAGATAAGGAATAATTTTAAAAGAATGGCAAGAAACAGAACGGCTTGGAAAGTGTTTATTGAAGACCTATACTCCACAGGGAGTTGAAAAGAAGTCGATTTCATTACCTGGGTAATTTTCATTCTTTTTAGAGTAGCAGCCATGTATGTGCAGCAAGGTGTAGCTCCATTAAATGTAAACCACATCTTCATGTTCTACTGTGTCTCAAATGGTGATATAAGTGTTCAATATATATATATATATATATAAATTGACATGAGAATACAAAAAGCAAATGCTGCCACATAACAGCTTTCACCATTGTTAAGACATCCAAACATTTCTATAGCATATAATCAACAAATGATAAATAGCATTCTCATACCAACTTTGTGCTATGAAAGTCAAACATGGACCCTTTCAAAATCACATTTAAGAAAGATCAATACATGTGAGATGCGATGCTTGAGAAAAGTAACAAACAACACAAGAAGAGGTAGAATACCAAATGAAACCATAACAAAAATTGTAGAAAAAAACCCTGCCAAGAATATATAGAACAACAACAACTTAAATGGTTGGGACACCATCACCATTAAGGGCGTTCTTCTCGAGAATGCATGGGAAAAGACTAAGAGGAAGACCTAGAAGAAGATGGATAGATGCAGTGACAGAGACATGTAACAACAAAGGAACATCACTAATTCAGACAGTTCGAGCAGCACAAGAACGACAAATGATATAACCACGACACCTTTTAGGTATCAGTGAGAAGGAAAAAAGAGGGAAGAAAAGAATCATATATATATATCTTTGGTAGTCGTGTTAGAATAGTGGAAAGTGAACATGTTTAGTGACACAGATTTCACCTCAAATTGGCATTTTAATTAAGATCTTAGAAAATAATACAGCATTTATGGATGAAGAAGACCTGAGCGTAGTACATACCACTAATTCGTAATCTTGATTTTTTATGAGTGGTTTCAACTTGTAACATCACGCATAAAATATATATATATATATATATATATATATATATATATATATATATATATTTAAATCAATATTTATATAAGAATGATAATGTGGAGGTAATGCTCGCAACAACAAAGATCAAAGATTGGCAAATCGGAGAGTTACCGGGGTATAATATTCAATTTTTAACGACACATTAATTTTTTTATTTTCAGATACGGCTCCTCCTAATTACTTTGAATGTAAAATAGAAGAAGCATGTGCATTTTATGGGAGCCGCGATAGCTCGGTGGTTAGTGAACTGGACTACGAAGGACAAGAGGTAGGGTTCGATCCCAACCGACGGTTTCCGGGTTCACCCAGCCTTTAATGGGTTCCGGATTTTTTTATGGGAAAGTAAAGCGGCACTAGCTTAATACTGACCACACTACCCCAAAAATCATGTGCCGAAGGTCTGTAAAATATATGGTCACTAACACCATATTTCATATACGCCACTTAACGTGACGGGGGCACTTTACTTTTCTTTACACATAGCTAAATATATCTTCCCCACTAATGTCGCATGGTACCGGGGCTCGTTAGGGGCTCTACTGACATACTTTTAACGGACATTCCACAGCAAGAATTAATAACCAAATACACCAACAAAAGAGGTAGAGGAAAAATCCCGCCATCCTTTGACCAAGAAATGGACGAACGGAATATTTGACACCATATTTGTGGTTAGTCGACGGTCCCGGTATCACTGCAAACGAATTAAAATCCATAATTGCTCAACCGTCTGTGCCAGTGGAATCATCCGTATTAACATCTCATCGCATTGAAGGATCCAGACTAAGAAAGACAGCTGAAGTCCCCATAATATCAGCCACAGCACACACCAAAAGACATAAGGCGTAACCGCATAGAAAGTGAACGCTACCGAACTGCCCTTCGTGATACGTTATCATCTTTATCGTAAGCAATCGGAATATCGAAACATGATCCGGATGACAAACACAGCATATGAAGTGCACAGAACTCTAAACTCAGTAGCTCCAGCAGCAAGTGGGACTTGGAATATGAAGAAACTGCAACAAGGAACGCTTTTCAGACACAGCCTCAACCGTTCCTGCCGCCTATTCGCCATATTACCCGGAAGACCTTTTGACATCATGTAAGAAACCATGCATGACCTCAAGCAAAGAACATTGTCAAGAACACTCAGTTTTGTCCCAATGCTGATAGACAGAAGTGGTTATAGAACAAGAACTATGTTCTGCCCCACACCACCTCATAAAAAGACTGTGCCCCACGCAGCCTCCTAAATAGACTGTGCCCCACACAGCCTAGTAAATAGACGGTGCCCCACACAGCCTCCTAAATAGACGGTGTCCCACACAGCCTCCTAAATAGACGGTGCCCCACACAGCCTCCTAAATAGACTGTCCCCCAGAGAGCCTCCTAAATAGACTGTGCCACACACAGCCTCCTAAATAGACTGTGCCACACACAGCCTCATAAATAGACTGTGCTCCACACAGTCTCTTAAATAGACGGTTCCCCACACAGCCTTCTAAATAGACTGTGCCACACACAGCCTCATAAATAGACTGTGCTCCACACAGTCTCTTAAATAGACGGTTCCCCACACAGCCTCCTAAATAGACTGTGCCACATACAGCCTCATAAATAGACTGTGCTCCACACAGTCTCTTAAATAGGCGGTTCCCACACAGCCTTCTAAATAGACTGTGCCACACACAGCCTCATAAATAGACTGTGCTCAACACAGCCTTCTAAATAGACTGTTCCCACACAGCCTCCTAAATAGACTGTTCCCACACAGCCTCCTAAATAGACTGTTCCCACACAGCCTCCTAAATAGACTGTGCCACACACAGCCTCCTAAATAGACTGTGCCACACACAGCCTCATAAATAGACTGTTCCCACACAGCCTTCTAAATAGACTGTTCCCACACAGCCTCCTAAATAGACTGTTCCCACACAGCCTCCTGAATAGACTGTCCCCACACAGCCTCCTAAACAGACTGTTCCCCACACAGCCTCCTAAATAGACTGTTCCCACACAGCCTTCTAAATAGACTGTTCCCACACAGCCTCCTAAATAGACTGTTCCCACACAGCCTCCTAAATAGACTGTCCCCACACAGCCTCCTAAATAGACTGTTCCCACACAGCCTCCTAAATAGACTGTTCCCACACAGCCTCCTAAATAGACTGTTCCCACACACAGCCTCCTAAATAGACTGTTCCCACACAGCCTCCTAAATAGACTGTTCCCACACAGCCTCCTAAATAGACTGTTCCCACACAGCCTCCTAAATAGACTGTCCCACACAGCCTCCTAAATAGACTGTTCCCACACAGCCTCCTAAATAGACTGTCCCCACACAGCCTCCTAAATAGACTGTTCCCACACAGCCTTCTAAATAGACTGTTCCCACACAGCCTCCTAAATAGACTGTTCCCACACAGCCTCCTAAATAGACTGTTCCCACACAGCCTCCTAAATAGACTGTTCCCCACACAGCCTCATAAATAGACTGTTCCCCTCACAGCCTCCTAAATAGACTGTTCCCACACAGCCTCCTAAATAGACTGTTCCCTCACAGCCTCCTAAATAGACTGTTCCCCTCACAGCCTCCTAAATAGACTGTTCCCACACAGCCTCCTAAATAGACTGTTCCCACACAGCCTCCTAAATAGACTGTTCCCACACAGCCTCCTAAATAGACTGTTCCCCACACAGCCTCCTAAATAGACTGTTCCCCTCACAGCCTCCTAAATAGACTGTTCCCACACAGCCTTCTAAATAGACTGTTCCCACACAGCCTCCTTAATAGATTGTGCCCCACACCACCTTCTAAATAGACTGTTCCTCACACCGCCTCCTAAACAGACTGTTCCCCACACAGCCTCCTAAATAGACTGTTCCCCACACAGCCTCCTAAACAGACTGTTCCCCACACAGGCTCCTAAATAGACTGTGCCCCACACAGTCTATTTAATAGACTGTGTGGTAGACTGCAGACTGTGCCCCACACCGCCTCCTAAACAGACTGCGCCCCACACTACCTCCTAAATAGACTGTTCCGGACACAGCCTCCTAAATAGACTGTGCCCCACACTACCTACTAAATAGACTCTGCCCCACACATCCTCCGAAATAGACACTGCACTACACCACCTCCTATATAGACTCTGCCACACACAGCCTCCTAAATAGACTCTGCCAAACACAGCCTCCTAAATAGACTCTGCCACACACAGCCTCATAAATAGACTCTGCCCCACACATCCTCCTAAATAGACTTTGCCCTACACTCCCTCCTAAATAGACTCTGCCCCACACATCCTCCTAAATAGACTTTGCCCACACATCCTCCTAAATAGACTCTGCCCCACACATCCTCCTAAATAGACTTTGCCCCACACATCCTCCTAAATAGACTCTGCCCCACACCACCTCCTAAATTGACTCTACGTCTCACAGCCTCCTAAATAGACTCTGCCCCACACCACCTCCTAAATTGACTCTGCCTCTCACAGCCTCCTAAATAGACTCTACCCCACAGCGTCTCCTAAATAGACTCTGCCCCACACAGCCTCCTAATTAGACTCTGCCCCACACAGCCTCCTAAATAGACTCTGCCCCACACAGCCTCCTAAATAGACTGCCCCACACATCCTCCTAAATAGACTCTGCCCCACACATCTTCCTAAATTAACTCTGCTCCACACATCCTCCTAAATAGACTCTGCCCCACACCACCTCAGATATAGACTCTGCCCCACACATCCTCCTAAATAGACTCTGCCCCACACCACCTCCTAAATAGACTCTGCCCCACACAGTCTCCTAAATAGACTCTGCCCCACACCACCTCCTAAATAGACTCTGCCCCATACATCCTCCTAAATAGACTCTGCTCCACACCACCTCCTAAATAGACTGCCCCACACATCCTCCTAATGAGACTGCCCCACACACCTCCTAAATTGACTCTGCCCCACACATCCTCCTAAATAGACTGCCCCACACCACCTCCTAAATAGACTGCCCCACACATCCTCCTATATAGACTCTGCCCAACACATCCTCCTAAATAGACTCTGCCCCACACCACCTCCTAAATAGACTGCCCCAAACATCCTCCTATATAGACTCTGCCCCACACCACCTCCTAAATAGACTGCCCCACACATCCTCCTATATAGACTCTGCCCCACACATCCTCCTAAATAGACTCAGCCCCGCACATCCTCCTAAATAGACTCTGCCCCACACATCCTCCTAAATAGACTGCCCCACACAGTCTCCCAAATAGACTCAGCCGCACACATCCTCCTAAATAGACTCTGACCCACACAGTCTCCCAAATAGACTCAGCCCCACACATCCTCGTAAATAGACTGCCCCAAACATCCTCCTATATAGACTCTGCCCCACACCACCTCCTAAATAGACTGCCCCACACATCCTCCTATATAGACTCTGCCCCACACATCCTCCTAAATAGACTCAGCCCCGCACATCCTCCTAAATAGACTCTGCCCCACACATCCTCCTAAATAGACTGCCCCACACAGTCTCCCAAATAGACTCAGCCGCACACATCCTCCTAAATAGACTCTGACCCACACAGTCTCCCAAATAGACTCAGCCCCACACATCCTCCTAAATAGACTGCCCCACACATCCTCCTAAATAGACTCTGACCCACACAGTCTCCCAAATAGACTCAGCCCCACACATCCTCCTAAATAGACTGCCCCACACATCCTCCTAAATAGACTGCCCCACACATCCTCCTAAATAGACTGCCCCACACATCCTCCTAAATAGACTCAGCCCCACACATCCTCCTAAATAGACTGCCCCACACATCCTCCTAAATAGACTGCCCCACACATCCTCCTAAATAGACTCTGACCCACACAGTCTCCCAAATAGACTCAGCCCCACACATCCTCCTAAATAGACTGCCACACACATCCTCCTAAATAGACTCTGACCCACACAGTCTCCCAAATAGACTCAGCCCCACACCACCTCCTAAATAGACTGCCACACACATCCTCCTAAATAGACTCAGCCCCACACCACCTCCTAAATAGACTGCCCCACACATCCTCCTAAATAGACTGCCCCACACATCCTCCTAAATAGACTCAGCCCCACACATCCTCCCAAATAAACTCAGCCCCACACATCCTCCCAAATAAACTCAGCCCCACACATCCTCCTAAATAGACTCAGCCCCACACATCCTCCAAATAAACTCAGCCCCATACATCCTCCTAAATAGACTCAGCCCCACACATCCTCCCAAATAAACTCAGCCCCACACATCCTCCCAAATAACTCAGCCCCACACATCCTCCCAAATAAACTCAGCCCCACACATCCTCCTAAATAGATTGCCTAGAACAATAAAATAATAAACTTCCCTGCAATGCTAAAACCTCACAGGACTACTTTACCTATATTACTCGAATACAAAATGTTATTGTGAGGTGGCCAGTGCTCCACCGCGCCGTTGTTTACCTTTATCAGCTAGCCCTGTATTCGTTCTTATATCACATTGGGTCAGAAGGAGAGTAACGGGTTTTGTTTGAGTGCCCGATATATTGACAGCACTGAAATGAATCAATTACAATTACACACAATGTCCTGTTACTGGCAAGGTCGGATATTTGCACTCAATTTCCCTAAATCCGATTCCCATAGGGACCACCTGGTGATCAGAATTACAAGGGACAAGACAAGGTTTTGTCGGAGATGTGCGCCCAACTTGGCATGCGAAATGAGTGCAGGTTATACAGAAGTGGAACATGTAGGAGCTTGTATAAGTTAGTTCATCATCATTATCATCATCAGCATCATAATCATTATCATTAACATCACTATCATCATCTCTATCATCCTCATCCTCATCATCATCATCATAATCGTTATCATCCCTATCACGATAATTATCACCATTATTATCATCATTATCATCATTATATCTTCATTATCATCGTATTTATCGCCACATAATCAGTATCATTATTATCGCAATTAAAATTATTATAATCATCATCATCACCAACTTCATTACATCATCATTATCATTATCATTCTCATTTTTCATCATATTTATCATCAGTCTCATTGTCATCATATTACTCATCATCATCATTATTACAATCATCATCGTCATTTAGCTTGTTCCCGTTGAAACTTGTCCCTCCTGACAACCACGATAAGTTTTCTCTGCCTTGCGCGAGATGTGAAACTCCCAGCCTCTGTAACACTCATTCAACTCATCCGCCTATCTTTAACCTAGGTCTTCCTAATTCACATACACCTGAACTGTGCTCTCCAAATTATCTTCTCTAGAACACTATGTCGTTTAACATAACCCAAATATTTTACACATATAAAATTCCATCCATGTTATAAAAAAAAGTAAAGTACCCCCGTCACGCCAAGTGGCGCATAGGGTGTGATATAGATAGCGTATAATATGGTGTGAGTGGCCATATATTTTACAGACCTACAGCACATGATTATTGGGGTAATGTGGTCGGTATTACGCCCGTGCCGCGTTACTTTCCCAGAAAAAAAAATCCGGTACCCATTAAAAGCTGGGTGAAATGGAAGCCGTCGGTTCGGGATCGAACCCTGTCTCTTGTCCTTTGTAGTCCAGTTCACTAACCACTGAGCTATCGCGGCTCCCTCATCCATGTTATATTTATTATCAAAATTTTTTTTAATGCAATGGCTGACACGTCTTGTGACGTCTTGTAGGGCAACAACAAGTTCTTCCACACCGGGCAGTCAGTGGCCATCCTTATCAGAGTTCCAAACTTCTGACCTATGCTATCCGTCTCTTTTTTCACCGTACATTACCCGATGTTCTTTGATTTCTCTTTTTTACATCTCTCAGATATGCACGGGAGAGTAAACGCGCCTGCCACCCAGTTTGCCAGACCATCAACTGACCAAGACCTAGCAGACCTACTTCCTCGTGTCTAACCCCGTAATTAGCATGCTCTCAAACAGGCTGGCTAAAAGAAGGAGAAATTAATATGTTTGTATATATATATATATATATATATATATATATATATATATATATATATATATATATATATATATATAAATGGTTAAAGCTTCACGTAACAAGTGCACAACAAAAACAAGAACGACGTTTCGGCACAATAGGCCTGTAACAGTAACAAACATACAACACACGTACACATATGTATTTAAAATAAAAAAATAAATAATAAACAAATATAATATTTTCGAACTAGAAAAATGTATTTGTAATTTTTTAAAAAAAAGCTGATAAAAATAAGCTAGGGTCGCCGTGTTCCCTGTAATGGTGGCTCTTACTGATATAGAAGACATAGTATTGCAGTACCTCTGGGCTGGACGACAAGTAGTATTCCAGGATTGTCTGGAATAAACGAACTCCAACTTTCCCAGTAAGATCCGGGAATGTCAAGAAAGTCATAGCGGCCAGCAACAGTCAATGGGTAAAAGGGCAATCTGTCTGCATCAAATCGTGACATTACGTGAACAACAACAATTCAAACTTGCACTGAAGGGTGGATCATGTGATAACATCTGAATTTCTTTTAAGTACATGATCTATCTCCGTCCATTTTCTACGTGAGATTATTGTGTGATTCTCCTCTTTGATACAGTTTTTGAGTAATTCTTCGTTGGGAATAATAACAAGTGGTCGTAATAGAACACAAGTTGTAGACAAAGAAATGAAATGAAGAATACTTGAACTAGCGAACACAGAGAAGTTGCTTGCTTGCGTTCGCCCGATGATTAAAGTATTCTAGAGTATTCTAGTAAAAAAAAGTAAAGTACCCCCCGTCACGCCAAGTGGCGTATAGGGAAATATGGTGTTAGTGACCCTATATTTTACAGACCTTCAGCACATGATTTTTGGGGTAATGTGGTCGGTATTACGCCCGTGCTGCTTTTACTTTCCCAGAAAAAATCCGGTACCCATTTTAAGGCTGGGTGAACCCGGAGCCGTCGGTTGGGATCGAACCCTACCCCTTGTCCGTAGTAGTCCAGTTCACTAACCACTGAGCTATCGCGGCTCCTACTAATTTTTAGGGAATTAGTAAAACCCAGGTGTCCTCGCCAGGATTACGAACCCCGGCTGTTGCCGTGGTAAGCCAACCGCCTATCGATTGCGCTAACCGGACAAGTATTCTAGTAGACTACATAATTACTCTTCATCATCCGCCCTAAAAGGACGTTAAGTGTGTGTGTCTGCGTTGTGTTGTGGTTTACAGTATAACTGTGATATTTGCGCCTTTCGGCCCAACACATCCGACTTCAGCACGACACAGAGAAGTGAAAACCACCATTTTAATAGCAAAGTCTGTGATACTTTTTTAAAAGTGTTTTTTCACGTCTAATCTTAGACGACATGAGTCGATTATCTTCTTTCTTCATCTCCAAGATTCTACTTTATTGCAGCAGAGTTTCAATCAAAGCCGTTAAATCGTGTGACATGCCCATCATCATTAAGCACAATATCGACTGGTGTAGGTAATGATGTGTTTGTACAACTTTGTGCCTGTTGTTGTGAATGAACTCCGCTGGTGATTTTCTACAATGGCGTTATAAAAGAAAAATTATGTTTTAGCTCAGAGTTATAAAACAGGACGCAAGAAACGTATTTTTCGACTCATATAAGCCTTCAAAGGGAGACAAACATTTATTATGTCACACATTTTAAAAGGAGATAACGTTCAGGCTGTTTATGAGGCAACACATGGGAGATAAACTTTCAGACTGTTTACGAGGCAACACATGGGAGATAAACTTTCAGACTGTTTACGAGGCAACACATGGGAGATAAACTTTCAGACTGTTTACGAGGCAACACATGGGAGAAACTTTCAGACTGTTTACGAGGCAACACATGGGAGATAAACTTTCAGACTGTTACGAGGCAACACATGGGAGATAAACTTTCAGACTGTTTACGAGGCAACACATGGGAGATAAACTTTCAGACTGTTACGAGGCAACACATCTTCAAAGGGAGACAAACATTGAAACTGTTGACAAAGCAAAAGTCTTCAAAGGGAGACAAACATTCAAACTGTTGACAACGCAAAAGTCTTCAAAGGGAGACAAACATTCAAACTGTTGACAAAGCAAAAGTCTTCAAAGGGAGACAAACATTCAAACTGTTGACAACGCAAAAGTCTTCAAAGGGAGACAAACATTCAAACTGTTGACAACGCAAAAGTCTTCAAAGGGAGACAGACTTTCAAACTGTTGACAACGCAAACAGTCTTCAAATGGAGACAAACATTCAAACTGTTTACTGCGCAAAAATCTTCAAAGGGAGACAAGCACTCAGACTGTTTACTACACAAAAATTTTCAATGGGAGACTAACACTCAGACTGTTTACTACAAACAAATCTTCAAAGGGAGACTAACACTCAGACTGTTTACTACAAACAAATCTTCAAAGGGAGACTAACACTCAGACTGTTTACTACAAACAAATCTTCAAAGGGAGACTAACACTCAGACTGTTTACTACACAAAATCTTCAAAGGGAGACAAACACTCAGACTGTTTACTACAAATAAATCTTCAAAGAGAGACAAACACTCAGACTGTTTACTACAAATAAATCTTCAAAGGGAGACAAACACTCAGACTGTTTACTACAAATAAATCTTCAAAGAGAGACAAACACTCAGACTGTTTACTACAAATAAATCTTCAAAGAGAGACAAACATTCATACTTTTTACCACGTAAACGTTTTCAGATGGAGACAAACACTCAAACTATTTACCGGGGAACAAATCTTCAAAGGGAGACAAACACATACTGTTTACCACGTCACAAGTTTTCAAAGGGAGACAAAAACAGACTGTTTACCACGTCACAAGTTTCAAAGGGAGACAAACACAGACTGTTTACCAAGTCACAAGTTTTCAAAGGGAGACAAACACAGACTGTTTACTACCTCAAAAGTTTTCAAAAAGAGACAAACACAGACTGTTTACCACCTCACAAGTTTTCAAAGGGAGACAAACACAGACTGTTTACCACCTCACACGTTTTCAAAGGGAGACAAACACAGACTGTTTACCACCTCACACGTTTTCAAAGGGAGACAAACACAGACTGTTTACCACCTCACACGTTTTCAAAGGGAGACAAACACAGACTGTTTACCACCTCACACGTTTTCAAAGGGAGACAAACACAGACTGTTTACCACCTCACACGTTTCAAAGGGAGACAAACACAGACTGTTTACCACTCACAAGTTTCCAAAGGGAGACAAACACAGACTATTTACGACTTCAAAGCCTTCAAAGGGATACAAACACCTACTTTACCACGTCACAAGTTTTAAAATGAGACAAACACAGGCTGTTTAAGATGCCAAAGCCTTCAAAGGGAGACAAACACAGGCTAACTCTTAATGACCGTAGTTTTTCTACCCAGTCACTACTGTTTTGCCACAGTTATTTTTCCTGAAAAATACTTCTTTCACTAAATCTTTCATATTTTCACTATAAAAAGTCATAGACATATAAATTAGGCATCAAATTGAAGGGCAAAGGACACCGATTCATAATCAGAAACAATATGTTGGGAAAAAATTGAAGGATAATAATTTAAGCAATTAATAATTAAAATAAAAAAAAATTAATATAAAAATTGGTACTCAACTACCAAAAATGGGTGTGGTTTTTAATCCAACAGTGCTGGAAATGTGTTTCCAAGTAAATATATCCACTTCTGAACAAATTAGGAAAGTTTCACTATCCTACGGAAACTAGTTTGCACTATACACACAATTCTTCATGGCATGTAATTTTTATGTGAAATTTTTACTCCACAGTTATTTTCCTGAAAAATACTTCTTTCACTAAATCTTTCATATTTTCACTATAAAAAGTCATAGACATATAAATTAGGCATCAAATTGAAGGGCAAAGGACACAGATTCATAATCAGAAACAATATTTTGGGAAAAAAATTGAAGGATAAGAATTTAAGCAATTAATATTTAAAATTGAAAAAAAATTTTTAATATAAAAATTGGTACTCACCTACCCAAAATGGGTGTGATGGTTAATCCAACAGTGCTGGAAATGTTTTTCCAAGTAAATATATCCACTTCTGAACAAATTAGGAAAGTTTCACTATCCTACGGAAACTAGTTTGCACTATACACACAATTCTTCATGGTATGTCATTTTTATGTGAAATTTTTTATGTACTTAAGAAGGGAGGTGTGGCAGTCAACTAAATATATTACACGGGTAAATAGATTAAATTCAAAGTTTATGTACAATATTTACATAGCCGCAACATTTTAATTTATTTATTTACAAGTCTGAATCAAATGTGGCCTTTGTGTGCCACAGTTTGAAACAGTGCTTTGGATACAGATGCGGCATACCATCACATCCTTCACACACAAAATTAGTCCGTCTTGGGGCACTAGGTTTGCTACAAACCTTACACCTGCGTTCCTTGTCGCTGTAGGAAATCATATGTTTTGTCCCCGCTAACCGCTGTATGGGGTTAGATATCGTTGGTCTGCCTGTTGAGACTCTGATGGCCCTCTCAGGTTCAGGCATGATATCAGCAGCCAGCCGAAGCAGGAAATCAATTAGAGATAACTTGAACTGCTTGAGATTCATTTTCTTGGCACTCACCAATTTATATAAAATAAAAGCATTGGTGCAAGCTATCTCCATCACCCAATGAAATATCTTCTTCCACCACTTCTTGCTCCGTCGCTTATGAACACCGTAGTAGCCAATCATTTGGTCGGCGCTGTCACAACCATTCATGTTTTGGTTGTAATCATGTATTACAACTGGCTTTGGCTTTGGCGTGGTGGTTAGTGCATTGTTGGCTTTTGTAGAGACAATGAGCACTGGCTTTTTTGTTTTTTTGTCTTTCCATCCCAAGCACATAATGGTGGAGTCATCCGTTTTCCAGCACTTTCTTTCCATGTGGGCAAGCTTCAGAGTTTTCACTTCTTGCGGAAAACCAACACGGTTGACTTGCAGTGTGCCAGTGTAATACTGTTTCTCCTGTAATAAATGATTTATCAGTGCTCTTGTGGTGTAGTACCTATCAGCAAAGATATGGAAGCCTGACCCCATATCTTTCAGGAGTGTATCAAAAATTTTGATGGCATTTCCACTGGTGACATCTTTTGCAGGATCATATGAGGTGTTAGCACCATAATAGGTCAGGAGGGACAAAACATATCCTGTGCTGCTGTCTACAAGGCCAAAGCTTTTTATATGGTATTTGCTTGGCTTTGTCGCATTGAACTGCTTGTACTTCCACTTTCCTTTGAATCCAATAATCATTTCATTGATGGAAATATTTTGAAAGGGAGTAAACGCAGCTTTGAAATTGGCTGTGAGCAGATCAACAAAAGGCTCTATTTTGTTTTTTCCTTCAGATACAGGCTCACCAACATGCAGCATTGTTTGGAAAATGCTAAAAAAATCTATCTCGTTTGAAATTTTTAAAATAAAAAGGAGTACTGAAACATTGAGTCTCCGCCGAGAAATAGTCACGCAGAGAGGGCCTGACATCTAGTCCGATGGCAATGGTCGTTGCCATCAATTAAAAAAATTCATACCGTGAAAACTCCTTCCAATTGTTGAAACAAGACCTCTTTAACGCTGGTGTATTTGTACTTATTTTATGTGCAGCATATTCATTTATGGAATTTACAATAAAATCAACAGTATTGTCAGTAAGCAATGCCTTGTAACAGTCAAAGGGTGAGGACTGTTCACTGAGGCCAGACTTTTCATTGACTCCAGGACTGCACCTTTCTTTAGGATGAAATCTAAAATTGTTGAAAGTAATAGTTTCATCATTGCTACTGTTGATGGTGTTACTGTTTGGTACTAAATCCCACTCACAAGAGCTGCCCCTAGCACCACTAGAAGACACTTTAGGCAATATTTTTCTACGCTTGGCACTGGGTCCAGGTTTCTGTAGCACCCCTTCAGAACTGCTGGGACTACTAAGAATATTTGCTTCTTCGTCAGAGCTACTAAAACTAACATCATTGAGATCACTATCACATTGAAAGTCCTCATAACATAATTCTCTAGCTTTATCTGCTGTTGATAATAATTTGCGTTTAGGAGCAAACGATACTTCACTGCTGCTAGCCATTTTTAACTTGTAAACACAAATCAGCTGATTGAATACTTAAAAAAAAACCAACTCAAATTTCGACGATATTGTGAAGAAAACAACACGCTGGATTAATAGAACTTCGTCAAAAGACAGGAAATTCGATTAGAGTGATATTCTTTCCGGATGCAGCAGTTTAAAATGTTTAATTTTCATAGTAACGAAACAAAATGAAAGCGACTTTGTCAGCGTTCTTGTGGAAGAAATGTGATTAAGCAAGCGTCGATGACAGAGCTCACACGGACGTAAAGAGTTGTCAAAGCCTTCAAAGGGAGACAAACACAGACAGTTTAAGATGCCAAAGCCTTCAAAGGGAGACAAACACAGGCTGTTTAAGATGTCAAAGCCTTCAAAGGGAGACAAACACAGACTGTTTAAGATGTCAAAGCCTTCAAAGGGAGACAAACACAGACTGTTTAAGATGTCAAAGCCTTCAAAGGGAGACAAACACAGGCTGTTAAGATGTCAAAGCCTTTAAAGGGAGACAAACACAGGCTGTTTAAGATGTCAAAGCCTTCAAAGGGAGACAAACACTCATAATCTTTGACCATTTCTTTCTCTTTTATTGTTTAACACAGTCTCTGTTTTCCCCTTATTCCCATTTACAACTGCCACAAAATACTGCAGTTGTTCTCTCGGTGATGAGTAGATGCAGCTACCTGCTATGTTGCACGTCTTATTTTTAATCAGCATTATTATCTCGTGTCTTTGGTTCATTGATATCTTAATTAGATTCACATTTCTGTTGGGCTAGACTCTTCATTTTGCTCATCCCATTTTCTAAAGTCCGACCCTCTAAATGAATATCGATCCAGACTCCGCAACATTGAATTTATCTTTTTTACTTACTGTCCGAATTGCTTCATCTAAATTTGCGGTTCGGCGTCTCCGACTCTTCTTCTCTTATATCCACATTCAAATTAAAGTTCTTGACTGTTTTAGTTCTTCACTATTTTAGTTATTCGCTGATTTAGTTCTTCATTACTTTAGTTCTTAATTGCTTGGATTCTTAACTACTTTAATTCTTCACCACTTTAATTCTTCACCACTTTAGTTCTTCATTGCTTTAGTTCGTCATTACTTTAGTTATTTTCGGCTTTATTCTTCATTCGTATAGTTCTTCTCTACTTAGTTCTTCACTGCTTCAGTTATTCACAGCTTTAATTACTCGCTACTTTATTTCTTCACTGTCTTAGTACTTCACTTCTATAGTTTTTCACTGCTTCATAGACAGAACATGTCTCTCAATTCTTGATTTTAATTTTTCTACTTTAATAGAACAGTTCTCCCTGCTTTTGTATTTTTACTGTTAGACTCTTTCTCAATAGATTTTCCCTTTCGTCATTTTTCTTAGAGTCATTAGCAAGTAACTTAGTTAGTTATGAATAGGCTTTAACCTGGCAACTTTACTGATACACTTGGTCCAGGTTGTCATAAGCTGACTGGGTCCATCTTTTGATGCTGCTCACCAATGCTACTTTTGGTCTGCCTCTGCCTCTTTTATCTTGTATTTTCCTACCAAAATTATTTTAGTAGGCTGATGTGTATGTTAACCTGTGCCAACAATCTTATTTGTGTTGGTGATAATGCTATACAAACAAACAAAATTTTAAAAAAAGAAATCACCGAGTACTCCATATCAATTACGAATATACAATAGACATGAAGTAATGCATGCATGCCAAGAATAAAAGGATTGGAATGACAAGACAAAATCACTAACGCAGAAATATGGAAAAGTGTCAATCAAATACTAGTGGAGAACAAGATACAAAAAAGACAAGGATGTTGGATAGAGCATATATTGGAAGTCAACTCAGAGTATTACAGGACAAAGTCCTTTTTTAAAATCTCCATGGGGAAAGACAACGAGGAAGACCAAATTATTCTTGGAGAAGACAAGTGGAAGCAGAGGTGAAGATGATGTGGTGTATGGGTTTGGCCCTGCTTCGGGCTGTCTGTTGTTCTTTGTGTTGACTGCTGTTGTTTTATTTGTGGGTTTTTCCGAGTGTTGTAAACATATTTGCCCCCCCCCCCCCAGGAAAAAAAATTATTCGATTATTCGTTGATCTGTTGCCTCGAAAGTTTCCGTTCATGATATATTCATGTATTGTTATTATTTGTCTTCATTTTTGTAGGTTAACGCTACGTTCATACATTCTTATCTGTTATTATTAGGTTTTTTTTGCTTTGGCCTCTTTCACAACGTTTTCATTGCTCTTCTTAGTTGACATTGCTATTCTTAACATTCTTCTATAAAATCTCATTTCTACAGACTTCAGTCATTTTATTTTCTGTTGGCTTGTTGTCCATGATTCATATCATTTGTTAAGACTGGTTCTACGTAACGTTTAGGAACTCTTTTACTTGTTTATATTGTCACAAACCGATTTCACAGTGTCTTCCTTTTTTTGGAAAGCTGCTTTTGCCTGAGCCATTCTGCATCTCACCTCTGTTTCCTTCCGTTGTATAGCATCTTATTAATGACCACGATTTTTTTAGAAGTACTTAGGTGCCTGATTATTTCCCATAGTTATTGAGTTATTGAGTTATTGAGTTATTGAGTTATTGAGTTATTGAGTTATTGAGTTATTGAGTTATTTGCGGGTCATCATCATTGAAATCCGAACATAATAAAATCCTAAGGTGCTCAGATCCCCTCCTCAACAATTCCCTCAGCGTCCAGCGACTGACGACTCCAGTTCTATGTTGGTTGATAAGTCTTCGTACACGGCCACTAAGTTTCTCGTTTCTGGCTGTGCCCATCTTAACTCCCATCTCTTTCATCCGAAGACGTGACGTGGACTCATGGTTGTCGAAGTCCGGTGTCCTTTCCACTTCCCGAAGGGCATTGATGATGTCCGCCAGATTAATTGGTTCACAGTCCTCAACAATAGCACAGCTAGCTAACCTGTCCGCGCTTTCATTTCCCCGTACTCCCGCATATCCTGGGACGTAGACAAAGGTGACCTTACGTATTTTTTACTTCTGCAATGACTCCACACATTGCATACGTACAAAACAGCCCTCCTCTTTTTTTATCATGCTCATCGAATCACTCAGTGTACTGGCGTGGGTGTAGTTTTGTGACTCTAACCACATGAATGCTCTGGTCACTGCCATCACCTCCATCCTCATGTTACTCGTGGTCATGACGTATGCACCACTGTTTTCCTTTACTAGTCTGCCTGACGAGCGTGCTGTAAATGCCTTTGCACTCGTTTGATGCCGTATTACAGATCCATCTGCATAGATGACTGCATCTTTCTCATCGGTGTTATCCAAGATGAGACCGTTGACCTCCGTCCGCATTTACCACGACTGAGTTCTGTTCCCTACATTTCCTGTAGAGTGTGACAATACACGAGAATGCCCCCCTGAATGACGTAGGCAACGGTATCCACTCATCGCCAGCGTTGATATTGGTAAGCCCACAGACTTGTATCCCATAGATTCCCATGAATATAATCCAAAGGTCCGTTGCAAAATCAATGCAGTCCTAGCAAAGAGATACTTTCTCATTCTTTACTATGTTCTAAAGCTGCCTCAGTGTAAACATGTGGTCGTTTCATGATTACATGATACTGTCCTTTCATAAAACCCGATTGCAACGATCGCAGGTGGTTTTACTGTAGTATACATGACAGCTTTCGACTATTTATTTTTCTATTCTATTCTATTCTATTCTATTCTATTCTATTCTATTCTATTCTATTCTATTCTATTCTATTCTAACCATGTAAACTGTTTCATTCCGGCCAGGAAATCCCCTACATCCGCTCTACCCCTTATCACAACATTTCCCAAAATCACATCGGTATATTCTGTTGACAAGGTCGCTCCATGCACGTCCTACTCGACTGCACAGGCGACGATCTCAAACCTCCGTAGTCGGCACTTACGACATATGTAGCGGGTAATAGTAACTCTATTCTTTTCTCCAATCACCGTAAGGGGGAGGTGTGCGCCTAACTGCTGCACTTAACTTAGTAGCTCTCACATCTCTCTACCGTGACCTAGGTCAGGGGAGCTAAGAATATAGCTACTGTCACTTGCCACGCATGTTGTAAGAGGAAGCTAAGGAGATTGATATAAAGGTCTTCGTCGATGTCACGAAGTTCGTACACCTGAGCTGAAACCATCTTTAGTGCTTTCGCTAGTGTGTGTGGAGAGCATGTGTCTGTCCGGGGAACGTGATGAGAATGGAATATGAGTACTATAGAGTTGTCTGTTGTGCAATGAAGATGGTATGTCGATTAAACCAAACTAAACTACACTAAACTAAACTAAACTGAACTGAACTGAACTGAACTGAACTGAACTGAACTAAACTAAACTAAATTAAACTAAACCAAACTAAACTAAACTAAACTAAACCATTTTGTGTTAAAACTTCTCTCAATAGCTTTCGTTGCTTTATTTTGATCTGTCTCTTTGTCTGTCTGTTTGTCTGTCTGTTTGTCTGTCTGTCTGACTGTCTGTCTGTCTCTCTATCTATCTGTCTGTCTGTTTATCTGTCTTTCTGTCTTTCTGTCTATAACATATTCAGACCGAATAAACATTTTCCACTGCGAAACAAGATAGATTTCACAACCCACCCATTTTCGACCAAAAAAAAACAAACAAACAAATATATCCTGGACCATATCGATTTAAGTATTGTAAACTACCTTTTCTCTAAACGTCTAGTCGATGACTTGTACACGACACTTACAATCTTGTGGCTGTAAAGTTACATTCAAACATTTCTTGTTAATTATAACTTGACGGCGATGCTGAAAAGCCTGTATCATTATATTTCCTTCCCTAAAAATGTCAGTTTCAGATTGATACGTTTCAAACACTAAATCTAAAGCGGTGTTTTCTCTTATCATTTGATTGTTTTCTGGATGCAAGTTTATTTTATGCGAGGTCACATGTTTATACTTGTTATGTTGTTTTAGTGACAAACTGAACAGCGAGCGTCAACAGAGAACTGGCAAAAAAGGTGACTAGCTGTACTTTCTGTAGTGGTGGAGTCTTTTAACATCATCACCATCATCAAGTACCGAGCCTGCTGGCGTAGGTGATCATGTCTCTCCACAACTTTCGATCTTGACAGTTATTTATCATTTCTGTTGTTGACCTTCTGCCAAGCCATTCTCTTAAGTTGTCTGTTATTTTTTTCTCTTTGCTTACCTCTATCTCTTCGTCCCTCAATTTTTCCAGTTGTTCTCTTCTCATTACATGGCCAAAAAATTATGATTGTTTCTTCCTAATATTGGAAATTAGCTCTCTTTTTGCTTTGACCTCTTTCAGAACATCTTCATTACTCTTCTTAGCTGTCCATAGTATTCTCAATATTCTTCTGTAAAACCACATTTCTAAAGACTCCAGTGATTTTCTTGTCTGTTGTCCTATTGTCCATGATTCACATCCATATGTTAAAACTGGCTCTACATAACATTTAAGGGAGCCACGATAGCTCAGTGGTTAGTGAACTGGACTACAAAGGACAAGGGGTAGGGTTCGATCCGAACCAACGGCTTCCGGGTTCACTTAGCCTTTAAAGGGTACTGGATTTTTTTCTGAGAAAGTGAAGCGGCACGGGCGTAATACCGACCACATTACCCCAAAAATCATGTGCCGAAGGTCTGTAAAATGTATGGTCACTAACACCATATTCCCTATACGCCACTTGGCGTGACGGGGGTACTTAACTTAACATAACATTTAAGAACTCTTTTTCTTGTTTCTATTGTCACAAATGGATTGCATAGTATCTTCCTAATTTTTTTGAAAACTGCTTTTGCCTGAGCCATTTTAACATAGATAAAACATAATTTAAGTATATCTAGAATAGACAAGATGTAGACTCAATTGATATATAAGTCATTTTAGTATACTACTTCTAGGATAGACAAGGTGTAGACTCTATTGGTGCAGAAGACATTTTTGTTTTCTACCTTTTGGATACACAAGGTGTAGACTCTATTGGTGCAGAAGACATTTTTGTGTTCTACCTTTTGGATACACAAGGTGTAGACTCTATTGGTGCAGAAGACATTTTTGTGTTCTACCTTTTGGATACACAAGGTGTAGACTCTATTGATATGTAAGTCATTTTAGTATACTACCTCTTGGATACACAAGGTGTAGACTCTATTGATGCAGAAGACATTTTTGTGTTCTACCTCTAGGATAGACATGATGTAGACTCTATTGATATAGAAGATATTTTAGTATACTTCTTCTTCTACCTTTTTAGCTCCCTGTGGAGCATAGGTCTTCAACAAACACTTTCCGAGCCGTTCTGTTTTTTGCCATTCTTTAAAGATCATTCCATGTCTTCCTAATCATCTTCATCTCTGCTTCTGTCTGTCTTCTCCAAGAATTCTTTGGTCTTCCTCTTTGTCTTCTCCCCTGGGGATTCCAAAAAGGGCCTGTGGTGTAATACTCTCAGTTGGCTTCTGCAGTGTGTCCTTTCCAGCGCCATCGTCTTCGCTGTATCTCTTTATCCACTGGTATTCGACCGGTACATTTCCATAATTCTATGTTTTTTAGTGATTTTGTCCTGCCATTTCCTTCCTTTTATTCTGCGTAAGCATCCATTAATGAAATTTGAGTATACTACCTCTAGGATTGACAAGATGTAGACTCTATTGGTATAGAAATTATTTTATTGTAATATATCTAGGATAGACATGCTGTAGATTATATTGATATAGGGCACATTTCATAGTAGAAAAACATCTAGGATGGACAAGGTGTAGGCTCTTTTGATATAGAAAGCATTTTTTGTAGAACCTTTAGGATAGACATGATCCAGCAGTACCTGGGAAATCAGAAATTAGGAAACCATTGCAACCTCCACAAGCAATTTCCGAGTCTTATAACCAATGATTATTGTCGATCTGTTGGAATGAGATTACCATTAATCCACATTAAACTTCACTCGATCAAGCAGTCGTTTACTTTGTTCTGCGTGAACCTCATTACAGTCAAATCACGACATTGTTCGAAATCAAAATCATTTACCCACCCCTTCACCAAACCGCAGAAAAAAAAATTAAATAAAACAAGAGAATGGGAGCCGCGATATCTCAGTGATTAATGAACTGGGCTACAAGGGACAAGATGTAGGGTTCGATCCTGTTCGACGGCTCCCTGGTTTATCCAGTTTTAAATGGGTACCGGATTTTTTTGGGGAAAGCGGCACGGGCGTAATACCGACCACATTACCCCAAAAATCATGTGCTGAAGGTCTGTAAAATTGATGGTCACTAACACCATATTCCCTAGATCCACTTGGCGCGATGGAGCAATAAAAACACAAAAGGATAGCAGCAAAATAGATCTGAGAGTGACATCAAGGAATCAAAGAACCCTGGCTTGTTAGAATATGTTTAGAACATAGGAAACATACGAGTTTGAAGATTTCTATCACCAATATTTCGATGCGAGAAGGTTCTCTAAATCTTCATATTCTTTGATACTTCTAAAGTCTCGTTCTAGCTACGACTTGCAAAAAATAATCTAAAAAAAAATACATAATATAAATTGAATGTAGCACATATACGATATGGTTATATAGTTGAAAATGTAATGACCTCGACACAAGTGCAGTTTAGTAGCCAGACTGTCTCCAGTGTTCAACGGACAACTCTGTAGTAGTGCTCAAATCCCCTCTCATGACATTCTCCATTATGAAGCACGCCAGCCACAAAATGGCAAAAGTACTGAAGATGGCTTCAATTCAGATGTATTCTATACACAGATGAAGACCCTGTCCACACCTTTCTTAACTGCTTTTTTTACAATATGCAAGTCAGGTGACAGCGGCTCTATTTTAGTTTACAATATGCAAGTCAGGTGACAGCGGCTCTATTTTAGTTTACAATATGCAAGTCAGGTGACAGCGGCTCTATTTTAGTTTACAATATGCAAGTCAGGTGACAGCGGCTCTATTTTAGTTTACAATATGCAAGTCAGGTGACAGCGGCTCTATTTTAGTTACAATATGCAAGTCAGGTGACAGCGGTTCTATTTAGTTTACAATATGCAAGTCAGGTGACAGCGGCTCTATTTTAGTTTACAATATTCAAGTCAGGTGACAGCGGCTCTATTTTAGTTTACAATATGCAAGTCAGGTGACAGCGGTTCTATTTTAGTTTACAATATGCAAGTCAGGTGACAGCGGCTCTATTTTAGTTTACAATATGCAAGTCAGGTGACAGCGGCTCTATTTTAGTTTACAATATGCAAGTCAGGTGACAGCGGCTCTATTTTAGTTTACAATATGCAAGTCAGGTGACAGCGGCTCTATTTTAGTTTACAATATGCAAGTCAGGTGACAGCGGCTCTATTTTAGTTTACAATATGCAAGTCAGGTGACCGCGGTTCTATTTTAGTTTACAATATGCAAGTCAGGTGACAGCGGCTCTATTTTAGTTTACAATATGCAAGTCAGGTGACAGCGGCTCTATTTTAGTTTACAATATTCAAGTCAGGTGACAGCGGCTCTATTTTAGTTTACAATATGCAAGTCAGGTGACAGCGGCTCTATTTTAGTTTACAATATTCAAGTCAGGTGACAGCGGCTCTATTTTAGTTTACAATATGCAAGTCAGGTGACAGCGGCTCTATTTTAGTTTAACCTAACCGTGATCATGACCTCGATAGCCACACGAACGTGGCAGGAGATAGCAGTTCTATTCTTCTCTCCCCTGACCATGATCAGGACTGCGATAGTCATACCACCGTTTGTATGATGTAGTTTAAGGCTCAGTAAAGCTAGGAAATGTCCGTCAGGATCGAACTCGACCTTATGTCTTCGGTTGCTCAATTCACTGAACTCTGGTGTCTTGATTATCCCATTGAGCAAGATGAGCCAGGTGTCCGAATAGCCAGGGGCCCAATTGAGCCAGGTGTCTGAATGAGCCAAGTATCTGAACGAGCCAAGCGTCTAAATGAGCCAGATGTCTTAATAAGCCAAGTGTCTGAACGAGCCAGTGTCTAAATGAACGAGGTGTCTTAATGAGCCAAGTGTCTGAATGAGCCAGGTGCCTTAGTGAGCCAAGTGTCTGAACGAGCCAAGCGTCTAAATGAGCCAGGTGTCTTAATAAGCCAAGTGTCTAAATGAGCCAGGTGTCTTAATGAGACAAGTGTTTGAACGAGCCAAGCTTCTAAATGAGCCAAGTGTCTGAATGAGTCAGGTGTCTGAATGAGACAAGTGTTTGAACGAGCCAAGCGTCTAAATGAGCCAAGTGACTGAATGAGTCAGGTGTCTGAATGAGCGAGGTATCTGAACGACCCATGTGTCCGTGTGAGCCAAGTGCCTGAATGAGCCAGGAGTCTGAATGAGCCAGGTGTCTGAATGAGCGAGATGTCTGTATGAGCCAGGTCTCGAATGAGCCATGTACCTGAGTGAGCCATGTGTCAGGATGAGCCAAGTGCCTGAAAGAGCCAGTTTCCTGAATGAGCCAAACACCAATTCATTTTTGTTTCAGTTGGAATGATCGGAGACCGTTCACATTCTCGCCAAGCCACCACGCTACTGGAATTTTCTAAAAGAATGTAACAAATTCCGATTTATTTTTAACGAAGAAGAATATAACACGTCACAACTCGCACAAGCGTCCAAGTTTACGCCGGGGTGAGCTAGAAATTTCTGGTTCTGGGTGACCTCAGATAGAAATATCTGGTTTATACCGCCTTGAGCCGCATTAGATGTAGCTCCGCTGCTCAACAGGAAGCAAATGAAGCCTTTAAGATGAGCTTCAAAAGTTCTTACAGCAGAAGGATTATCTTCTCCAACATGATGTTAATGTGTGTGAATCAAAGTTTTTCTTTAGGAAATGCCCGAGCAAACAAACGTCACAAAGAAAATGTCTACGCTAAAGAAAACGATTTCGTGAAATATTTTTTTGGGGGGTTCCTATTTCAAAATTTTGACTTGAAGATTACAATGTTTTCTGTATTTCATAAACAATTTCATACGTTTATTATTAAAACTAATATTCCGCAGAGAAAAAGATGGCAACTTTTTGAGAGGAAAATTACTTTTAAAAAAAAAACAATAAAAATTAAACATTCAATTTTTTTTAGTTTTTTATTTAAAAAAAAAGAATCCGCGCGCAAAAAAAAAAAAGAAAGATAAAAAAAAGACACAGTTTGGCTTTTTGGTTACCGCCATTATCATTACGCCCGCACAGCGTCCGTTATCGTTGAGATCTATTTCATAATAACACTAGAATGTTTCAGTGCATGAAATCTGTAGCACTGGCGGATACTCTCATGGGTACTTTCAGAAATAAATGGTTGATTATTCTGAAAGATGGTAGAAATTGTACTTTTATTTCTTCAATATGTCTGGACAGCCGTGAATGGCGAACTTTGTTTTGCTTTCCAGCTGTTATGGTTGCTTGTATGTAAGTAAAAGTTCACTCCAAGCCGTGACTGGTGTATGGGGAATATGGTGTTTGTGTTTTGTGCCCCCCCACCCCCTTTTTTCCATTGATCAACGGTACGTTTCCGGATGATGTCGAATTTTGTTTTATCAAATTACGACATTTAGGATGTCTGCTGGACATGACTAGAAACCAACGTTTTGTCTTGAAAGTGTTGTGTCAGGCATGGTGCAGGTTTCCGGGAAAATCTGAACACAAATACTGACCATGCGACCAGTTCATCGTGTGTCATGATGTTGTCCTTACCCCTCCATATACAAATACTGACCATGCTACGAGTTCATCATGTGTCATGATGTTGTCCTTACCCCTCCATATACAAATACTGACCATGCGACCAGTTCATCGTGTGTCATGATGGTGTTCTTACCCCTTCATATACAAATACTGACCATGGGACCAGTTCATCGTGTGTCATGATGTTGTTCTTACCCCTCCATATACAAATACTGACCATGTGACCAGTTCATCGTGTGTCTTGATGTTGTTCTTACCCCTCCATATACAAATACTGACCATGTGACCAGTTCATCGTGTGTCATGATGTTGTTCTTACCCCCCCCCCCCCATATACAAGTACTGACCATGCGACCCATCGTGTGTCATGATGTTGTTCTTACCCCTTTTTCATGAGAAAGGGCAAAGAGTCAACTTCACTTGATCACCGAATCAATTCAGTTGTTTGGGGGTGGGGGTGTATGTTTACAACCATAACAAAATAATTCACAAAAAATCAACAACAGAAGAAAGAAACAAAGATGAAGGACAGCTCGAAGCAGGATCGAACCCTTATTCCTCGACACAGCGCCTTGCCACGAACAAGTCTTCAACGTGTATCATCTTCATCATCAAGTACCATGCCTGCTGGCGTAGGTGATGATTGCTCTCTACAACGTTCTATCACGACCGTTATTTATCATTTCCGTTGTTGACCCTCTGACAAGCCATTCTCTTAAGCAGTCTGTTATTTTTTCTCTTTGCTTCCCTCTAACTCTTCTTCCCTCGATTTTCCAGTTGTTAATATCCCATCTGGTCCGTTCTCATTACATAACCAAAAATTGTGATTGTTTCTTCCTAATATTGAAAATTAGCTCTCTTTTTGCTTTGCCTTCTTTCAGAACGTTTTCATTACTCTTCTCAGCTGTCCATGGTATTCTCAACATTATTTTGTAAAACACAAATTTCTACAGAATCCAGTGATTTGCTTGTTTGTTGTTCTATTGTCCATGATTCGCCTCCATATGTTAAGACTAGCTCTACATAACATTTATGAACTCTTTTCTTATTTCTCTTGTCAAAAATGATTGTATAGTATCTTCCTCATTTTTTGGAAAGCTGCTTTTGCCTGACCCATTCTGCATCTCACCTCTTTTGTACATCTTCCGTCTGAGATTAATAAAGATCCCAATTTTAAAAATTCATTTACCTATTTTATTATTGTTCTACTTGTCTTTATTTTGCACTGAGGTGATGTCGTTTTCTTTGTTGTTACCATTACTTATGTCTTTTTGCTATTACGGCTGAGTCCTTTATTTTTGCTTTCTTTCACTATAAGTCTAACAGTTATTGTTACTCATTTTCACTCTTAGCGATTAAGACTGTATCATCAGCATACCTTAGATTATTTATATTATGACATCCGATATATATATATATATATATATATATATATATATATATATATATATGATATATATATATATGTATATGATGTATATATTCATTGAGGAAATAGCGGATTTGGTAGCGAATGAGATACCCTTTTACTTTTAATGTCTGGTAATTGTTATGCCTACAAATGTGAGCATGTAGCGTGTTAAACTTCGTGTATTTTTGCTTTTTTTGTTCTCTTTAAACACTCCATTCGTGATGTTGACAATCCCGAGCCGTCCATAGAAAGTGTTCATGGTTCACCTGAGAACTGAAAGCTTGCGTTAGATCTGTGAGCCGTGTTAAAAGTTGCATTAATACTCAGGCCAGAGCGATCTACCATGAACTGTCGTTGCCAGAGGATCAGAATACAGGCGGCTAACATGTTATCTATACTGTTTCCTGTGACTACGTTGTCATGGTAATGAGTCTTTTCATGCGTTGCCATGCGGTACATTGAATTCATTACAAAATGGAAACAAAATAGAAGCGTAGGTTGTTTTCAGTTTGACCATAACTTGTTTGAGGATCATTACTATAATAAAATTATGTTACAAACAAAAGTAAATATTTGAGCAATATATGTTGTAGAATAGAGTTTATAAGAGCAGAATATTTTGTAGAAAAGAATCTATCATAGAAATGTGTGTTGTACGACTGCTTCTGTATGGGCAATATATCATCGGTATTGTTCTATAAAAGTAAAATATCTTGTAGGAGAGTTATCTGAGATAAATGACCAATCAACCACTAATATCATCAGTAATAAAGAAAAGACAATGGTCATATGTTGGACATGTGTTGGCCATATACTGAAAAGAGATAATAACCAAATAACAAAGCAAGCCCTCATGTGGGAAGCAAAAGGAAGGAGGAAAAGAGGCCGACTCTGAGAAACACCGAGAAGAACAATGATCAGAGAGGCAAAGGTAGCAGGAATCGGCTCCTCAATGAGATCGAGATGCTTGCACAGACCAGAGACAAATAACGAGATTTGATAACAGATCTTTGCAAGGATTGAGACTGCTAGAAAGAAAATGTATAAAAAGAGAAAGAATATCTGGGTCTATGCCCTATATTCCACGGATATACACGGATCGAAAGGTCAACAGAAAAATAGGTAGATAGTTTCTCTAAATGCAGTGTAATATTGTATGTTATATAATAGTTTCCATCCGAGTAATATTTGTTGTAGTACATTTTTCTTTTCTTTACATTTCCTTTTCTTCGCCTCGGGCCAATAACAAATGTACTCTTGTAAAGAAGACAGCATATGTATCATCATCATCATCATCATCATCATCAAGTACCGGGCCTACTGGCGGAGGTGATCATGCCTCTCCACAACTTTCGATCTCGGCAGCTATTTATCATTTCTGTTGTTGACCTTCTGCCAAGCCACTCTCTTAAGCTGTCTGGTATTTTCTCTCTTTGCTTCCCTCTATCTCTTCGTTCCTCAATTTTTCCAGTTGTTACAATATATTCCAGTTGTTCTCTTCTTATTACATGGCCAAAAAATGATGATTGTTTCTTCCTAATATTGGAAATTAGCTCTCTTTTTGCATCTTCATTACTCTTCATAGCTGTCCATTGTGCTCTCAACATTCTTCTGTAAAACCATGGTTATGGTTAGGGTTATGGTTATGGTTATGGAAGGCCCCGGTATCACTGCAAACGAATTAAAATCCATAATTGCTCAACCGTCCGTGCCAGTGGAATCATCCGAATTACTAACTCATCTCCAAACAAAGAAAGGTAGCTGTAGTCCCCATCATAGCAGTCTCAGCACACGCCAAAAGACATAAGGCGAAACTGCACAGAAAGTGAACACAGCCAACTGTTCCCTGTCATACGATATCATCATTCATCGTAAACCATTGGAATATCGAAACATGATCAACACGGATGATACACACAGCTCACGGTGTGCACAGAGCACTTAACTCAGTAGCTCCTGCAACAAGCCGGACTTGGAATATGAGGAAACTGCAACAAGGAACACTTTTCAGACACAGCGATTAAAAGTTCCTGACGCCTAACCGTCATATTGATCGGTATTCCGACGATGACGTATATTGCAATCAACACAGAACACACTATCACGCACACTGTAGAGGATTTCAGATCACATGCATGTACTCCACTTCACCGGGAAGTTCCCAACAGTGGAACGTTTTATCTATACACTGATCTGCATTGGAAAGATAGAATTAACCATCTTTCCGGCTCAAAAAACGTAACAGTGAACGTGACCGCGCCATCTTCTTTCAGTGATTTTCTTGTCTGTTGTCCTATTGTCCATGATTCGCATCTATATATTAAGACTGGCTCGACATAACATTTAAGAACTCTTTTTCTTGTTTCTATTGTCAAAAATGGATTGCATAGTATCTTCCTCATTTTTTTGGAAAGCTGCTTTTGCCTGAGCCATTCTGCATCTCACCTCTTTTGTACATCTTCCGTCTGAGGTTAACAAAGTTCCCAAATATTTAAATTCATTTACCTGTTTTAATATTTTTCCACTTGTCTTTACTTTGCACTGAGGTAATGTCTTTTTCTTTGTTGTTACCATTACCTCTGTCTTTTTGCTATTAAGGCAAAGTCCATTTTTGGCCATGTAATGAGAAGAGAACAACTTGAATATATTGTAACAACTGGAAAAATTGAGGGACGAAGAGATAGCGGGGAGCAAAAAGAAAAAATAACAGACAGCTTAAGAGAATGGCTTGGCAGAAGGTCAACAGCAGAAATGATAAATAGCTGCCGAGATCGAAAGTTGTGGAGAGACATGATCACCTACGCCACTAGGCCGGTACTCGATGGTGATGATATTGCTAAGATTGACAACAGCTATTTTTAGCAGTTTCTATTTTGATGTCTCCCTAACTGGTGCTACTAGAAAGTATGTGAATGTTGTCTCTATTGAACAAAATCCTTATTTTCTCATTTGACTTATGCAGAGTTACGCATCATCATAAAGTACTATGCCTGCTGGCGTAGGTGATCATGACTCCCCGCAGCTTTCAATGTCGACAGTTATTTGTCATTTCTGTTGTTGACATTCTGCCAAGCCATTCTCTTAAACTGTCTAGTATCTTTTCTCTTTGCTTCCCTCTATCTCTTTGTACCTCAACCTTCCCTGTTGTCACAATATATTCCAGTTGTTCCCTTCTTAATACATGGTCAAAAACATGATGAATGTTTCTTCTTAATATTGGAAATTAGCTCTCTTTTTGCTTTGGCCTCTTTCAGAGAATGTTTTCATTATTCTTCTTAGCTGTCCATAGTATTCTCAACATTCTTATGTAAAACCACAATTATACAGTCTCTAGTGATTTTCTAATGTTGTGGCGATTCATGATTATACAAAGAAATTACGACGGTTGTTTTCTGTTGCCTTCCGTCGGTTTGTTTACGGTTGACTCCGCTAGCCTTTGACTAAAAAGTCTCACCCACATGAATCGCCACAACATTATAAATAGCTGCCGAGATCGAAAGTTGTGGAGAGACATGATCACCTACGCCACTAGGCCCGGTATTTGATGATGATGAGTGATTTTCTTGTCTGTTGTAATACTCTCCATGATTCACATCCATATGTTATGACTGGCTCTACATAACATTTAAGAACTCTTTTTCTTCTTGTTTCTATAGTAAAAAAAAATGGATTGCACAGTATCTTCCTCATATTTTTGGAAAGGTGTTTTTGTCTGAGCTATTCTGCATCTCACCTCTGTCGTACATCTACTATCTCACCTCTGTCGTACATCTATCATCTCACCTCTGTCGTACATCTATCATCTCACCTCTGTCGTACATCTACCATCTCACCTCTGTCGTACATCTACCATCTCACATCTCTGTCGTACATCTATCATCTCACCTCTGTCGTACATCTACCATCTCACCATGTCGTACATCTACTATCTCACCTCTGTCGTATATCTATCATCTCACCTCTGTCGTACATCTATCATCTCACCTCTGTCGTACATCTACCATCTCACCTCCTTCGTACATTTACATGTCACCTCTGTCGTACATCTACCATCTCACCTCTGTCGTACATCTACCATCTCACCTCCTTCGTACATTTACCATGTCACCTCTGTCGTACATCTACCATCTCACCTCTGTCGTACATCTACCATCTCACCTCCTTCGTACATCTACCATTCTCACCTCTGTCGTACATTTACCATCTCACCTCTCTCGTACATTTACCATGTCACCTCTGTCGTACATCTATCATCTCACCTCTGTCGTACATCTATCATCTCACCTCTGTCGTACATCTATCATCTCACCTCTATCGTACATCTATCATCTCACCTCTGTCGTACATTTAACATCTCACCTCTGTCGTACATTTACCATGTCACCTCTGTCGTACATCTATCATCTCACCTCTGTCGTACATCTACTATCTGAGGTTAACATTAAGAAAGAGCTACACAGGTAGCCTTTAACCTTGACGTCTATCTCGACAATGTGCACTTTCATTCTAGTTTGTTTAATGTATTTGTGCAGCCTTGTCTAGACAGTTCTCTTAGAAATGGACGGATATATTAAAGGCACACAATAAAAGAAAAATATGTCATTTGTTATGCATACTGTAGTTATAACATATTACTACAGACAGTAGTTTGGCCTTGATACCGGTCAACAGCTCAAAGGTTCATCTAGAATTCATTTGGGAGTAGTGCGACCTGGCGTGGTACCAACAACATCATAAATAATGCGTTTCGTTGGTTACTGAAAAATATAGACACTAATATTATATTCTTGACTCGTGTAATGACGTAGTGGACTTGCGGTCAATATGGCGGATAGGCGACAGGAACCGTGGAAGCACTGATTGAAAAGTGTTTCTTGTTGCTGTTTCCACATATTCCAAGTCCGGCTACCTGCCGGAGCTACTGAGTTTAGTGCTCTGTGCACATTGTGAGCTGTATTTTTCATCCAGATCGTGTTTCTATATTCCAATTGTTTACGATGAATGATGATATCGTGTAACAAAGGAGAGTTCAGTTGCGTTCACTGTCGGTGCTAACATGCCTGCCCTACGTCTTTTGACGTGTGCTATGTATGCTACGATGGGACTGCAACTTCTTTTTTCGTTTGGATATTCGATGAAATGTTAATTCTGATGATTCCTGACTGACCAAACTGACACGGGCGGTTGAGCAATTATGGATTTTCATTCGTTTGCAGTGATACCGGGACCTTCGACTAACTATAACTATAATGACGTAGTGGGAAGCTTCTACCATTTGTTTGCACCATCTCATGAGAATTGATTACCGGAAAGCATCAACAGGGCAGATGGATCTCGAAGAGGAGAATGAAAATGATAAACAAAAACACGGGAATCCGGCAAAGAAGTCGTCATTACAATATATTTTACAGAGGATAGAAAACTGCATCTACTGAAAACCCTTCACAAAACGTTAAGGTGAGGATGTCTCGCGGGATATACCGTATTTGCGGCGTATAAGACGCACTTTTTATTTGTTTATTTTTAAAAATACGTCTGTGAAACAAGATGCGTCCTATAAGACGATTGTCAATTTTTGATTACTTTTATTTCTAGTAATTTCTTCGCATAGACTACTACAGATGCGTTCGTTTAAACGTTCCAATTGTTGTGAACGATTTAAAAACGTGTTACATTTTTGTGGTTGGATTTGATTAAATTTTTGACAAATTAAAGCTACGTGTGATTGTCTGTGCTAAAGACCAGTTTGATCCTGCTGTGCTGGTGTGACAAAATTGTCACCCCTTTTGATTTTGTAAGAACTGTGGCATTAGTAATGTGGGCAGCACTGGATGGTATAGAGGACAATTTGTTTTATGAGGGATTAGATCCTGATTTAAAAGAAGGTTTAAGTGACTATTAATTTAGATCTGGGGATGAATATCTGAGTTTTGAGAAATATTAAAAGGTATTGTAACCTAGTTAGATTAGATATTTGTTGAAAGTAGACTTACGTATTACTTTATTTTTGAAATACTCTAAATTAATTATAAAAGTTAATCATATTTGTTTCTAATAAAAGATGTAGAAAGAAAGGATGTGTCTCATATACGTCGGCAAATATGGTACACTATGGCGTAGGGTGGGTTTTCACCGTACTAGATCACCTGAAGGTGAGGCGACCAGTGATCTTCCTTGCTGTTATTACCTTCCTATTTCAAAGAGTCAGGTACACATTTCTTTCTCAGCTCAGAGAGCATCAAGCTGGGATTGAACCAATGGTTAGTCTAGCATCAAGCCTGTCCGTTACCACACCGACACTAACGCTCTCTGCAGGACAAGACCAAACATGAAACAATAATAAGTTTCCAAATCTCCTCTGCTGAAGTTATTTAGAATTATACAAGCGTTGGTCACATACACATTGATACATTAGTAGATAGTTTCTCTAAATGCAGTCTAATATTGTATGTTATATAATAGTTTCCATCCGAGTAATATTTGTTGTAGTACATTTTCTTTTCTTTACATTTCCTTTTCTTCGCCTCGGGCCAATAACAAATGTACTCGTGTAAAGAAGACAGCATATGTATCATCATCATCATCATCATCAAGTACCGGGCCTACTGGCGTAGGTGATCATGCATCTCCACAACTTTCGATCTATACACACAATGTAATATCATTAGTGACAGTGTGCTACCCATCCTACCCTAATGCAGTATATCACATCTCAATGTAGACTAGTCTCATACATCCCTGTTGATGCTTAAACAGGCAGTTCTGGTTCATTTTTGCCGTAAACTTCAAAGCAACCCATATTTAATTTGTATTTTAAAATTATGATTACATACACGTATGGGACACTTTGGCAATAAGGCAGGTGAAAAAAAATGAAACTGGAAGCAAACTGCTGGAATTATGTAATCAAAATGATTTGTTTATTGCCAACAGATTCTTCAAACACAGAGAGTCGCAATTATACACCTGATACAAGTGGAATGACACAACATGGAGAAGCCAGATGTATTTTATACTAACAAGAAAACAGAACAAGAAAAGAGTTACCGACAGCAGGGCTATCCCTAATATCACAGACTCGGACCATAAAATGGTTATGATCACACTCAGCAAAAAAACAAAGAGAAGATGCGCCAACAAACAAGAGAAGCAAAAACAGTCAATGAAAATAAAACAATTAAAAGATCAAGAATCAAGGAAAATACGATAAAAAGAAAAAAAAACGAAGAGGAATTCCAGAAAATCCAATCGAAGTAAGTACAGTAGACAAAGAGTGGAAACAGTTTAAGAAAACAGTAATCAACATCTCAAAATTGTATGCGGAACGAAAATAAGGACAAAAGAAGGGGAAAAGAGCACCCCGTGGTGGAACGAAGCAATCAGAGAAAACAAATTTAAAAAAAGAAGAAACTGTTTAAAAAATTGAAAGGTAGAATAAGAATATATAACATGCTTTTTAAAATCTGGCTAAAAACACACACACACACACACACACACACACACACACACACACACACACAC
>JAVIAB010000117.1:63697699-63757699 GCA_032433765.1 Megaustenia siamemsis
TGTTTGTTCCTGCTGAAGGCCTATTGGGCCGAAACGTCGTTTAATCTGTGTCGTCCTACTTATCGCGTAAAGCTTCTAACATACCGTTTTTTATTTTTTTTTATTTTTCCTCACATTCAGCTTTGCTGCAGCTTCGCATTTTTATGCATTCATTTGCTTTTCTTTGCCTTAACCCCTTAGCAGTCAAATACCAGTGTATAAAGTGACACAACGACAACGATGACGCAGGATAGGACACATACTAAGGAAGCCACCTGAAAGTATTACACGAGAAGAGTCTTTTCTGGAATCCCCAGGGCAAGAGACAAAAAGTAAGTTCAAAATATTATTGGAGAAGATAGCAGAGATGAACATGACAGAGAAGATAAGGAATAATTTTAAAAGAATGGCAAGAAACAGAACGGCTTGGAAAGTGTTTATTGAAGACCTATACTCCACAGGGAGTTGAAAAGAAGTCGATTTCATTACCTGGGTAATTTTCATTCTTTTAGAGTAGCAGCCATGTATGTGCAGCAAGGTGTAGCTCCATTAAATGTAAACCACATCTTCATGTTCTACTGTGTCTCAAATGGTGATATAAGTGTTCAATAATATATATATATATATAAATTGACATGAGAATACAAAAAGCAAATGCTGCCACATAACAGCTTTCACCATTGTTAAGACATCCAAACATTCTATAGCATATAATCAACAAATGATAAATAGCATTCTCATACCAACTTTGTGCTATGAAAGTCAAACATGGACCCTTTCAAAATCACATTTAAGAAAGATCAATACATGTGAGATGCGATGCTTGAGAAAAGTAACAAACAACACAAGAAGAGGTAGAATACCAAATGAAACCATAACAAAAATTGTAGAAAAAAAACCCTGCCAAGAATATATAGAACAACAACAACTTAAATGGTTGGGACACCATCACCATTAAGGGCGTTCTTCTCGAGAATGCATGGGAAAAGACTAAGAGGAAGACCTAGAAGAAGATGGATAGATGCAGTGACAGAGACATGTAACAACAAAGGAACATCACTAATTCAGACAGTTCGAGCAGCACAAGAACGACAAATGATATAACCACGACACCTTTTAGGTATCAGTGAGAAGGAAAAAGAGGGAAGAAAAGAATCATATATATATATCTTGGTAGTCGTGTTAGAATAGTGGAAAGTGAACATGTTTAGTGACACAGATTTCACCTCAAATTGGCATTTTAATTAAGATCTTAGAAAATAATACAGCATTTATGGATGAAGAAGACCTGAGCGTAGTACATACCACTAATTCGTAATCTTGATTTTTATGAGTGGTTTCAACTTGTAACATCACGCATATATATATATATATATATATATATATCTATATATATATATATATATATATTTAAATCAATATTTATATAAGAATGATAATGTGGAGGTAATGCTCGCAACAACAAAGATCAAAGATTGGCAAATCGGAGAGTTACCGGGGTATAATATTCAATTTTAACGACACATTAATTTTTTTTATTTTCAGATACGGCTCCTCCTAATTACTTTGAATGTAAAATAGAAGAAGCATGTGCATTTTATGGGAGCCGCGATAGCTCGGTGGTTAGTGAACTGGACTACGAAGGACAAGAGGTAGGGTTCGATCCCAACCGACGGTTTCCGGGTTCACCCAGCCTTTAATGGGTTCCGGATTTTTTTATGGGAAAGTAAAGCGGCACTAGCTTAATACTGACCACACTACCCCAAAAATCATGTGCCGAAGGTCTGTAAAATATATGGTCACTAACACCATATTTCATATACGCCACTTAACGTGACGGGGGCACTTTACTTTTCTTTACACATAGCTAAATATATCTTCCCCACTAATGTCGCATGGTACCGGGGCTCGTTAGGGGCTCTACTGACATACTTTTAACGGACATTCCACAGCAAGAATTAATAACCAAATACACCACAAAAGAGGTAGAGGAAAAATCCCGCCATCCTTTGACCAAGAAATGGACGAACGGAATATTTGACACCATATTTGTGGTTAGTCGACGGTCCCGGTATCACTGCAAACGAATTAAAATCCATAATTGCTCAACCGTCTGTGCCAGTGGAATCATCCGTATTAACATCTCATCGCATTGAAGGATCCAGACTAAGAAAGACAGCTGAAGTCCCCATAATATCAGCCACAGCACACACCAAAAGACATAAGGCGTAACCGCATAGAAAGTGAACGCTACCGAACTGCCCTTCGTGATACGTTATCATCTTTATCGTAAGCAATCGGAATATCGAAACATGATCCGGATGACAAACACAGCATATGAAGTGCACAGAACTCTAAACTCAGTAGCTCCAGCAGCAAGTGGGACTTGGAATATGAAGAAACTGCAACAAGGAACGCTTTCAGACACAGCCTCAACCGTTCCTGCCGCCTATTCGCCATATTACCCGGAAGACCTTTTGACATCATGTAAGAAACCATGCATGACCTCAAGCAAAGAACATTGTCAAGAACACTCAGTTTTGTCCCAATGCTGATAGACAGAAGTGGTTATAGAACAAGAACTATGTTCTGCCCCACACCACCTCATAAAAAGACTGTGCCCCACGCAGCCTCCTAAATAGACTGTGCCCCACACAGCCTAGTAAATAGACGGTGCCCCACACAGCCTCCTAAATAGACGGTGTCCCACACAGCCTCCTAAATAGACGGTGCCCCACACAGCCTCCTAAATAGACTGTCCCCCAGAGAGCCTCCTAAATAGACTGTGCCACACACAGCCTCCTAAATAGACTGTGCCACACACAGCCTCATAAATAGACTGTGCTCCACACAGTCTCTTAAATAGACGGTTCCCCACACAGCCTTCTAAATAGACTGTGCCACACACAGCCTCATAAATAGACTGTGCTCCACACAGTCTCTTAAATAGACGGTTCCCCACACAGCCTCCTAAATAGACTGTGCCACATACAGCCTCATAAATAGACTGTGCTCCACACAGTCTCTTAAATAGGCGGTTCCCACACAGCCTTCTAAATAGACTGTGCCACACACAGCCTCATAAATAGACTGTGCTCAACACAGCCTTCTAAATAGACTGTTCCCACACAGCCTCCTAAATAGACTGTTCCCACACAGCCTCCTAAATAGACTGTTCCCACACAGCCTCCTAAATAGACTGTGCCACACACAGCCTCCTAAATAGACTGTGCCACACACAGCCTCATAAATAGACTGTTCCCACACAGCCTTCTAAATAGACTGTTCCCACACAGCCTCCTAAATAGACTGTTCCCACACAGCCTCCTGAATAGACTGTCCCCACACAGCCTCCTAAACAGACTGTTCCCACACAGCCTCCTAAATAGACTGTTCCCACACAGCCTTCTAAATAGACTGTTCCCACACAGCCTCCTAAATAGACTGTTCCCACACAGCCTCCTAAATAGACTGTTCCCACACAGCCTCCTAAATAGACTGTCCCACACAGCCTCCTAAATAGACTGTTCCCACACAGCCTCCTAAATAGACTGTTCCCACACACAGCCTCCTAAATAGACTGTTCCCACACAGCCTCCTAAATAGACTGTTCCCACACAGCCTCCTAAATAGACTGTTCCCACACAGCCTCCTAAATAGACTGTCCCACACAGCCTCCTAAATAGACTGTTCCCACACAGCCTCCTAAATAGACTGTCCCCACACAGCCTCCTAAATAGACTGTTCCCACACAGCCTTTAAATAGACTGTTCCCACACAGCCTCCTAAATAGACTGTTCCCACACAGCCTCCTAAATAGACTGTTCCCACACAGCCTCCTAAATAGACTGTTCCCCACACAGCCTCAAAATAGACTGTTCCCCTCACAGCCTCCTAAATAGACTGTTCCCCACACAGCCTCCTAAATAGACTGTTCCCTACAGCCTCCTAAATAGACTGTTCCCCTCACACAGCCTCCTAAATAGACTGTGCCCACACAGCCTCCTAAATAGACTGTTCCCACACAGCCTCCTAAATAGACTGTTCCCACACAGCCTCCTAAATAGACTGTTCCCCACACAGCCTCCTAAATAGACTGTTCCCCTCACAGCCTCCTAAATAGACTGTTCCACACAGCCTTCTAAATAGACTGTTCCCACACAGCCTCCTTAATAGATTGTGCCCCACACCACCTTCTAAATAGACTGTTCCTCACACCGCCTCCTAAACAGACTGTTCCCCACACAGCCTCCTAAATAGACTGTTCCCCACACAGCCTCCTAAACAGACTGTTCCCCACACAGGCTCCTAAATAGACTGTGCCCCACACAGTCTATTTAATAGACTGTGTGGTAGACTGCAGACTGTGCCCCACACCGCCTCCTAAACAGACTGCGCCCCACAATACCTCCTAAATAGACTGTTCCGGACACAGCCTCCTAAATAGACTGTGCCCCACACTACCTACTAAATAGACTCTGCCCACACATCCTCCGAAATAGACACTGCACTACACCACCTCCTATATAGACTCTGCCACACACAGCCTCCTAAATAGACCTGCCAAACACAGCCTCCTAATAGACTCTGCCACACACAGCCTCATAAATAGACTCTGCCCCACACATCCTCCTAAATAGACTTTGCCCTACACTCCCTCTAAAGAGACCTGCCCCACACATCCGCCTCCTAAATAGACTTGCCCCAACACATCCTCCTAAATAGACTCTGCCCCACACATCCTCCTAAATAGACTTGCCCCACACATCCTCCTAAATAGACTCTGCCCCACACCACCTCCTAAAATTGACTTCTACGTCTCACAGCCTCCTAAATAGACTCTGCCCCACACCACCTCCTAAATTGACTCTGCCTCTCACAGCCTCCTAAATAGACTCACCCCACAGCGTCCCCTAAATAGACTCTGCCCCACACAGCCTCCTAATTAGACTCTTGCCCCACACAGCCTCCTAAATAGACTCTGCCCCCACACAGCCTCCTAAATAGACTGCCCAAAAACATCCTCCTAAATAGACTCTGCCCCACACATCTTCCTAAATTAACTCTGCTCCACACATCCTCCTAAATAGACTCTGCCCCACACACCAGATATAGACTCTGCCCCACACATCCTCCTAAATAGACTCTGCCCCACCACCTCCTAAATAGACTCTGCCCCACACAGTCTCCTAAATAGACTCTGCCCCACACCACCTCCTAAATAGACTCTGCCCCATACATCCTCCTAAAATAGACTCTGCTCCACACACCTCCTAAATAGACTGCCCCACACATCCTCCTAATGAGACTGCCCCACACCACCTCCTAAATTGACTCTGCCCCACACATCCTCCTAAATAGACTGCCACAACCACCTCCTAAATAGACTGCCCCACACATCCTCCTATATAGACTCTGCCCAACACATCCTCCTAAATAGACTCTGCCCCACACCACCTCCTAAATAGACTGCCCCAAACATCCTCCTATATAGACTCTGCCCCACACCACCTCCTAAATAGACTGCCCCACACATCTCCTATATAGACTCTGCCACACACATCCTCCTAAATAGACTCAGCCCCGCACATCCTCCTAAATAGACTCTGCCCCACACATCCTCCTAAATAGACTGCCCCACACAGTCTCCCAAATAGACTCAGCCGCACACATCCTCCTAAATAGACTCTGACCCACACAGTCTCCCAAATAGACTCAGCCCCACACATCCTCTAAATAGACTGCCCCAAACATCCTCCTATATAGACTCTGCCCCACACCACCTCCTAAATAGACTGCCCCACACATCCTCCTATATAGACTCTGCCCCACACATCCTCCTAAATAGACTCAGCCCCGCACATCCTCCTAAATAGACTCTGCCCCACACATCCTCCTAAATAGACTGCCCCACACAGTCTCCCAAATAGACTCAGCCGCACACATCCTCCTAAATAGACTCTGACCCACACAGTCTCCCAAATAGACTCAGCCCCACACATCCTCCTAAATAGACTGCCCCACACATCCTCCTAAATAGACTCTGACCCACACAGTCTCCCAAATAGACTCAGCCCCACACATCCTCCTAAATAGACTGCCCCACACATCCTCCTAAATAGACTGCCCCACACATCCTCCTAAATAGACTGCCCCACACATCCTCCTAAATAGACTCAGCCCCACACATCCTCCTAAATAGACTGCCCCACACATCCTCCTAAATAGACTGCCCCACACATCCTCCTAAATAGACTCTGACCCACACAGTCTCCCAAATAGACTCAGCCCCACACATCCTCCTAAATAGACTGCCACACACATCCTCCTAAATAGACTCTGACCCACACAGTCTCCCAAAATAGACTCAGCCCCACACACCTCCTAAATAGACTGCCACACACATCCTCCTAAATAGACTCAGCCCCACACCACCTCCTAAATAGACTGCCCCACACATCCTCCTAAATAGACTGCCCCACACATCCTCCTAAATAGACTCAGCCCCACACATCCTCCCAAATAAACTCAGCCCCACACATCCTCCCAAATAAACTCAGCCCCACACATCCTCCTAAATAGACTCAGCCCCACACATCCTCCCAAATAAACTCAGCCCCATACATCCTCCTAAATAGACTCAGCCCCACACATCCTCCCAAATAAACTCAGCCCCACACATCCTCCCAAATAACTCAGCCCCACACATCCTCCCAAATAAACTCAGCCCCACACATCCTCCTAAATAGATTGCCTAGAACAATAAAATAATAAACTTCCCTGCAACGCTAAAACCTCACAGGACTACTTTACCTATATTACTCGAATACAAAATGTTATTGTGAGGTGGCCAGTGCTCCACCGCGCCGTTGTTTACCTTTATCAGCTAGCCCTGTATTCGTTCTTATATCACATTGGGTCAGAAGGAGAGTAACGGGTTTTGTTTGAGTGCCCGATATATTGACAGCACTGAAATGAATCAATTACAATTACACACAATGTCCTGTTACTGGCAAGGTCGGATATTTGCACTCAATTTCCCTAAATCCGATTCCCATAGGGACCACCTGGTGATCAGAATTACAAGGGACAAGACAAGTTTTGTCGGAGATGTGCGCCCAACTTGGCATGCGAAATGAGTGCAGGTTATACAGAAGTGGAACATGTAGGAGCTTGTATAAGTTAGTTCATCATCATTATCATCATCAGCATCATAATCATTATCATTAACATCACTATCATCATCTCTATCATCCTCATCCTCATCATCATCATCATAATCGTTATCATCCCTATCACGATAATTATCACCATTATTATCATCATTATCATCATTATATCTTCATTATCATCGTATTTATCGCCACATAATCAGTATCATTATTATCGCAATTAAAATATTATAATCATCATCATCACCAACTTCATTACATCATCATTATCATTATCATTCTCATTTTTCATCATATTTATCATCAGTCTCATTGTCATCATATTACTCATCATCATCATTATTACAATCATCATCGTCATTTAGCTTGTTCCCGTTGAAACTTGTCCCTCCTGACAACCACGATAAGTTTTCTCTGCCTTGCGCGAGATGTGAAACTCCCAGCCTCTGTAACACTCATTCAACTCATCCGCCTATCTTTAACCTAGGTCTTCCTAATTCACATACACCTGAACTGTGCTCTCCAAATTATCTTCTCTAGAACACTATGTCGTTTAACATAACCCAAATATTTTACACATATAAAATTCCATCCATGTTATAAAAAAAAGTAAAGTACCCCCGTCACGCCAAGTGGCGCATAGGGTGTGATATAGATAGCGTATAATATGGTGTGAGTGGCCATATATTTTACAGACCTACAGCACATGATTATTGGGGTAATGTGGTCGGTATTACGCCCGTGCCGCGTTACTTTCCCAGAAAAAAAAAATCCGGTACCCATTAAAAGCTGGGTGAAATGGAAGCCGTCGGTTCGGGATCGAACCCTGTCTCTTGTCCTTTGTAGTCCAGTTCACTAACCACTGAGCTATCGCGGCTCCCTCATCCATGTTATATTTATTATCAAAATTTTTTTTAATGCAATGGCTGACACGTCTTGTGACGTCTTGTAGGGCAACAACAAGTTCTTCCACACCGGGCAGTCAGTGGCCATCCTTATCAGAGTTCCAAACTTCTGACCTATGCTATCCGTCTCTTTTTTCACCGTACATTACCCGATGTTCTTTGATTTCTCTTTTTTACATCTCTCAGATATGCACGGGGGAGTAAACGCGCCTGCCACCCAGTTTGCCAGACCATCAACTGACCAAGACCTAGCAGACCTACTTCCTCGTGTCTAACCCCGTAATTAGCATGCTCTCAAACAGGCTGGCTAAAAGAAGGAGAAATTAATATGTTTGTATATATATATATATATATATATATATATATATATATATATATATATATATATATATATATATATATAAATGGTTAAAGCTTCACGTAACAAGTGCACAACAAAAACAAGAACGACGTTTCGGCACAATAGGCCTGTAACAGTAACAAACATACAACACACGTACACATATGTATTAAAATAAAAAAATAAATAGTAAACAAATATAATATTTTCGAACTAGAAAAATGTATTTGTAATTTTTAAAAAAAAGCTGATAAAAATAAGCTAGGGTCGCCGTGTTCCCTGTAATGGTGGCTCTTACTGATATAGAAGACATAGTATTGCAGTACCTCTGGGCTGGACGACAAGTAGTATTCCAGGATTGTCTGGAATAAACGAACTCCAACTTTCCCAGTAAGATCCGGGAATGTCAAGAAAGTCATAGCGGCCAGCAACAGTCAATGGGTAAAAGGGCAATCTGTCTGCATCAAATCGTGACATTACGTGAACAACAACAATTCAAACTTGCACTGAAGGGTGGATCATGTGATAACATCTGAATTTCTTTTAAGTACATGATCTATCTCCGTCCATTTTCTACGTGAGATTATTGTGTGATTCTCCTCTTTGATACAGTTTTTGAGTAATTCTTCGTTGGGAATAATAACAAGTGGTCGTAATAGAACACAAGTTGTAGACAAAGAAATGAAATGAAGAATACTTGAACTAGCGAACACAGAGAAGTTGCTTGCTTGCGTTCGCCCGATGATTAAAGTATTCTAGAGTATTCTAGTAAAAAAAAGTAAGTACGTCACGCCAAGTCGTATAGGGAATATGGTGTTAGTGACCCTATATTTTACAGACCTTCAGCACATGAGGGGTAATGTAATTACGCCCGTGTGCTTTTACTTTCAGAAAAATCCGGTACCCATTTAAGGCTGGGTGAACCCGGAGCCGTGATCGAATATGTCCGTAGTAGTCCAGTTCACTACTGAGCTATCGCGGCTCCTATAATTTTAGGGAATTAGTCAGTGTCCTCGCCAGGATTACGAACCCCGGCTGTTGCCGTGTAAGCCAACCGCCTATCGATTGCGCAACGGACAAGTATTCTAGTAGACTACAATACTCTTCATCATCGCCCTTAAAAGGACGTTAAGTGTGTGTGTCTGCGTTGTGTTGTGGTTTACAGTATAACTGTGATATTTGCGCCTTTCGGCCCAACACATCCGACTTCAGCACGACACAGAGAAGTGAAAACCACCATTTTAATAGCAAAGTCTGTGATACTTTTTTAAAAGTGTTTTTTCACGTCTAATCTTAGACGACATGAGTCGATTATCTTCTTTCTTCATCTCCAAGATTCTACTTTATTGCAGCAGAGTTTCAATCAAAGCCGTTAAATCGTGTGACATGCCCATCATCATTAAGCACAATATCGACTGGTGTAGGTAATGATGTGTTTGTACAACTTTGTGCCTGTTGTTGTGAATGAACTCCGCTGGTGATTTTCTACAATGGCGTTATAAAAGAAAAATTATGTTTTAGCTCAGAGTTATAAAACAGGACGCAAGAAACGTATTTTTCGACTCATATAAGCCTTCAAAGGGAGACAAACATTTAATTATGTCACACATTTTAAAAGGAGATAAACGTTCAGGCTGTTTATGAGGCAACACATGGGAGATAAACTTCAGACTGTTTACGAGGCAACACATGGGAGATAAACTTTCAGACTGTTTACGAGGCAACACATGAGATAAACTTTCAGACTGTTTACGAGGCAACACATAGATAAACTTTCAGACTGTTTACGAGGCAACAATGGGAGATAAACTCAGACTGTTTACGAGGCAACACATGGAGATAAACTTTCAGACTGTTTACGAGGCACACATGGGAGATAAACTTTCAAAAGAGGCAACACATTCAAAGGGAGACAAACATTGAAACTGTTGACAAAGCAAAAGTCTTCAAAGGGAGACAAACATTCAAACTGTTGACAACGCAAAAGTCTTCAAAGGGAGACAAACATTCAAACTGTTGACAAAGCAAAAGTCTTCAAAGGGAGACAAACATTCAAACTGTTGACAACGCAAAAGTCTTCAAAGGGAGACAAACATTCAAACTGTTGACAACGCAAAAGTCTTCAAAGGGAGACAGACTTTCAAACTGTTGACAACGCAAACAGTCTTCAAATGGAGACAAACATTCAAACTGTTTACTGCGCAAAAATCTTCAAAGGGAGACAAGCACTCAGACTGTTTACTACACAAAATTTCAATGGGAGACTAACACTCAGACTGTTTACTACAAACAAATCTTCAAAGGGAGACTAACACTCAGACTGTTTACTACAAACAAATCTTCAAAGGGAGACTAACACTCAGACTGTTTACTACAAACAAATCTTCAAAGGGAGACTAACACTCAGACTGTTTACTACACAAAAATCTTCAAAGGGAGACAAACACTCAGACTGTTTACTACAAATAAATCTTCAAAGGGAGACAAACACTCAGACTGTTTACTACAAATAAATCTTCAAAGGGAGACAAACACTCAGACTGTTTACTACAAATAAATCTTCAAAGAGAGACAAACACTCAGACTGTTTACTACAAATAAATCTTCAAAGAGAGACAAACATTCATACTTTTTACCACGTAAACGTTTTCAGATGGAGACAAACACTCAAACTATTTACCGGGGAACAAATCTTCAAAGGGAGACAAACACAGACTGTTTACCACGTCACAAGTTTTCAAAGGGAGACAAAAAACAGACTGTTTACCACGTCACAAGTTTCAAAGGGAGACAAACACAGACTGTTTACCAAGTCACAAGTTTTCAAAGGGAGACAAACACAGACTGTTTACTACCTCAAAAATTTTCAAAAAGAGACAAACACAGACTGTTTACCACCTCACAAGTTTTCAAAGGGAGACAAACACAGACTGTTTACCACCTCACACGTTTTCAAAGGGAGACAAACACAGACTGTTTACCAGTCACACGTTTTCAAAGGGAGACAAACACAGACTGTTTACTACCTCACAAGTTTTCAAAAAGAGACAAACACAGACTGTTTACCACCTCACACGTTTTCAAAGGGAGACAAACACAGACTGTTTACCACCTCACACGTTTTCAAAGGGAGACAAACACAGACTGTTTACCACTCACAAGTTTCCAAAGGGAGACAAACACAGACTATTTACGACTTCAAAGCCTTCAAAGGGATACAAACACCGACTTTACCACGTCACAAGTTTTTAAAATGAGACAAACACAGGCTGTTTAAGATGCCAAAGCCTTCAAAGGGAGACAAACACAGGCTAACTCTTAATGACCGTAGTTTTTCTACCCAGTCACTACTGTTTTGCCACAGTTATTTTTCCTGAAAAATACTTCTTTCACTAAATCTTTCATATTTTCACTATAAAAAGTCATAGACATATAAATTAGGCATCAAATTGAAGGGCAAAGGACACCGATTCATAATCAGAAACAATATGTTGGGAAAAAAATTGAAGGATAATAATTTAAGCAATTAATAATTAAAATAAAAAAAAATTAATATAAAAATTGGTACTCAACTACCAAAAATGGGTGTGGTTTTTAATCCAACAGTGCTGGAAATGTGTTTCCAAGTAAATATATCCACTTCTGAACAAATTAGGAAAGTTTCACTATCCTACGGAAACTAGTTTGCACTATACACACAATTCTTCATGGCATGTAATTTTTATGTGAAATTTTTACTCCACAGTTATTTTTCCTGAAAAATACTTCTTTCACTAAATCTTTCATATTTTCACTATAAAAAGTCATAGACATATAAATTAGGCATCAAATTGAAGGGCAAAGGACACAGATTCATAATCAGAAACAATATTTTGGGAAAAAAATTGAAGGATAATAATTTAAGCAATTAATAATTAAAATAAAAAAAAATTTAATATAAAAATTGGTACTCACCTACCCAAAATGGGTGTGATGGTTAATCCAACAGTGCTGGAAATGTTTTTCCAAGTAAATATATCCACTTCTGAACAAATTAGGAAAGTTTCACTATCCTACGGAAACTAGTTTGCACTATACACACAATTCTTCATGGTATGTCATTTTTATGTGAAATTTTTTATGTACTTAAGAAGGGAGGTGTGGCAGTCAACTAAATATATTACACGGGTAAATAGATTAAATTCAAAGTTTATGTACAATATTTACATAGCCGCAACATTTTAATTTATTTATTTACAAGTCTGAATCAAATGTGGCCTTTGTGTGCCACAGTTTGAAACAGTGCTTTGGATACAGATGCGGCATACCATCACATCCTTCACACACAAAATTAGTCCGTCTTGGGGCACTAAGTTTGCTACAAACCTTACACCTGCGTTCCTTGTCGCTGTAGGAAATCATATGTTTTGTCCCCGCTAACCGCTGTATGGGGTTAGATATCGTTGGTCTGCCTGTTGAGACTCTGATGGCCCTCTCAGGTTCAGGCATGATATCAGCAGCCAGCCGAAGCAGGAAATCAATTAGAGATAACTTGAACTGCTTGAGATTCATTTTCTTGGCACTCACCAATTTATATAAAATAAAAGCATTGGTGCAAGCTATCTCCATCACCCAATGAAATATCTTCTTCCACCACTTCTTGCTCCGTCGCTTATGAACACCGTAGTAGCCAATCATTTGGTCGGCGCTGTCACAACCATTCATGTTTTGGTTGTAATCATGTATTACAACTGGCTTTGGCTTTGGCGTGGTGGTTAGTGCATTGTTGGCTTTTGTAGAGACAATGAGCACTGGCTTTTTTGTTTTTTGTCTTTCCATCCCAAGCACATAATGGTGGAGTCATCCGTTTTCCAGCACTTTCTTTCCATGTGGGCAAGCTTCAGAGTTTTCACTTCTTGCGGAAAACCAACACGGTGACTTGCAGTGTGCCAGTGTAATACTGTTTCTCCTGTAATAAATGATTTATCAGTGCTCTTGTGGTGTAGTACCTATCAGCAAAGATATGGAAGCCTGACCCCATATCTTTCAGGAGTGTATCAAAAATTTTGATGGCATTTCCACTGGTGACATCTTTTGCAGGATCATATGAGGTGTTAGCACCATAATAGGTCAGGAGGGACAAAACATATCCTGTGCTGCTGTCTACAAGGCCAAAGCTTTTTATATGGTATTTGCTTGGCTTTGTCGCATTGAACTGCTTGTACTTCCACTTTCCTTTGAATCCAATAATCATTTCATTGATGGAAATATTTTGAAAGGGAGTAAACGCAGCTTTGAAATTGGCTGTGAGCAGATCAACAAAAGGCTCTATTTTGTTTTTTCCTTCAGATACAGGCTCACCAACATGCAGCATTGTTTGGAAAATGCTAAAAAATCTATCTCGTTTGAAATTTTTAAAATAAAAAGGAGTACTGAAACATTGAGTCTCCGCCGAGAAATAGTCGCGCAGAGAGGGCCTGACATCTAGTCCGATGGCAATGGTTGTTGCCATCAATTTAAAAAATTCATACCGTGAAAACTCCTTCCAATTGTTGAAACAAGACCTCTTTAACGCTGGTGTATTTGTACTTATTTTATGTGCAGCATATTCATTTATGGAATTTACAATAAAATCAACAGTATTGTCAGTAAGCAATGCCTTGTAACAGTCAAAGGGTGAGGACTGTTCACTGAGGCCAGACTTTTCATTGACTCCAGGACTGCACCTTTCTTTAGGATGAAATCTAAAATTGTTGAAAGTAATAGTTTCATCATTGCTACTGTTGATGGTGTTACTGTTTGGTACTAAATCCCACTCACAAGAGCTGCCCCTAGCACCACTAGAAGACACTTTAGGCAATATTTTTCTACGCTTGGCACTGGGTCCAGGTTTCTGTAGCACCCCTTCAGAACTGCTGGGACTACTAAGAATATTTGCTTCTTCGTCAGAGCTACTAAAACTAACATCATTGAGATCACTATCACATTGAAAGTCCTCATAACATAATTCTCTAGCTTTATCTGCTGTTGATAATAATTTGCGTTTAGGAGCAAACGATACTTCACTGCTGCTAGCCATTTTTAACTTGTAAACACAAATCAGCTGATTGAATACTTAAAAAAAACCAACTCAAATTTCGACGATATTGTGAAGAAAACAACACGCTGGATTAATAGAACTTCGTCAAAAGACAGGAAATTCGATTAGAGTGATATTCTTTCCGGATGCAGCAGTTTAAAATGTTTAATTTTCATAGTAACGAAACAAAATGAAAGCGACTTTGTCAGCGTTCTTGTGGAAGAAATGTGATTAAGCAAGCGTCGATGACAGAGCTCACACGGACGTAAAGAGTTGTCAAAGCCTTCAAAGGGAGACAAACACAGACAGTTTAAGATGCCAAAGCCTTCAAAGGGAGACAAACACAGGGTTTAAGATGTCAAAGCCTTCAAAGGGAGACAAACACAGCTGTTTAAGATGTCAAAGCCTTCAAAGGGAGACAAACACAGACTGTTTAAGATGTCAAAGCCTTCAAAGGGAGACAAACACAGGCTGTTTAAGATGTCAAAGCCTTTAAAGGGAGACAAACACAGGCTGTTTAAGATGTCAAAGCCTTCAAAGGGAGACAAACACTCATAATCTTTGACCATTTCTTTCTCTTTTATTGTTTAACACAGTCTCTGTTTTCCCCTTATTCCCATTTACAACTGCCACAAAATACTGCAGTTGTTCTCTCGGTGATGAGTAGATGCAGCTACCTGCTATGTTGCACGTCTTATTTTTAATCAGCATTATTATCTCGTGTCTTTGGTTCATTGATATCTTAATTAGATTCACATTTCTGTTGGGCTAGACTCTTCATTTTGCTCATCCCATTTTCTAAAGTCCGACCCTCTAAATGAATATCGATCCAGACTCCGCAACATTGAATTTATCTTTTTTACTTACTGTCCGAATTGCTTCATCTAAATTTGCGGTTCGGCGTCTCCGACTCTTCTTCTCTTATATCCACATTCAAATTAAAGTTCTTGACTGTTTTAGTTCTTCACTATTTTAGTTATTCGCTGATTTAGTTCTTCATTACTTTAGTTCTTAATTGCTTGGATTCTTAACTACTTTAATTCTTCACCACTTTAATTCTTCACCACTTTAGTTCTTCATTGCTTTAGTTCGTCATTACTTTAGTTATTTTCGGCTTTATTCTTCATTCGTATAGTTCTTCTCTACTTAGTTCTTCACTGCTTCAGTTATTCACAGCTTTAATTACTCGCTACTTTATTTCTTCACTGTCTTAGTACTTCACTTCTATAGTTTTTCACTGCTTCATAGACAGAACATGTCTCTCAATTCTTGATTTTAATTTTTCTACTTTAATAGAACAGTTCTCCCTGCTTTTGTATTTTTACTGTTAGACTCTTTCTCAATAGATTTTCCCTTTCGTCATTTTTCTTAGAGTCATTAGCAAGTAACTTAGTTAGTTATGAATAGGCTTTAACCTGGCAACTTTACTGATACACTTGGTCCAGGTTGTCATAAGCTGACTGGGTCCATCTTTTGATGCTGCTCACCAATGCTACTTTTGGTCTGCCTCTGCCTCTTTTATCTTGTATTTTCCTACCAAAATTATTTTTAGTAGGCTGATGTGTATGTTAACCTGTGCCAACAATCTTATTTGTGTTGGTGATAATGCTATACAAACAAACAAAATTTTAAAAAAAGAAATCACCGAGTACTCCATATCAATTACGAATATACAATAGACATGAAGTAATGCATGCATGCCAAGAATAAAAGGATTGGAATGACAAGACAAAATCACTAACGCAGAAATATGGAAAAGTGTCAATCAAATACTAGTGGAGAACAAGATACAAAAAAGACAAGGATGTTGGATAGAGCATATATTGGAAGTCAACTCAGAGTATTACAGGACAAAGTCCTTTTTTAAAATCTCCATGGGGAAAGACAACGAGGAAGACCAAATTATTCTTGGAGAAGACAAGTGGAAGCAGAGGTGAAGATGATGTGGTGTATGGGTTTGGCCCTGCTTCGGGCTGTCTGTTGTTCTTTGTGTTGACTGCTGTTGTTTATTTGTGGGTTTTTCCGAGTGTTGTAAACATATTTGCCCCCCCCCCCCCAGGAAAAAAAATTATTCGATTATTCGTTGATCTGTTGCCTCGAAAGTTTCCGTTCATGATATATTCATGTATTGTTATTATTTGTCTTCATTTTTGTAGGTTAACGCTACGTTCATACATTCTTATCTGTTATTATTAGGTTTTTTTTTGCTTTGGCCTCTTTCACAACGTTTTCATTGCTCTTCTTAGTTGACATTGCTATTCTTAACATTCTTCTATAAAATCTCATTTCTACAGACTTCAGTCATTTTATTTTCTGTTGGCTTGTTGTCCATGATTCATATCATTTGTTAAGACTGGTTCTACGTAACGTTTAGGAACTCTTTTACTTGTTTATATTGTCACAAACCGATTTCACAGTGTCTTCCTTTTTTTGGAAAGCTGCTTTTGCCTGAGCCATTCTGCATCTCACCTCTGTTTCCTTCCGTTGTATAGCATCTTATTAATGACCACGATTTTTTTAGAAGTACTTAGGTGCCTGATTATTTCCCATAGTTATTGAGTTATTGAGTTATTGAGTTATTGAGTTATTGAGTTATTGAGTTATTGAGTTATTGAGTTATTTGCGGGTCATCATCATTGAAATCCGAACATAATAAAATCCTAAGGTGCTCAGATCCCCTCCTCAACAATTCCCTCAGCGTCCAGCGACTGACGACTCCAGTTCTATGTTGGTTGATAAGTCTTCGTACACGGCCACTAAGTTTCTCGTTTCTGGCTGTGCCCATCTTAACTCCCATCTCTTTCATCCGAAGACGTGACGTGGACTCATGGTTGTCGAAGTCCGGTGTCCTTTCCACTTCCCGAAGGGCATTGATGATGTCCGCCAGATTAATTGGTTCACAGTCCTCAACAATAGCACAGCTAGCTAACCTGTCCGCGCTTTCATTTCCCCGTACTCCCGCATATCCTGGGACGTAGACAAAGGTGACCTTACGTATTTTTTACTTCTGCAATGACTCCACACATTGCATACGTACAAAACAGCCCTCCTCTTTTTTTATCATGCTCATCGAATCACTCAGTGTACTGGCGTGGGTGTAGTTTTGTGACTCTAACCACATGAATGCTCTGGTCACTGCCATCACCTCCATCCTCATGTTACTCGTGGTCATGACGTATGCACCACTGTTTTCCTTTACTAGTCTGCCTGACGAGCGTGCTGTAAATGCCTTTGCACTCGTTTGATGCCGTATTACAGATCCATCTGCATAGATGACTGCATCTTTCTCATCGGTGTTATCCAAGATGAGACCGTTGACCTCCGTCCGCATTTACCACGACTGAGTTCTGTTCCCTACATTTCCTGTAGAGTGTGACAATACACGAGAATGCCCCCCTGAATGACGTAGGCAACGGTATCCACTCATCGCCAGCGTTGATATTGGTAAGCCCACAGACTTGTATCCCATAGATTCCCATGAATATAATCCAAAGGTCCGTTGCAAAATCAATGCAGTCCTAGCAAAGAGATACTTTCTCATTCTTTACTATGTTCTAAAGCTGCCTCAGTGTAAACATGTGGTCGTTTCATGATTACATGATACTGTCCTTTCATAAAACCCGATTGCAACGATCGCAGGTGGTTTTACTGTAGTATACATGACAGCTTTCGACTATTTATTTTATCTATTCTATTCTATTCTATTCTATTCTATTCTATTCTATTCTACTATTCTATGTAAACTGTTTCATTCCGGCCAGGAAATCCCCTACATCCGCTCTACCCCTTATCACAACATTTCCCAAAATCACATCGGTATATTCTGTTGACAAGGTCGCTCCATGCACGTCCTACTCGACTGCACAGGCGACGATCTCAAACCTCCGTAGTCGGCACTTACGACATATGTAGCGGGTAATAGTAACTCTATTCTTTTCTCCAATCACCGTAAGGGGGAGGTGTGCGCCTAACTGCTGCACTTAACTTAGTAGCTCTCACATCTCTCTACCGTGACCTAGGTCAGGGGAGCTAAGAATATAGCTACTGTCACTTGCCACGCATGTTGTAAGAGGAAGCTAAGGAGATTGATATAAAGGTCTTCGTCGATGTCACGAAGTTCGTACACCTGAGCTGAAACCATCTTTAGTGCTTTCGCTAGTGTGTGTGGAGAGCATGTGTCTGTCCGGGGAACGTGATGAGAATGGAATATGAGTACTATAGAGTTGTCTGTTGTGCAATGAAGATGGTATGTCGATTAAACCAAACTAAACTACACTAAACTAAACTAAACTGAACTGAACTGAACTGAACTGAACTGAACTGAACTAAACTAAACTAAATTAAACTAAACCAAACTAAACTAAACTAAACTAAACCATTTTGTGTTAAAACTTCTCTCAATAGCTTTCGTTGCTTTATTTTGATCTGTCTCTTTGTCTGTCTGTTTGTCTGTCTGTTTGTCTGTCTGTCTGACTGTCTGTCTGTCTCTCTATCTATCTGTCTGTCTGTTTATCTGTCTTTCTGTCTTTCTGTCTATAACATATTCAGACCGAATAAACATTTTCCACTGCGAAACAAGATAGATTTCACAACCCACCCATTTTCGACCAAAAAAAAACAAACAAACAAATATATCCTGGACCATATCGATTTAAGTATTGTAAACTACCTTTTCTCTAAACGTCTAGTCGATGACTTGTACACGACACTTACAATCTTGTGGCTGTAAAGTTACATTCAAACATTTCTTGTTAATTATAACTTGACGGCGATGCTGAAAAGCCTGTATCATTATATTTCCTTCCCTAAAAATGTCAGTTTCAGATTGATACGTTTCAAACACTAAATCTAAAGCGGTGTTTTCTCTTATCATTTGATTGTTTTCTGGATGCAAGTTTATTTTATGCGAGGTCACATGTTTATACTTGTTATGTTGTTTTAGTGACAAACTGAACAGCGAGCGTCAACAGAGAACTGGCAAAAAAGGTGACTAGCTGTACTTTCTGTAGTGGTGGAGTCTTTTAACATCATCACCATCATCAAGTACCGAGCCTGCTGGCGTAGGTGATCATGTCTCTCCACAACTTTCGATCTTGACAGTTATTTATCATTTCTGTTGTTGACCTTCTGCCAAGCCATTCTCTTAAGTTGTCTGTTATTTTTTTCTCTTTGCTTACCTCTATCTCTTCGTCCCTCAATTTTTCCAGTTGTTCTCTTCTCATTACATGGCCAAAAAATTATGATTGTTTCTTCCTAATATTGGAAATTAGCTCTCTTTTTGCTTTGACCTCTTTCAGAACATCTTCATTACTCTTCTTAGCTGTCCATAGTATTCTCAATATTCTTCTGTAAAACCACATTTCTAAAGACTCCAGTGATTTTCTTGTCTGTTGTCCTATTGTCCATGATTCACATCCATATGTTAAAACTGGCTCTACATAACATTTAAGGGAGCCACGATAGCTCAGTGGTTAGTGAACTGGACTACAAAGGACAAGGGGTAGGGTTCGATCCGAACCAACGGCTTCCGGGTTCACTTAGCCTTTAAAGGGTACTGGATTTTTTTCTGAGAAAGTGAAGCGGCACGGGCGTAATACCGACCACATTACCCCAAAAATCATGTGCCGAAGGTCTGTAAAATGTATGGTCACTAACACCATATTCCCTATACGCCACTTGGCGTGACGGGGGTACTTAACTTAACATAACATTTAAGAACTCTTTTTCTTGTTTCTATTGTCACAAATGGATTGCATAGTATCTTCCTAATTTTTTTGAAAACTGCTTTTGCCTGAGCCATTTTAACATAGATAAAACATAATTTAAGTATATCTAGAATAGACAAGATGTAGACTCAATTGATATATAAGTCATTTTAGTATACTACTTCTAGGATAGACAAGGTGTAGACTCTATTGGTGCAGAAGACATTTTTGTTTTCTACCTTTTGGATACACGGTGTAGACTCTATTGGTGCAGAAGACATTTTTGTGTTCTACCTTTTGGATACACAAGGTGTAGACTCTATTGTGCAGAAGACATTTTTGTGTTCTACCTTTTGGATACACAAGGTGTAGACTCTATTGATATGTAAGTCATTTTAGTATACTACCTCTTGGATACACAAGGTGTAGACTCTATTGATGCAGAAGACATTTTTGTGTTCTACCTCTAGGATAGACATGATGTAGACTCTATTGATATAGAAGATATTTTAGTATACTTCTTCTTCTACCTTTTTAGCTCCCTGTGGAGCATAGGTCTTCAACAAACACTTTCCGAGCCGTTCTGTTTTTTGCCATTCTTTAAAGATCATTCCATGTCTTCCTAATCATCTTCATCTCTGCTTCTGTCTGTCTTCTCCAAGAATTCTTTGGTCTTCCTCTTTGTCTTCTCCCCTGGGGATTCCAAAAAGGGCCTGTGGTGTAATACTCTCAGTTGGCTTCTGCAGTGTGTCCTTTCCAGCGCCATCGTCTTCGCTGTATCTCTTTATCCACTGGTATTCGACCGGTACATTTCCATAATTCTATGTTTTTTAGTGATTTTGTCCTGCCATTTCCTTCCTTTTATTCTGCGTAAGCATCCATTAATGAAATTTGAGTATACTACCTCTAGGATTGACAAGATGTAGACTCTATTGGTATAGAAATTATTTTATTGTAATATATCTAGGATAGACATGCTGTAGATTATATTGATATAGGGCACATTTCATAGTAGAAAAACATCTAGGATGGACAAGGTGTAGGCTCTTTTGATATAGAAAGCATTTTTTGTAGAACCTTTAGGATAGACATGATCCAGCAGTACCTGGGAAATCAGAAATTAGGAAACCATTGCAACCTCCACAAGCAATTTCCGAGTCTTATAACCAATGATTATTGTCGATCTGTTGGAATGAGATTACCATTAATCCACATTAAACTTCACTCGATCAAGCAGTCGTTTACTTTGTTCTGCGTGAACCTCATTACAGTCAAATCACGACATTGTTCGAAATCAAAATCATTTACCCACCCCTTCACCAAACCGCAGAAAAAAAAAATTAAATAAAACAAGAGAATGGGAGCCGCGATATCTCAGTGATTAATGAACTGGGCTACAAGGGACAAGATGTAGGGTTCGATCCTGTTCGACGGCTCCCTGGTTTATCCAGTTTTAAATGGGTACCGGATTTTTTTCTGGGAAAGCGGCACGGGCGTAATACCGACCACATTACCCCAAAAATCATGTGCTGAAGGTCTGTAAAATTGATGGTCACTAACACCATATTCCCTAGATCCACTTGGCGCGATGGAGCAATAAAAACACAAAAGGATAGCAGCAAAATAGATCTGAGAGTGACATCAAGGAATCAAAGAACCCTGGCTTGTTAGAATATGTTTAGAACATAGGAAACATACGAGTTTGAAGATTTCTATCACCAATATTTCGATGCGAGAAGGTTCTCTAAATCTTCATATTCTTTGATACTTCTAAAGTCTCGTTCTAGCTACGACTTGCAAAAAATAATCTAAAAAAAAATATTACATAATATAAATTGAATGTAGCACATATACGATATGGTTATATAGTTGAAAATGTAATGACCTCGACACAAGTGCAGTTTAGTAGCCAGACTGTCTCCAGTGTTCAACGGACAACTCTGTAGTAGTGCTCAAATCCCCTCTCATGACATTCTCCATTATGAAGCACGCCAGCCACAAAATGGCAAAAGTACTGAAGATGGCTTCAATTCAGATGTATTCTATACACAGATGAAGACCCTGTCCACACCTTTCTTAACTGCTTTTTTTACAATATGCAAGTCAGGTGACAGCGGCTCTATTTTAGTTTACAATATGCAAGTCAGGTGACAGCGGCTCTATTTTAGTTTACAATATGCAAGTCAGGTGACAGCGGCTCTATTTTAGTTTACAATATGCAAGTCAGGTGACAGCGGCTCTATTTTAGTTTACAATATGCAAGTCAGGTGACAGCGGCTCTATTTTAGTTTACAATATGCAAGTCAGGTGACAGCGGTTCTATTTTAGTTTACAATATGCAAGTCAGGTGACAGCGGCTCTATTTTAGTTTACAATATTCAAGTCAGGTGACAGCGGCTCTATTTTAGTTTACAATATGCAAGTCAGGTGACAGCGGCTCTATTTTAGTTTACAATATGCAAGTCAGGTGACAGCGGCTCTATTTTAGTTTACAATATGCAAGTCAGGTGACAGCGGCTCTATTTTAGTTTACAATATGCAAGTCAGGTGACAGCGGCTCTATTTTAGTTTACAATATGCAAGTCAGGTGACAGCGGCTCTATTTTAGTTTACAATATTCAAGTCAGGTGACAGCGGCTCTATTTTAGTTTACAATATGCAAGTCAGGTGACAGCGGTTCTATTTTAGTTTACAATATGCAAGTCAGGTGACAGCGGCTCTATTTTAGTTTACAATATGCAAGTCAGGTGACAGCGGCTCTATTTTAGTTTACAATATTCAAGTCAGGTGACAGCGGCTCTATTTTAGTTTACAATATGCAAGTCAGGTGACAGCGGCTCTATTTTAGTTTACAATATTCAAGTCAGGTGACAGCGGCTCTATTTTAGTTTACAATATGCAAGTCAGGTGACAGCGGCTCTATTTTAGTTTAACCTAACCGTGATCATGACCTCGATAGCCACACGAACGTGGCAGGAGATAGCAGTTCTATTCTTCTCTCCCCTGACCATGATCAGGACTGCGATAGTCATACCACCGTTTGTATGATGTAGTTTAAGGCTCAGTAAAGCTAGGAAATGTCCGTCAGGATCGAACTCGACCTTATGTCTTCGGTTGCTCAATTCACTGAACTCTGGTGTCTTGATTATCCCATTGAGCAAGATGAGCCAGGTGTCCGAATAGCCAGGGGCCCAATTGAGCCAGGTGTCTGAATGAGCCAAGTATCTGAACGAGCCAAGCGTCTAAATGAGCCAGATGTCTTAATAAGCCAAGTGTCTGAACGAGCCAGTGTCTAAATGAACGAGGTGTCTTAATGAGCCAAGTGTCTGAATGAGCCAGGTGCCTTAGTGAGCCAAGTGTCTGAACGAGCCAAGCGTCTAAATGAGCCAGGTGTCTTAATAAGCCAAGTGTCTAAATGAGCCAGGTGTCTTAATGAGACAAGTGTTTGATCGAGCCAAGCTTCTAAATGAGCCAAGTGTCTGAATGAGTCAGGTGTCTGAATGAGACAAGTGTTTGAACGAGCCAAGCGTCTAAATGAGCCAAGTGACTGAATGAGTCAGGTGTCTGAATGAGCGAGGTATCTGAACGACCCATGTGTCCGTGTGAGCCAAGTGCCTGAATGAGCCAGGAGTCTGAATGAGCCAGGTGTCTGAATGAGCGAGATGTCTGTATGAGCCAGGTCTCGAATGAGCCATGTACCTGAGTGAGCCATGTGTCAGGATGAGCCAAGTGCCTGAAAGAGCCAGTTTCCTGAATGAGCCAAACACCAATTCATTTTTGTTTCAGTTGGAATGATTGGAGACCGTTCACATTCTCGCCAAGCCACCACGCTACTGGAATTTTCTAAAAGAATGTAACAAATTCCGATTTATTTTAACGAAGAAGAATATAACACGTCACAACTCGCACAAGCGTCCAAGTTTACGCCGGGGTGAGCTAGAAATTTCTGGTTCTGGGTGACCTCAGATAGAAATATCTGGTTTATACCGCCTTGAGCCGCATTAGATGTAGCTCCGCTGCTCAACAGGAAGCAAATGAAGCCTTTAAGATGAGCTTCAAAAGTTCTTACAGCAGAAGGATTATCTTCTCCAACATGATGTTAATGTGTGTGAATCAAAGTTTTTCTTTAGGAAATGCCCGAGCAAACAAACGTCACAAAAGAAAATGTCTACGCTAAAGAAAACGATTTCGTGAAATATTTTTTTGGGGGGTTCGTATTTCAAAATTTTGACTTGAAGATTACAATGTTTTCTGTATTTCATAAACAATTTCATACGTTTATTATTAAAACTAATATTCCGCAGAGAAAAAGATGGCAACTTTTTGAGAGGAAAATTACTTTTAAAAAAAAAAACAATAAAAATTAAACATTCAATTTTTTTTAGTTTTTTATTTAAAAAAAAAGAATCCGCGCGCAAAAAAAAAAAAAGAAAGATAAAAAAAAGACACAGTTTGGCTTTTTGGTTACCGCCATTATCATTACGCCCGCACAGCGTCCGTTATCGTTGAGATCTATTTCATAATAACACTAGAATGTTTCAGTGCATGAAATCTGTAGCACTGGCGGATACTCTCATGGGTACTTTCAGAAATAAATTGGTTGATTATTCTGAAAGATGGTAGAAATTGTACTTTTATTTCTTCAATATGTCTGGACAGCCGTGAATGGCGAACTTTGTTTTGCTTTCCAGCTGTTATGGTTGCTTGTATGTAAGTAAAAGTTCACTCCAAGCCGTGACTGGTGTATGGGGAATATGGTGTTTGTGTTTTGTGCCCCCCCACCCCCTTTTTTCCATTGATCAACGGTACGTTTCCGGATGATGTCGAATTTTGTTTTATCAAATTACGACATTTAGGATGTCTGCTGGACATGACTAGAAACCAACGTTTTGTCTTGAAAGTGTTGTGTCAGGCATGGTGCAGGTTTCCGGGAAAATCTGAACACAAATACTGACCATGCGACCAGTTCATCGTGTGTCATGATGTTGTCCTTACCCCTCCATATACAAATACTGACCATGCTACGAGTTCATCATGTGTCATGATGTTGTCCTTACCCCTCCATATACAAATACTGACCATGCGACCAGTTCATCGTGTGTCATGATGGTGTTCTTACCCCTTCATATACAAATACTGACCATGGGACCAGTTCATCGTGTGTCATGATGTTGTTCTTACCCCTCCATATACAAATACTGACCATGTGACCAGTTCATCGTGTGTCTTGATGTTGTTCTTACCCCTCCATATACAAATACTGACCATGTGACCAGTTCATCGTGTGTCATGATGTTGTTCTTACCCCCCCCCCCCCATATACAAGTACTGACCATGCGACCCATCGTGTGTCATGATGTTGTTCTTACCCCTTTTTCATGAGAAAGGGCAAAGAGTCAACTTCACTTGATCACCGAATCAATTCAGTTGTTTGGGGGTGGGGGTGTATGTTTACAACCATAACAAAATAATTCACAAAAAATCAACAACAGAAGAAAGAAACAAAGAATGAAGGACAGCTCGAAGCAGGATCGAACCCTTATTCCTCGACACAGCGCCTTGCCACGAACAAGTCTTCAACGTGTATCATCTTCATCATCAAGTACCATGCCTGCTGGCGTAGGTGATGATTGCTCTCTACAACGTTCTATCACGACCGTTATTTATCATTTCCGTTGTTGACCCTCTGACAAGCCATTCTCTTAAGCAGTCTGTTATTTTTTCTCTTTGCTTCCCTCTAACTCTTCTTCCCTCGATTTTTCCAGTTGTTAATATCCCATCTGGTCCGTTCTCATTACATAACCAAAAATTGTGATTGTTTCTTCCTAATATTGAAAATTAGCTCTCTTTTTGCTTTGCCTTCTTTCAGAACGTTTTCATTACTCTTCTCAGCTGTCCATGGTATTCTCAACATTATTTTGTAAAACACAAATTTCTACAGAATCCAGTGATTTGCTTGTTTGTTGTTCTATTGTCCATGATTCGCCTCCATATGTTAAGACTAGCTCTACATAACATTTATGAACTCTTTTCTTATTTCTCTTGTCAAAAATGATTGTATAGTATCTTCCTCATTTTTTGGAAAGCTGCTTTTGCCTGACCCATTCTGCATCTCACCTCTTTTGTACATCTTCCGTCTGAGATTAATAAAGATCCCAAATTTTAAAAATTCATTTACCTATTTTATTATTGTTCTACTTGTCTTTATTTTGCACTGAGGTGATGTCGTTTTCTTTGTTGTTACCATTACTTATGTCTTTTTGCTATTACGGCTGAGTCCTTTATTTTTGCTTTCTTTCACTATAAGTCTAACAGTTATTGTTACTCATTTTCACTCTTAGCGATTAAGACTGTATCATCAGCATACCTTAGATTATTTATATTATGACATCCGATAATATATATATATATATATATATATGTATATATATATATATATATATATGTATATGTATATGATGTTATATTCATTGAGGAAATAGCGGATTTGGTAGCGAATGAGATACCCTTTTACTTTTAATGTCTGGTAATTGTTATGCCTACAAATGTGAGCATGTAGCGTGTTAAACTTCGTGTATTTTTGCTTTTTTTGTTCTCTTTAAACACTCCATTCGTGATGTTGACAATCCCGAGCCGTCCATAGAAAGTGTTCATGGTTCACCTGAGAACTGAAAGCTTGCGTTAGATCTGTGAGCCGTGTTAAAAGTTGCATTAATACTCAGGCCAGAGCGATCTACCATGAACTGTCGTTGCCAGAGGATCAGAATACAGGCGGCTAACATGTTATCTATACTGTTTCCTGTGACTACGTTGTCATGGTAATGAGTCTTTTCATGCGTTGCCATGCGGTACATTGAATTCATTACAAAATGGAAACAAAATAGAAGCGTAGGTTGTTTTCAGTTTGACCATAACTTGTTTGAGGATCATTACTATAATAAAATTATGTTACAAACAAAAGTAAATATTTGAGCAATATATGTTGTAGAATAGAGTTTATAAGAGCAGAATATTTTGTAGAAAAGAATCTATCATAGAAATGTGTGTTGTACGACTGCTTCTGTATGGGCAATATATCATCGGTATTGTTCTATAAAAGTAAAATATCTTGTAGGAGAGTTATCTGAGATAAATGACCAATCAACCACTAATATCATCAGTAATAAAGAAAAGACAATGGTCATATGTTGGACATGTGTTGGCCATATACTGAAAAGAGATAATAACCAAATAACAAAGCAATCCCTCATGTGGGAAGCAAAAGGAAGGAGGAAAAGAGGCCGACTCTGAGAAACACCGAGAAGAACAATGATCAGAGAGGCAAAGGTAGCAGGAATCGGCTCCTCAATGAGATCGAGATGCTTGCACAGACCAGAGACAAATAACGAGATTTGATAACAGATCTTTGCAAGGATTGAGACTGCTAGAAAGAAAATGTATAAAAAGAGAAAGAATATCTGGGTCTATGCCCTATATTCCACGGATATACACGGATCGAAAGGTCAACAGAAAAATAGGTAGATAGTTTCTCTAAATGCAGTGTAATATTGTATGTTATATAATAGTTTCCATCCGAGTAATATTTGTTGTAGTACATTTTTCTTTTCTTTACATTTCCTTTTCTTCGCCTCGGGCCAATAACAAATGTACTCTTGTAAAGAAGACAGCATATGTATCATCATCATCATCATCATCATCATCAGTACCGGGCCTACTGGCGGAGGTGATCATGCCTCTCCACAACTTTCGATCTCGGCAGCTATTTATCATTTCTGTTGTTGACCTTCTGCCAAGCCACTCTCTTAAGCTGTCTGGTATTTTCTCTCTTTGCTTCCCTCTATCTCTTCGTTCCTCAATTTTTCCAGTTGTTACAATATATTCCAGTTGTTCTCTTCTTATTACATGGCCAAAAAATGATGATTGTTTCTTCCTAATATTGGAAATTAGCTCTCTTTTTGCATCTTCATTACTCTTCATAGCTGTCCATTGTGCTCTCAACATTCTTCTGTAAAACCATGGTTATGGTTAGGGTTATGGTTATGGTTATGGAAGGCCCCGGTATCACTGCAAACGAATTAAAATCCATAATTGCTCAACCGTCCGTGCCAGTGGAATCATCCGAATTACTAACTCATCTCCAAAACAAAGAAAGGTAGCTGTAGTCCCCATCATAGCAGTCTCAGCACACGCCAAAAGACATAAGGCGAAACTGCACAGAAAGTGAACACAGCCAACTGTTCCCTGTCATACGATATCATCATTCATCGTAAACCATTGGAATATCGAAACATGATCAACACGGATGATACACACAGCTCACGGTGTGCACAGAGCACTTAACTCAGTAGCTCCTGCAACAAGCCGGACTTGGAATATGAGGAAACTGCAACAAGGAACACTTTTCAGACACAGCGATTAAAAGTTCCTGACGCCTAACCGTCATATTGATCGGTATTCCGACGATGACGTATATTGCAATCAACACAGAACACACTATCACGCACACTGTAGAGGATTTCAGATCACATGCATGTACTCCACTTCACCGGGGAAGTTCCCAACAGTGGAACGTTTTATCTATACACTGATCTGCATTGGAAAGATAGAATTAACCATCTTTCCGGCTCAAAAAACGTAACAGTGAACGTGACCGCGCCATCTTCTTTCAGTGATTTTCTTGTCTGTTGTCCTATTGTCCATGATTCGCATCTATATATTAAGACTGGCTCGACATAACATTTAAGAACTCTTTTTCTTGTTTCTATTGTCAAAAATGGATTGCATAGTATCTTCCTCATTTTTTTGGAAAGCTGCTTTTGCCTGAGCCATTCTGCATCTCACCTCTTTTGTACATCTTCCGTCTGAGGTTAACAAAGTTCCCAAATATTTAAATTCATTTACCTGTTTTAATATTTTTCCACTTGTCTTTACTTTGCACTGAGGTAATGTCTTTTTCTTTGTTGTTACCATTACCTCTGTCTTTTTGCTATTAAGGCAAAGTCCATTTTTTGGCCATGTAATGAGAAGAGAACAACTTGAATATATTGTAACAACTGGAAAAATTGAGGGACGAAGAGATAGCGGGGAGCAAAAAGAAAAAATAACAGACAGCTTAAGAGAATGGCTTGGCAGAAGGTCAACAGCAGAAATGATAAATAGCTGCCGAGATCGAAAGTTGTGGAGAGACATGATCACCTACGCCACTAGGCCGGTACTCGATGGTGATGATATTGCTAAGATTGACAACAGCTATTTTTAGCAGTTTCTATTTTGATGTCTCCCTAACTGGTGCTACTAGAAAGTATGTGAATGTTGTCTCTATTGAACAAAATCCTTATTTTCTCATTTGACTTATGCAGAGTTACGCATCATCATAAAGTACTATGCCTGCTGGCGTAGGTGATCATGACTCCCCGCAGCTTTCAATGTCGACAGTTATTTGTCATTTCTGTTGTTGACATTCTGCCAAGCCATTCTCTTAAACTGTCTAGTATCTTTTCTCTTTGCTTCCCTCTATCTCTTTGTACCTCAACCTTCCCTGTTGTCACAATATATTCCAGTTGTTCCCTTCTTAATACATGGTCAAAAACATGATGAATGTTTCTTCTTAATATTGGAAATTAGCTCTCTTTTTGCTTTGGCCTCTTTCAGAGAATGTTTTCATTATTCTTCTTAGCTGTCCATAGTATTCTCAACATTCTTATGTAAAACCACAATTATACAGTCTCTAGTGATTTTCTAATGTTGTGGCGATTCATGATTATACAAAGAAATTACGACGGTTGTTTTCTGTTGCCTTCCGTCGGTTTGTTTACGGTTGACTCCGCTAGCCTTTGACTAAAAAGTCTCACCCACATGAATCGCCACAACATTATAAATAGCTGCCGAGATCGAAAGTTGTGGAGAGACATGATCACCTACGCCACTAGGCCCGGTATTTGATGATGATGAGTGATTTTCTTGTCTGTTGTAATACTCTCCATGATTCACATCCATATGTTATGACTGGCTCTACATAACATTTAAGAACTCTTTTTCTTCTTGTTTCTATAGTAAAAAAAAATGGATTGCACAGTATCTTCCTCATATTTTTGGAAAGGTGTTTTTGTCTGAGCTATTCTGCATCTCACCTCTGTCGTACATCTACTATCTCACCTCTGTCGTACATCTATCATCTCACCTCTGTCGTACATCTATCATCTCACCTCTGTCGTACATCTACCATCTCACCTCTGTCGTACATCTACCATCTCACATCTCTGTCGTACATCTATCATCTCACCTCTGTCGTACATCTACCATCTCACCATGTCGTACATCTACTATCTCACCTCTGTCGTATATCTATCATCTCACCTCTGTCGTACATCTATCATCTCACCTCTGTCGTACATCTACCATCTCACCTCCTTCGTACATTTACCATGTCACCTCTGTCGTACATCTACCATCTCACCTCTGTCGTACATCTACCATCTCACCTCCTTCGTACATTTACCATGTCACCTCTGTCGTACATCTACCATCTCACCTCTGTCGTACATCTACCATCTCACCTCCTTCGTACATCTACCATTCTCACCTCTGTCGTACATTTACCATCTCACCTCTCTCGTACATTTACCATGTCACCTCTGTCGTACATCTATCATCTCACCTCTGTCGTACATCTATCATCTCACCTCTGTCGTACATCTATCATCTCACCTCTATCGTACATCTATCATCTCACCTCTGTCGTACATTTAACATCTCACCTCTGTCGTACATTTACCATGTCACCTCTGTCGTACATCTATCATCTCACCTCTGTCGTACATCTACTATCTGAGGTTAACATTAAGAAAGAGCTACACAGGTAGCCTTTAACCTTGACGTCTATCTCGACAATGTGCACTTTCATTCTAGTTTGTTTAATGTATTTGTGCAGCCTTGTCTAGACAGTTCTCTTAGAAATGGACGGATATATTAAAGGCACACAATAAAAGAAAAATATGTCATTTGTTATGCATACTGTAGTTTATAACATATTACTACAGACAGTAGTTTGGCCTTGATACCGGTCAACAGCTCAAAGGTTCATCTAGAATTCATTTGGGAGTAGTGCGACCTGGCGTGGTACCAACAACATCATAAATAATGCGTTTCGTTGGTTACTGAAAAATATAGACACTAATATTATATTCTTGACTCGTGTAATGACGTAGTGGACTTGCGGTCAATATGGCGGATAGGCGACAGGAACCGTGGAAGCACTGATTGAAAAGTGTTTCTTGTTGCTGTTTCCACATATTCCAAGTCCGGCTACCTGCCGGAGCTACTGAGTTTAGTGCTCTGTGCACATTGTGAGCTGTATTTTTCATCCAGATCGTGTTTCTATATTCCAATTGTTTACGATGAATGATGATATCGTGTAACAAAGGAGAGTTCAGTTGCGTTCACTGTCGGTGCTAACATGCCTGCCCTACGTCTTTTGACGTGTGCTATGTATGCTACGATGGGACTGCAACTTCTTTTTTCGTTTGGATATTCGATGAAATGTTAATTCTGATGATTCCTGACTGACCAAACTGACACGGGCGGTTGAGCAATTATGGATTTTCATTCGTTTGCAGTGATACCGGGACCTTCGACTAACTATAACTATAATGACGTAGTGGGAAGCTTCTACCATTTGTTTGCACCCATCTCATGAGAATTGATTACCGGAAAGCATCAACAGGGCAGATGGATCTCGAAGAGGAGAATGAAAATGATAAACAAAAACACGGGAATCCGGCAAAGAAGTCGTCATTACAATATATTTTACAGAGGATAGAAAACTGCATCTACTGAAAACCCTTCACAAAACGTTAAGGTGAGGATGTCTCGCGGGATATACCGTATTTGCGGCGTATAAGACGCACTGTTTATTTGTTTATTTTTAAAAATACGTCTGTGAAACAAGATGCGTCCTATAAGACGATTGTCAATTTTTGATTACTTTTATTTCTAGTAATTTCTTCGCATAGACTACTACAGATGCGTTCGTTTAAACGTTCCAATTGTTGTGAACGATTTAAAAACGTGTTACATTTTTGTGGTTGGATTTGATTAAATTTTTTGACAAATTAAAGCTACGTGTGATTGTCTGTGCTAAAGACCAGTTTGATCCTGCTGTGCTGGTGTGACAAAATTGTCACCCCTTTTGATTTTGTAAGAACTGTGGCATTAGTAATGTGGGCAGCACTGGATGGTATAGAGGACAATTTGTTTTATGAGGGATTAGATCCTGATTTAAAAGAAGGTTTAAGTGACTATTAATTTAGATCTGGGGATGAATATCTGAGTTTTGAGAAATATTAAAAGGTATTGTAACCTAGTTAGATTAGATATTTGTTGAAAGTAGACTTACGTATTACTTTATTTTTGAAATACTCTAAATTAATTATAAAAGTTAATCATATTTGTTTCTAATAAAAGATGTAGAAAGAAAGGATGTGTCTCATATACGTCGGCAAATATGGTACACTATGGCGTAGGGTGGGTTTTCACCGTACTAGATCACCTGAAGGTGAGGCGACCAGTGATCTTCCTTGCTGTTATTACCTTCCTATTTCAAAGAGTCAGGTACACATTTCTTTCTCAGCTCAGAGAGCATCAAGCTGGGATTGAACCAATGGTTAGTCTAGCATCAAGCCTGTCCGTTACCACACCGACACTAACGCTCTCTGCAGGACAAGACCAAACATGAAACAATAATAAGTTTCCAAATCTCCTCTGCTGGAGTTATTTAGAATTATACAAGCGTTGGTCACATACACATTGATACATTAGTAGATAGTTTCTCTAAATGCAGTCTAATATTGTATGTTATATAATAGTTTCCATCCGAGTAATATTTGTTGTAGTACATTTTTCTTTTCTTTACATTTCCTTTTCTTCGCCTCGGGCCAATAACAAATGTACTCGTGTAAAGAAGACAGCATATGTATCATCATCATCATCATCATCAAGTACCGGGCCTACTGGCGTAGGTGATCATGCATCTCCACAACTTTCGATCTATACACACAATGTAATATCATTAGTGACAGTGTGCTACCCATCCTACCCTAATGCAGTATATCACATCTCAATGTAGACTAGTCTCATACATCCCTGTTGATGCTTAAACAGGCAGTTCTGGTTCATTTTTGCCGTAAACTTCAAAGCAACCCATATTTAATTTGTATTTTAAAATTATGATTACATACACGTATGGGACACTTTGGCAATAAGGCAGGTGAAAAAAAATGAAACTGGAAGCAAACTGCTGGAATTATGTAATCAAAATGATTTGTTTATTGCCAACAGATTCTTCAAACACAGAGAGTCGCAATTATACACCTGATACAAGTGGAATGACACAACATGGAGAAGCCAGATGTATTTTATACTAACAAGAAAACAGAACAAGAAAAGAGTTACCGACAGCAGGGCTATCCCTAATATCACAGACTCGGACCATAAAATGGTTATGATCACACTCAGCAAAAAACAAAGAGAAGATGCGCCAACAAACAAGAGAAGCAAAAACAGTCAATGAAAATAAAACAATTAAAAGATCAAGAATCAAGGAAAATCCGATAAAAAGAAAAAAAAACGAAGAGGAATTCCAGAAAATCCCAATCGAAGTAAGTACAGTAGACAAAGAGTGGAAACAGTTTAAGAAAACAGTAATCAACATCTCAAAAATTGTATGCGGAACGAAACTAAGGACAAAAGAAGGGAAAAGAGCACCCCGTGGTGGAACGAAGCAATCAGAGAAAACAAATTTAAAGAAAAGAAGAAACTGTTTAAAAATTGAAAGGTAGAATAAGAATATATAACATGCTTTTAAATCTGGCTAAAAAAACACACACACACACACACACACACACACACACACACACACACACACACACACACACACACACACACACACACACACACACACACACAAACACACAAACACACACACACAAACACACACAAACACAAATACTCACACACAAACACACACACACACAACACACACACACACACACACACACACAAACACACACAAACACACACACAAACACACACAAACACACACAAACACACACAAAGACACACATACATACACAAACACACACACAAATACACACACACACAAACACACACACACAAACACACACACACAAAACACACACACACAAACACACACACACAAACACAAACACACACAAACACACACACACAAACACACACACACGCGCATATTCATTTAAAACAAAACTATTCTTCATGTAATACTAAAATACATTAGATCTCAAAAGATACTCCGCTCATCAACCAAAGCTGTGATTTACGCAAAACTCTCAAACAAAACAAAACAGCATTAAAAATCGAACGGTTAGGTACTAGCAGAAAATAATTTTAAATCCTGAGAACACGACGAAAGTAAGAGAAAACGTTCACATTGAAAGCTGTGCGCGATGATACGTGCAAATCTGTGGCTGGATCAGTAATCTTCCAGTGGGGAATTAATTGCTATAAGCTTTCCTGACCCGACCGGGAAGCTATGATTAACAAGAAATGTTTGAGTATCATTACGCCGACAAGACTGTGGGTATCCCAGACAAAATTCATAGACAAATGAGAAATTTGGGGAAAGGGCACTAGATATGTCCAAGAATATATTTTATTATTCTTTAAGATAGAAGTGAGAAAGAGAGTTCATCGGTGCTACATAGAGCCAATTCGGACCTATGGATGTGAGTCATGGACAGTAAACAAAGAAATGAAAAGATGATTAGAGGCCACATAGATGGGGTTTCTCTGAAGGATGTTGAAAGTTCACTGGACAGCTAAAAAGAAAAAAAACGAAGAGGAATGCAAGAAACTCCCCAACGAAGTAAGTACAGTACAAAAAGAGTGGAAACAGTTTAAGAAAACAGTAATCAAAATATCAAAAATAGTATGCGCAATGAAACTAAGAACAAAAGAAGGGAAAAAGAGTACCACAAACTCATCTTCATCTCTTTTTTGATCCCACAATTTCATCTTTACCTCTTCATTGATCCCACAAACTCATCTTCACCTCTTCTTTGATCCCACAAACTCATCTTCATCTCTTCTTTGATCCCACAATCTCATCCTCACTCCTTCTTTGATCCCTAAATCTCATCTTCACTCATTCTTTGATCCCATAATCTCACACTCACCTCTTCTTTGATCCAATAAACTTATCGTCATTCCTTCTTTGATCCCACAAACTCATTTCACTCCTTCTTTGATCACTAAATCTCATCTTCATCTCTTCTTTGATCCCATAATCTCACCCTCACCTCTTCTTTGATCCAATAAACTTATCTTCACTCCTTCTTTGATCACACAAACTCATTTCACTCCTTCTTTGATCACTAAATCTCATCTCCATCTCTTCTTTGATCCCACAATCTCATCTTCACCTCTTCTTTGATCGCACAATCTCATCTTCATCTCTTCTTTGATCACTAAATCTCATCTTCACCTCTTCTTTGATCCCACAATCTCATCTTCACCTCTTCTTTGATCGCACAATCTCATCTTCATCTCTTCTTTGATCACTAAATCTCATCTTCACCTCTTCTTTGATCCCACAATCTCATCTTCACCTCTTCTTTGATCGCACAATCTCATCTTCATCTCTTCTTTGATCACTAAATCTCATCTTCACCTCTTCTTTGATCCCACAATCTCATCTTCATCTCTTCTTTGATTCCACAATCTCATCTTCACCTCTTCTTTGATCACACAAACTCATCTTTACCATTTCTTTGATCACACAAACTCATCTTCACCTCTTCTATGATCAGACAAACTCATCTTTATAGCCTCCGTATTTAAAACAATCACCGTCCCCAATAACTTCACTTCACAATCTCCTACTCACTGCCCTTCACTTCACAATCTCCTACTCACTGCCCATCACTTCACAATCTCCTACTCACTGCCCTTCACTTCACAATCTCCTACTCACTGCCCTTCATTTCACAATCTCCTACTCACTGCCCTTCACTTCCACAAACATCGCCCACTTATGTTCTAGTTTAACAAATGCCCTGTTATACCCCTCTTACCACACCCTCACATTTACACCCCTAAATGTTTCATCTTTACTATTACTTTACTATCACAAACCTAACCTCACTACCATTTCTGAGCTGAAAACTCGGTCCTCTCCTATTTGTATTATATAACTACCGCAAAATGTCAACTCTAAAATTGCATAAAAGCAAAGACGCCCCACAGAAATATAAAATGTTGTCGTATAGTAATAGGTAAGTAAAAGTAAAGTACCCCCGTCACGCCAAGTGGCGTATTGGGAATATGGTGTTAGTGACCATCAATTTTACAGACCCTCGGCACATGATTTTTGGGGTAATGTGGTCTGTATTACGCCCGTGCTGTTTTATTACTCTCCCAGAAAAAATTCCGGTACCCATTAACGGCTGGGTGAAGCGGACGCCGTCGGTTGGGATCGATCCCTACCTCTTGTCCTTTGTAGTAAAGTTCACTTACCATTGAGCAATCACGGTCACTATAGTAATAGGTACATCACAGTAAATTATTCAGAATGGATCAACACAGTCCGAACTTGAAAGATGAGATAATCGGTTTCCCATTTTCTGTTGCTGGCAGGGGATCAAGAAAATAGTTTGGCGCCGACTTGTTATTTGGTCGTGGGTTTAAAAAAATTAGGGATCTGACAACTTGTCTTGGTGGCCCTACTTGTTTTTTTTTTTGCTTTATACTTGTCCTTGGTCCTGTCTACTTGTCCTTGGAAACTTTCTCCTTGTGCTTAGTCCGTTTATTTGTTTAAGACAGTTTTCTACTTGTATTTTGGCATCGCCTACTTATTCTTGAAGATACTTGATTTGGTCCCGTATACTGGGTTCTTAGCGCAATCGATAGGCTTGGCTTACTTCGTAATCTGGCGAGGACACCTGGGTTTTACTAATTCCCTAAAATTAGTAGGAGCCGCGATAGCTCAGTGGTTAGTGAACTGGACTACTGGACAAGGGGTTTCGATCCCAACCGACGGCTCCGGGTTCACCCAGCCTTAAATGGGTACCGTTTGGGAAAGTAAAAGCAGCACGGGCGTAATACCGACCACATTACCAAAAATCATGTGCTGAAGGTCTGTAAAATATAGGGTCACTAACACCATATTTCCCTATACGCCACTGGCGTGACGGGGGGTATACTTGGGTGTCCGGTTAGCGCAATCGATAGGCGGTTGGCTTACCACGGCAACAGCCGGGGTTCGTAATCCTGGCGAGGACACCTGGGTTTTACTAATTCCCTAAAAATTAGTAGGAGCCGCGATAGCTCAGTGGTTAGTGAACTGGACTACTACGGACAAGGGGTAGGGTTCGATCCCAACCGACGGCTCCGGGTTCACCCAGCCTTAAATGGGTACCGGATTTTTTCTGGGAAAGTAAAAGCAGCACGGGCGTAATACCGACCACATTACCCCAAAAATCATGTGCTGAAGGTCTGTAAAATATAGGGTCACTAACACCATATTTCCCTATACGCCACTTGGCGTGACGGGGGGTACTTTACTTTTTTATACTTGTTCTCGGTAGCCATATACTTACTTTTGTATGTCTGTCGATCAAGGAAGTATACCCTGGCTAACTTGTTCGTAGATCATCAATATATTAGTCAGTGGCTCACTCTTTCCTGGCCTCGGAACAACATTGTTTCAATTTGTCCTTGTCTCTTGCTTCTACCTTTTAGCTCCCAGTGGAGCATAGGTCTTCAACAAACACTTTCCAAGTCGTTCTGTTTTTTGCAATTCTTTTAAGATCATTCCATGTCTTCCCCATCATCTTCATCTCTGCTTCGATATGTCTTCTCCAAGAATTCCTTGGTCTTACTCTTTGTCTTTTCCCCTGGGGATTCCAAAAAAGGGCCTGTTGCGTAATACTCTCAGTTGGCTTCCGTAGTGTGTGTCCTATCCATCGCCATCGTCTTCGCTGTATCTCTTTATCCACTGGTATTTGACCGGTACATTTCCATAATTCCACGTTAGTGACTTTGTCCTGCCATTTCCATCCCTTTATTCTGCGCAAGCATCCATTAATGAAAGTCTGTACCTTCGTGATTGTCAATTTTGTTATTCTCCATGTTTCACAGCCATATAATAGAACCGACTTAACATTTGACCTTGTCTCTTTAGCCATACATTATTTCGCAGTGCATTTGTACTCAGTTCTCTTCGCTTTCTACCCTACTTATAATATATCACTGCTACTTTATATTCCTCTAACGTTTTACATGTTTCTGTGTTTTATTTAGTTAGATTCTTTACCTTAGCTTCCCCCCCCCCACTCCTGTTTAATTTACTTGTCCCGCTCATTCTAGATGTAGCAGAGTTTATCCTTATTTCGTCGTCACTTTGTGTTGGTCTCTTTTCCTGAAGGAAGCCGCATGAGTGCCGAAACGTCAGTATTTTTAAAATTACTTTTTTGTAAAGCTGTCACCATACCTTGTAGGAGTGTACGTTACATACTACCAATTGCTCCTTGCTACCAGCTTTACAACAGCTCTTCAATTATTTGGCTGTTCCCTGGATAGATTTATCAGTCTGCAGTTCACTTCTCAGTGACTGGATGTTAGTCAGTAATTAATTTGTCCTTGACCCTTGATAAATATATAAATGCGCAGCCCACCAATCCCTGCCTTTGAATCAATAAAGTAGTCTGCCACGAGTGTCTTTGGTCGCAGATCAATAAAGTAGTCAGTAATCATCTTGTCTTTGGTCACAGATCAATAAAGTAGTCAGTAGTCATCTTGTCTTTGGTCGCAGATCAATAAAGTAGTCAGTAATCATCTTGTCTTTGGTCGCAGATCAATAAAGTAGTCAGTAATCATCTTGTCTTTGGTCACAGATCAATAAAGTAGTTAGTAATCATCTTGTCTTTGGTCTCAGATCAATAAAGTAGTCAGTAGTCATCTTGTCTTTGGTCGCAGATCAATAAAGTAGCCAGTAGTCATCTTGTCTTTGGTCACAGATCAATAAAGTAGTCAGTAGTCATCTTGTCTTTGGTCGCAGATCAATAAAGTAGTCAGTAATCATCTTGTCTTTGGTCGCAGATCAATAAAGTAGTTAGTAATCATCTTGTCTTTGGTCACAGATCAATAAAGTAGTCAGTAGTCATCTTGTCTTTGGTCGCAGATCAATAAAGTAGCCAGTAGTCATCTTGTCTTTGGTCACAGATCAATAAAGTAGTCAGTAATCATCTTGTCTTTGGTCACAGATCAATAAAGTAGTCAGTAGTCATCTTGTCTTTGGTCACAGATCAATAAAGTAGTCAGTAATCATCTTGTCTATGGTCACAGATCAATAAAGTAGGCAGTAGTCATCTTGTCTTTGGTCACAGATCAATAAAGTAGGCAGTAGTCATCTTGTCTTTGGTCGCAGATCAATAAAGTAGTCAGCAATCATCTTGTCCTTGGTCGCAGATCAATAAAGTAGTCAGCAATCATCTTGTCCTTGGTTGCAGATCAATAAAGTAGTCAGCAATCATCTTGTCCCTGGTTGCAGATCAATAAAATAGTCAGCAATCATCTTGTCCTTGGTTGCAGATCAATAAAGTAGTCAGCTATCATCTTGTCCTTGGTTGCAGATCAATAAAGTAGTCAGCAATCATCTTGTCCTTGGTTGCAGATCAATAAAGTAGTCAGCAATCATCTTGTCCTTGGTTGCAGATCAATAAAGTAGTCAGCAATCATCTTGTCCTTGGTTGCAGATCAATAAAGTAGTCAGCAATCATCTTGTCCTTGGTTGCAGATCAATAAAGTAGTCAGCAATCATCTTGTCATTCATTGATGATCAACAAAGTGTCCGTAGTTGTTGTCTTTTGGTTGTTGAATAATAAAGTAATACGTACTCGTCATGTATTTGATTGTAGATTAATAAAGTAGTCAATAGTCGTCATTTGTTGGTTTTTAATCAATAAAGTATTCAAAAGTCGTCATGTATTGTTTGTTAATCAATAAAGTAGTCAATAGTCGTCATATGTTGGTTGTTAATCAATAAAGTAGTCAATAGTCATCATATGTTGGTTGTTAATCAATAAAGTAGTCAATAGTCGCCATGTGTTGGTTGTTAATCAATAAAGTAATCAATAGTCGTCATGTGATGGTTGCTAATCAATAAAGTAGTCAATAGTCGTCATGTGTTGGTTGCTAATCAATAAAGTAGTCAATAGTTGTCATGTATTGGTTGTTAATCAATAAAGTAATCAATAGTCGTCATGTGACGGTTGTTAATCAATAAAGTAATCAATAGTCGTAATGTGTTGGTTGCTAATCAATAAAATGGTCAATAGTCGTCATGTGTTGGTTGTTAATCAATAAAGTAGTCAATAGTCGTTATGTGTTGGTTGCAAATCAATAAAGTAGTCAATAGTCGTCATGTGTTGGTTGTTATTCAATAAAGTAGCCAATAGTCGTCATGTGTTGGTTGCTAATCAATGAAGTAGTCAATAGTCGTCATGTGTTGTTTGCTAATCAATTAAGTAGTCAATAGTCGTCATGTGGTGTTTGCTAATCAATAAAGTAGTCAATAGTCGTCATGTGGTGTTTGCTAATCAATAAAGTAGTCAATAGTCGTCATGTGTTGTTTGCTAATCAATGAAGTAGTCAATAGTCGTCATGTGTTGTTTGCTAATCAATAAAGTAGTCAATAGTCGTCATGTGTTGGTTGCTAATCAATGAAGTAGTCAATAGTCGTCATGTGTTGTTTGCTAATCAATAAAGTAGTCAATAGTCGTCATGTGTTGTTTGCTAATCAAATGAAGTAGTCAATAGTCGTCATGTGTTGTTTGCTAATCAATAAAGTAGTCAATAGTCGTCATGTGTTGGTTGCTAATCAATAAAGTAGTCAATAGTCGTCATGTGTTGTTTGCTAATCAATAAAGTAGCCAATAGTCGTCATGTGTTGTTTGCTAATCAATAAAGTAGTCAATAGTCGTCATGTGTTGTTTGCTAATCAATAAAATAGTCAATAGTCGTCATGTGTTGTTTGCTAATCAATAAAGTAGTCAATAGTCGTCATGTGTTGTTTGCTAATCAATAAAGTAGTCAATAGTCGTCATGTGTTGTTTGCTAATCAATAAAATAGTCAATAGTCGTCGTGTGTTGTTTGCAAATCAATAAAGTAATCAATAGTCGTCATGTGTTGTTGCTGCGTCAAATCAATAAAGTAATCAATAGTCGTCATGTGTTGGTTGCTAATCAATAAAGTAATCAGTAGTCGTCATGTGTTGTTTGCTAATCAATAGAATAGTCCATAGTCTTCCCGTAATTTGTTGCACAAAAACGTAGTCGTCATGCTTTAGGTTGGAGATTTTTTAAAATCTAGTCCGTAGACGTCTTGTCTTTGTTTGCAGATCAACAATGTAGTCCATAATTGTGTTGTTTTTCATTGTCTATCAATAAAATTATCCGTAGTCGTCTTGTATTTGGTTGCTGATTAATAAAGTAGTCCGTAGTCGCCTTGTCTTTATTGGTTGCAGATCAATAAAGTAATCCGTAGAAGTCTTGTCTTTGGTTCCTGATCAACAAAGTACTCTATATGCGTCTTGTCCTTGATTACGATAGTAAAAAAAATAAAGTACCCCCGTCACGCCAAGTGGCTTATAGGGAATATGGTGTTAGTGACCATAAATTTTACAGACCGTCAACAAATAATTTTTGGGGTAATGTGGTCGGTTTTACGCCCGTGCCGCTTTACTTTCCCAGAAAAAATCCGGAACCCATTTAAAGTTGGGTGAACCCGGAAGCCATCTTTTGGAATCGAACCCTACCTCTTGTCCTTTGTAGTCCAGTTCACTAACCACTGATCTATTGCGGCTCCTTTGTCTTTGATTACTGATTAATAAAGAAGTACATAGTTGTCTTGTTACAGAGTAAGCTAATACAAGTATGGGAGCAGGTAACTTAGTCGTTACCCATTCTTTCATAGACAATAGCAGTAACATATGGTAGCGACCAGCAGTGTTAGGACATGAAATTTAAGGTATGGAAAATTTCCAGCCAGAATAACAAGTTAAGGGAGTAACAGTTTATAGTAGGGATAGGGACACCCACCGAGGAATTATACTCGAACATAACAAGGACACCCACCAAGCTAAGATAGGAAGGTAGAATTTTCCTGTTCATAACAAGTTAAGGTTGAAGTTCACATAGGGGGTAGTGGATACACAGAAAGTGGGAAGGAGAAAGGTCCAGAATTACTGGATACGATGATGAGTTTAGAGAGGATGGAAATTTCCACCACGCAGGTTGTTTTGGAAATGGGGATAAAATAAGCGCATGACAATACCCGCATGATTTCACTGCATGACTTTACTGTCCGGTAAACAGCTGCCAGGACGGGTCAGGTCATGAAGATGATGGTCATAAACAGTTTGTTTTGACAATTCTGAGTCATAGGGCGAATTTTGGGTCAGAAGGAAGAGAGCTGATGACTCCACGAGTAATCGGAGGGGTTACAAATTGTCACTTTGCGACGGTTTGATTGGCTGTAGATATGTCACACAAAGTGTGAGGTTGGAATATTTAAACTTCAACACAATAGGTTTGAGTCAGTCAGGGTTACAGTTAGAAATAGAGTTAGTCGGGAATGAGAATTAGAGAGTTAGAGATAGAGACAGTCAGGAATGGGAATTAGAGAGTTAGAGATAGAGACAGTCAGGAATGAGAATTAGAGAGTTAGAGATAGAGACAGTCAGGAATGAGAATTAGAGAGTTAGAGATAGAGACAGTCAGGAATGAGAATTAGAGAGTTAGAGATAGAGACAGTCAGGAATGAGAATTAGAGAGTTAGAGATAGAGACAGTCAGGAATGAGAATTAGAGAGTTAGAGATAGAGACAGTCAGGAATGAGAATTAGAACAACTTGTAGATTAGACAATCATTATTAGGACAATTAGAACAAGAGTTAGAAATAGGAAGAGCTAGAATTTTATACAGTCAGAACATTTAGAAAGGTTAAGATTAGAAAGTTGAGCCAGTTAGTTAGGAAGTTAAGAATCTTCAAGTTGTAGTTTTAAGTCAGTTGAGAAGTTATTAAGTAAGTTGATAGGGAGTAGTATGGATAGCTATGAACATACGAAATTTAGTTGTGAAGTGACTGAGAGTTTTCAAGTTGTGTTTCACATCCTTATAAACGTAAGTAAGTGATAGAGAGATGAATGCAAGATATGCTCTTGTGGACTGATCATATCCACCGACTATTTGTCTCAGAGAAGTCCAGAATTAATTAACATTTAAGAAAAGTGCATCAACCACTAGTACGAATCTTTATGCCTCATCATCATGTGCCATACCGGTTGGCGTAGGCGATCATGACCCTCCACAATCTTCTACCTACAGTGCATGGTATCAGTTCTGTTGTTGACTGTTTTCCATGCCATGACACCAAGCTATCCAGTATTTTCTCTCTTTGTCGTCAGCGATGTCTCTTTCCTTTTATTTTGCTAGTTGTAACCAAGTATTCCAACTTCCCTCTTCTCATGATGTGCCAGAAAAATGTTGATTGTTTCTTTCTGATGTTTTTTAAGAGCTCCCTTTTTGTGTTGGCCTCTTTGAGAACTTCCTCATTGGTCTTTTTAGCTGTCCAGGGAACTTTCAAAATTCTTCTGAGAAATCCCATCTCTGTGGCCTCTAATCGTCTTTTCATTTGTTTGTCTATTGTCCATGATTCGCTTCCATAGGTCAGAATTGGTTCTATATAGTACCGATGAACTTTCTTTCTCATTTTTATTGACATTGATTTGTTGCATAAGATATTTTTCATTTTCTGAAATGCTATTTTGGCCTGAGCTATTCTGCTTTTTATTTCTGTGTTGCATCTCCCATCTGATGTTATTATTGTGCCCAAGTATTTGAAACGTTGTACTTGTTTCAGATTTGCCTCTTTTTATTTGTATGCTGCATGATGGTGATGATTGTTTCTTCGATATAACCATTACTTCTGTTTTCTTACTATTCAGACTGAGACCTTTCTTGTTGCTTTCTTTTACTCTTATGTCTATCATTTCTTGTAGTTCGTTCTCTGTCTCTGCTATTAAGACTGTGTCATCCGCATATCGCAAATTATTTATGTTGTGACCGTTGACTTCAATTCCTTTTTTGTCTACTATTGATCTCATAATATATTCGCTGTAAATTGAAAACAAATCCGGTGATAGAACACAGCCTTGTCTGACTCCTTGTTTTATATATTGGAATTGTCCTGTGATATCAGGTATATATGCCTAGAGATATCAATAACCTTGATTATGATTATATAATGAGAGAAAAAGAGTCTGTCAATGATTAACGTGTGATCAATGTAAATGTGATGCGTTGTGAACAATAACATCAAGATATAATTTCAAAAAGAGTATGTGGTTACTATAAGTCTTCTCTTTGATTGCTGATGAATAAAGTAGTCCGTTGTAGTTTTGTCTTTGGTTGCTGATTAATAAAGTAGTGCGTAGTCGTTTTTCCTTGGTTGCTTATCAACAAAGTTGTGCGTAGTAATTTTTCCTTCGATTGCTGATCAGCAAAGCAGTCCGTAGTCGTCTTGTCTTTGATTGCTGATGAATAAAGTAGTCCGTTGTCGTCTTGTCTTTGGTTGCTGATCACTAAAGTTCCGTTGTCGTCTTGTCTTTGATTGCTGATCAACAAAGTTCCCTGTAGTCGTCTTGTCTTTGATTGCTGATCAACAAAGTTCCCTGTAGTCGTCTTGCTTTGATCAACAGGTCCACACAGTTATTCCTAGTTGTCCGGTACTTAGTGGCTAGACAACCGACTAGTTTGTGGCCAAATCGTTTCTGATCCGGAATCAAGAATATAACCTACGCCCCAGACTTGTCGTTATGTCATGCGCGAGTAGAGCTGGATGGCAATCAAGCAATAAAATATGTGCATGTTCCCTTTAAAATACAATTGTACACATAATATTATTGTTGTATAATTGTCTCTTATATTAGTTCCCGGCTTCGAGACAGAGAGGTTGTGGGTTCAAATCCCGACCAGTTTGGATTTTTATTTGTGATTTCTTTCTGCGGCAACCACCTCTGGTCTCAGCAGAGAGGCCCGGCTTGAAATGTCAATTACTCATGGACGTAAAAAAATATGAGTACCTCCGAAGACGGAGTTATCTGCCTGTACGGCGAGGGACCCATGTGCACACGGCTGCCAGGGAAAAACGGATTAACACGCAAAATTCAGTTCCTAGTCTCTAGGGACTTCGTCAGAGGTAAAAGCTGGCGAGCGCAATATATATATATATAAGTTCCCAATCTATTTTTAGCCATTTGGGGAATTTCGGGGCACGGTGAACGATTTAATTAGAGATCATTTTTGACAACTGTTAAATAATAATATCACAGATGTTAATTAGGGATCGAATTTGCCTCACTCAATTACCTCGGGCAACGGTATGTGGTTGCTTTCAATGTTATTTACTAGAGGTTAGTTAATTCATGCATAAAGAAACAACATCAATTGGTTTAACACTGTGATAGGACAGAAAGACCAAAACACAACGGTTCTTCAATAAACGTTGCGATAGTACCAGAATTAAGGGCCGACAACGAAAAAGATGAATTTGATGGAATATTAGAAACAATAGGAAACATAAGAAGAGAAGCTAACAGAAGAGCAAAATCCACAAAATTATAACTCTCCTGAACGATGAAAGGCACATGAAGAATAAAAGAAGATGAGGGGTTCATTTACGTCGTGAGATTGAAATATTTTTAACGCAATAACAGTTATGGTAAGAGAAATGGAATATTGTATACATGAAAGTGGTTCATTAGTCACCATCACCAGGTCGCATGACTTTTGCAGAACTTTGCATTCACCACAGTTCGTCTGAAAAAAAATGTGTAGCTTTAGCCATATCTCCCACATCTTCTGTTGTCATATTCAAGGTCTCCTTCGCGTCCTGAAACTACCTTCTTTTTGATCTGTCCCAGATGTATTGCCCAGGAACTATGCCTGCCTTTATTGTTCTTTCTACCGCAATTAATCTTTTGATCTGGCCATAGTATTTTAATTTCCGCTGTAGAACGGTTCGTCTCAGAAACATGAGCTTATTAAAACATCACTAACTGGGTAAAAGAAACAGGAAAATCACATGTGTGCGTGAAGTCACAAACTCGACATCATCATCATCATTGAGTGCCGTCACCCCATCGAAGGTTGGCTACCACGGAGCGCCATTCCACTCCGTCTCTTGCTTTGATGGTGCAGATTGTCATAGGTTGACTTGTCCATCTTTTGATGTTACTCGTCCATGTTAGTCTTGGTCTGCCTCTTTTACCTTGTAATTTTCAGTTCCAATATTACTTTTATTAGGCTGTTGTGTCTTTTAACATGCCCTAAAAATTGCATTTGTCTTGTTCTAACTGTGTATAGTGGTTCTCTTTTCATTTTTAGTTTTTTTAAAACTTCATCGTTTGTTTTTTTCTTTTCATCCAATTCTACCTACTCTTCTATAGATCCACATTTCAAAGGCTTCAGTTTTCTGTTCTGTTTTCTGGTCTAATGTCCATGTTTCTGCACAATACAGAAATATTGAGAAGATGTAACATTTTGCTATTCTGAGTTTTAGCCATGGTGTTATTTGTTTTGATGTTAGCATATTTTTCATGGCATTAAAATTATTTTTTGCCATACCTATTCTTTTGTTTATATCAGATGTACATTTTTCATCACTGGTTATAGTATGTCCCAGGTAGTTGTAGCTCTGAACTGTCTCCAGATGTATTCCTTCAGCTTTGATATTTATTTGTAGGTCTTGAGAATTTTCTTTGTTTATGATCACAGTGTCAGTCTTTTTGATATTCATATCTAGTCCATATTTTTTTGCTTGTCATGTTTATTACATTAAGTAATTATCAAACTCAACAAGCTTAATAAAATATCAGTCTTCATTATAATCCCGATGTGATGGACTACATATAATATTTACTTATAAATGCTGCAATTATTTTCTAGGATAATGGCAAATATACCACTTTATTAATAACAGAGGTAGCCGTTGTTAAAGGTCGATATTGTCTAGATCCTCTCTTTTATGGTTTTCCATAGTGCCCCTGCGAGGAACGTGAAAGCTGGAAATCCACCCAGACTTTAGATAAGAAATTAAATGCGACCAAAACAAATTTCCTTGAAGCATCTCAAACTGTAAACATAACTTGTAGATAATATGTGTCAAACGAACCGATAAGAGATGAGACCAGATGAGAATATGTGTGGAGCTTTAAGAGAAGTTACCAGGATCAGCATCATTGCTCCAGCCAGAGGTGCGCGTGGGGGTGCGGCTAAAACCACTGTTTCACTGGCTGAAAAGCCGGTGTACGGTGTTCGAAACCCGCGGTAGACAGAAATGATTTTTTTTCTATTGGGGGTGAAATGAAAATCCTGAGTCTCACGCGTCATGGGGACCGCTTTGACCATGCGGCCTTTATCCCTCTGGTTCTATTGTGAACCCCCACCCCTCCCCCCGACATACACCAGCAATTGTATTATGTGTCGTAAAGAAATATAGCTTTTATCATCATCGTGCACACCGGACGAATCTATAGGTAGTAAAAAAAAACACCATCGAGAATCTCCAGGAAATCGAAGGAGAATCCTGGCCAAGGGCACGAACTCCGTAGAACAAACATGGATCCACGGTATGGGTAGGTTAATACTCACAATTTTGCCCGAGCAGCGGTCATATTTAGGACTTATTACTTTTAATATTAACTGCGAAAGGTTCCCTAAAGTGGGTGAGTGCACACAGGACGTCCTCTTATTGACGTTATTGGAGAGGGCTAGACACCGGATCACATTACCCAGAGAGGGCTAGACACCGGATAACATTACCCAGAGAGGGCTAGACACCGGATCACATTACCCAGAGAGGGCTAGACATCGGATCACATTACCCAGAGAGGGCTAGACACCGGATCACATTACCCAGAGAGGGCTAGACACCGGATCACATTACCCAGAGAGGGCTAGACACCGGATCACATTACCCAGAGAGGGCTAGACACCGGATCACATTACCCAGAGAGGGCTAGACACCGGATCACATTACCCAGAGAGGGCTAGACACCGGATCACATTACCCAGAGAGGGCTAGACACTGGATCACATTACCCAGAGAGGGCTAGACACCGGATCACATTACCCAGAGAGGGCTAGACACCGTGATCACATTACCAAGAGAAGGCTATACACCGGATCACATTACCCAGAGAGGGCTAGACACCGTATCACATTACCCAGAGAGGACTAGACGCCGGATCTCACTACCCAGAGAAGGCTAGACACCGGATCACATTATCCAGAGAGGGCTAGATACCGGATCACATTACTCAGAGAGGGCTAGACACCGGATCTCACCACCCAGAGAGGGCTAGACACCGGATCACATTACCCAGAGAGGGCTAGACATCCGGTTTCACTACCCAGAGAAGGCTAGACACCGGATCATATTACCCAGAGAGGGCTAGACACCCGGTCTCACTACCCAGAGAAGGCTAGACACCGGATCACATTACCCAGAGAGGGCTAGACATCGGATCACATTACCCAGAGAGGGCTAGACATCCGGTCTCACTACCCAGAGAAGGCTAGACACTGGATCACATTACCCAGAGAGGGCTAGACACCCGGTCTCACTACCCAGAGAAGGCTAGACACCGGATCACATTACCCAGAGAGGGCTAGACACCGATCTCACTACCCAGAGAAGTCTAGACACCGGATTCACTACCCAAGAGAGGACTACACACCGGATCTCACTATCCAAGAGAGGGCTAGACAACGGATCTCACTATCCAAGAGAGGACTACATACCGGATCTCACTACCCAGAGAAGTCTAGACCAGTGATCTCACTACCCAGAGAAGTCTAGACAGCGGATCTCACTACCCAGAGAGGGTTAGACAACGGATCTCACTACCAAGAGAGGGTTAGACACCGGATCTCACTACCCAGAGAGGGTTAGACACCGGATCTCACTACCCAAGAGAGGACTACACACCGGATCTCACTACCCAGAGAAGTCTAGACACCGGATCTCACTACCCAGAGAAGTCTATACACCGGATCTCACTACCCAAGAGATCAGGCGAGGGTAGCGTCACGACCACAGAATAATTTTTCTCATTTTTGAAAAAAAGCTACCATTGTTACGTTGGGATTTGAACCCTTATCCTTCCTGTCCTGAGGCCGGAATCGTACCTCTAGATCACCACGCCCCTTTTAATAAGAAGTAAGCGTTAAAAATACATCAGCCATGTGCTCATAATAGATGAAGAAAGACATTCCCATCATGCATTCATGTGGAAACAATATGGTAATAGATAATACGGCAGACCAAGAAAACCGTTACGCAGAAAGTTACCAGGGAAGGCTTAAAAACCATGGAACTAAGTAACAACCAAAACCTGCAAGAACTAGCAGCAAAATCGGCCATCGTTGAGAACTAATGACCTCCGCCCTAGGCACTGTTTTAAGACCGAGAGGAAAATGAAAGATTGATTGAATGAATGAATGAAGTGCATAGAACAATTACAGTTTCAAAGAGAGGATGACTTCGCTTGGGACTGATCAGAGAAACTGTAATAATTAAAGAGGGTCGATTACCCCAAACATTAGGAACCACTCTCCGAAGTATCAATTGTGCGTGCCTCGTTGAACTGTAGTCGGAAATATTTTTCTATTTTACGACCACACATTTGCCACGAGCTGTAATATGCGTACAAGCGTAGCCAAATTGCAAAATAAACACGTCAATTGTATGTTTAGGGTAACAGCAGGCAACCCGTGGTACCAACTCATGAATTTATATTTAGTGTTATCTTCTGAACAGAGGCACTAACTCATGTTTTTTTGTTTTTACTATACTGCTATTTTAACAGGTGTCCGATGAGTGTTTCCCCTTCTATTCTACTATTTTAACAGATACATGAGTGTTTACTCTTCTATTCTACTATTTTAACAGATACCTGAGTGTTTCTCCTTTTATTCTACTATTTTAACAGGTGTCTGTGGAGTGTTTTCCCTTCTATTCTACTATTTTAACAGATACATGAGTGTTTACTCTTCTATTCTACTATTTTAACAGATACCTGAGTGTTTCTCCTTCTATTGTACTATTTTAACGGATACCTGGGTTTTCCACTTCTATTCTACTATTTTAACAGATACCTGGGTGTTTACCCTTCTATTCTACTGTTTTAACAGATACCTGGGTGTTTACCCTTCTATTCTACTATTTTAACCGATACATGGGTGTTTACCCTTCTATTCTACTATTACTAACCGATACCTGGGTGTTTACCCTTCTATTCTACTATTACTAACCGATACCTGGGTGTTTACCCTTCTATTCTACTGTTTTAACAGATACCTGGGTGTTTACCCTTCTATTCTACTATTTTAACCGATACATGGGTGTTTACCCTTCTATTCTACTATTTTAACCGATACGTGGGTGTTTACCCTTCTATTCTACTATTACTAACCGATACCTGAGTGTTTACCCTTCTATTCTACAATTTTAACAGGTGTCTGAGTGTTCCCTCTTCTATTATAATAATATACTATCTAATAGGTATCTGAGTGTTTTCCCTTTTTACTTTATTTTAACAATTGTTTTTGTGTTTTCCACTTCAGTTCTACCTTTTAAGAGATGTATAAGCATTTTTCTCTTCTTAATTTGCTATTTTTAAAAGGTGTCTGAGTGTTTACCGCTATATCATTCTGCTATTTAAATAGACGGCTCTGTGTTTTCACTCCTTTTATTCTACTATTTTAACTATTGAGTAGGGAAATGGTTTTTCTATTAACTTGGTGATGACGTGACTTTTCTTCAGTTCCACCTTTCAAGTTTCCGTTCAGACCGGCTGAAGAGTGTAATGAACAGGTAACTCCTGACTTAAGAGTGACGTAACAGTAAGGGGAAGTAATTGCCCCGGTACTTATTATACAGTTGTATAGTAAGCTAGTGACAGAGGGTAAAAGTACTTGTCTTGTCACTTCAAAATACAGTTGTATAGTAAACTAGTGATAGTAAGGAGGTGCACTGACCTCCTCATCTCTAGATGCTGTGGACCAGTAATATGGAACGTTAGAGTTACCCATCTCTACGACAAGATATATCACGGACTGTTTTAGTGCTATAAAGTTTAACTCTTAATAAACGCATGTCAAAACATCGGTCCATTTTATTCAACACAAATGTTAACACTTGAAATCTGACATTTGTCATAGTTTAATCATGTTTTGTATGATAAAATCCTTCATTTGTCATAGCTTCATCATGTTTTGAATGTCAAATCTTTCATTTGTCATAGTTTCATCATGTTTTGTATGTCAAATCTTTCATTTCTCATAGTTTAATTATGTTTTGTATGTCAAATCCTTCATTTGTCATAGCTTCATCATGTTTTGAATGTCAAATCTTTCATTTGTCATAGTTTCATCATGTTTTGTATGTCAAATCTTTCATTTCTCATAGTTTAATTACGTTTTGTATGTCAAATCCTTCATTTGTCATAGCTTCATCATGTTTTGAATGTCAAATCTTTCATTTGTCATAGTCTCATCATGTTTTGTATGTCAAATCTTTCATTTCTCATAGTTTAATTATGTTTTGTATGTCAAATCCTTCATTTGTCATAGCTTCACCATGTTTTGTATGTCAAATCTTTCATTTCTCATATTTTTATCATGTTTGGTATGCCAAGTGCATCATTTGTCATAGTTTAATCATGGTTTGTATGCCAAATCCTTCATGATTTCCTACTCTATTTGTTTACACCAGAATATAATGTCAGTATAATAACAGTAATATGTAAAGTGTTTTTCATCCACAACTGTTTCCTCTAATATAAAAATAGCATTTTAGTTGCAATCCTACAAAGTTGGAAACATTTACTGACTTATGGACACGCCTTGAGAGCGTTAACTCTTTCCGTTCGTTTCACCACTCTGTGCGCCATGCCGATTTCGGCAGTGTACGTTTCGCCGCATAGAGCGCCATGCACAATTTGATTAGTGTGAACGTCATCAAACCATATTCTTTTTACATGTCTTGTATCATCTTCATATTTGTGAAATCTAATACCTTGTTCAATTATATAAAAATGGAGATATAATATGTTACATGTTAGATAAATATAAATATGTAGATTGATTCTTAAAACCATGAAACATTTTGTGTCTGAAATCTCTTCCGTAGCGTCGATAAAAAGATTCCGTACGAAAAGAGTTAAGTTTGCCTTAATTTTAACATTTCTGTTTAAAGATGCGATTTCTATTAGTAACAGTCGATAGTTTTTTCCTGTTTTTTTTTTTTTTTTTTGACTAAAGCATTCCTTTGGATCTACCTCCACATTTTAGGAAACTACTTAGTAGTGATTGCTGATGCCGAAGACATAGTTTTGAGTTTGTTGTAGTTATAGTTAGTCGAATGCATCACTGCACATGAAGTAAAATCCATAATTGCTCAACCGCCCGTGCCAGTGGAATCATACGAAATAGCATCTCAACTAAATTAAGGATCCAACCAAAGAAAGGCAGATGTAGTCCCCATCACAGCAGCTGCAGCACACGACAAAAGACATAAGGCCAAGCGACACCGAAAGTGAACGCAGCTGAACTATCATTCGTCACACGATATCATCATTCATTGTAATCAATCGGAATATAGAAACATTTGGATGAAAACCACAGCTCACAGTGTGCACAGAGCACCAAACTCAGTAGCTCAGGCAGCAAGCCGGACTTGGAATATGAGGAAACTGCAATAAGGAACACTATTCACACAGCCTCAGCGATTCCTGCAGCATATCCGACATATTGACAGAAAGTCAATTTGAATTTGTTTTCTACGATTAAAGAGCTCACGTCTCTCATTAAGACAGATAGTGCTGCCAAACAAATTGGCAGTTTTTAATAGCTAAATGCTTGTTTTGACGATGTGCATTAAACACAACACAGTCTAACCCAACCGTCTTTAATATCAATTGAATACGTTATAAGACAGCTACACCACTATTGTCCAACAAGGAAATAACTGTACATGCAAAACGGACAATCTACAATACAATTTTCATCCCAACGTTGTGCTACCAATGCCAGTCCTGGACATTAGATGCAAAAACAATAAGAAAAATAACCTCTACAGAGATTAAATGTATTAAACGAATGACAGGAAACAGTCTGAGAGACAAGATCAGAAATGAAGAACTGAGAAAAAAAAAGCTAGGAATAAACCCCGCCATACAATATATAAAGAAAATACAGATAAAATGGCTTGGCCACGTGACAAGGCAGAATAATCAAAGCACAACACAACGAGCCTTCAATAAACGTTGCGAGAACACCAGACCCAAGGGTCGACCACGAAAAAGATGGACCGATGGAATATTAGAACCGCTAGGAAACATAACAGCAGTAGAGGCAAACAGAAGAGCAAAAGACCATAAATTATATCTTCCTTGACGCTGAAAGGTAAAAGAGGAAAGAGAAAGAATTACTTACTGTACTTGCTATGCGATTGAGTCTCTTATGCGATCATTAGTTATAATCTTGTTATTGTCTTGGTATTGTTATCGTGTACATGCAGTCAGTTCAAATTAAGTCATCCCAAAGTCAGTTATTGTCTTCGTCAATTATATTGATTTCTCATTTCCTTTATTGCCATCATTTATATCGCATTCAGTCTGATTTTATATTCTGGTTGTCATTTAAGATTTGATTTTACAATTTTAACACGTTTGGTATGCAACATCTAACGTTGGTCTCATGATATCAAGAAACACACTCTCTGCAAACTTGAAGATAAAAGACCATACACTCCCTATTGACAATTACCCAACATATCTTGGCGTCACCATGAATCGCAGAATGACTTGGAAAAATCAGATAGACAGAGCAAAGAAAAAAGCCAGAAAACGAACAAATATTATGAAGAAATTGGCAGGAACGGACTGGTGGGGGGGGGGGGGGGGGGGGCAGACAGCAATATTTTGAAAAGACTATACGTAGGAAGAGTCAGACCAGTTCTAGAGTATGGAGTCACAGCCTGGGTTATGGCTTCCAAATCACAGCTTAGCAAAATTTACAGAACACAGAACCAAGCTGCCCGAATCATCACTGGTGCAATAAAATCTACACCTATCAAGACTCTAGAAACAGTAACAGGTTTACAACACTTAGATGACAGACGGGTCACTAAAGTATTGCAACAAGCGGAGAAATATAGAAGGCTCCTTAGCCACCCCATGCACCAAAGAATAACTGGTTCCGGAATTGTACGACTAAAGAGGAGCAACTTCGCTGAAATTGCCAATGAACTAACTACTGGAGACCCAGTACTTCACAAACAATATCGAAACCCTTGGGCCCATCTGATATGTCTCCTCATGGAAAGCATAAAATACCAGAACTTAAGGAAAATATAACAGGAATCATGAAAAAGGCACCCAATCAGACACAGAAAGAAAACACGTAGCAGAAAAACACACGATACCTACCCACAGGACTCTTGGTCCCACATATACACAGATGGCTCTGCTACAAATGCCACCAGAAATGGAGGGGGAGGTGTGTTCTTGACGCTGAATAATCAGGACGAGATCACCAAGTCAATAGCTACTGGAAAATTCTCAAACATCTTTAAAGCAGAAACTGAGGCCATCAGAGATGCTGCAACACTGGCTACTCAACACAAAAATAACATGCACAATAAATTGGTGATTCTGACTGATGTCAGTATTATCAGCTCTAAAAAGCCCCAAGAACAATGAACTAGATGACTTGAGAACAACCCTGGACCAACTATGCAATAACTTCCAGAGAGTAGTCATTCAGCGGATACCATCACACTGTAATATACACGGGAACGAACGTGCAGACAAATTAGCTAAAGAGGGAGATTCCCACAAGAGAACCATCCTCTCAGTTATGATGAAGCCAAATCCATCCTCAAAGGTCAGTTCCATTAAAAATGGAAACGACAACATCCAAAGCATAACGAGAGTGACGGATACCTCCAACTATCAAGGAGGGAACAAGTCATCATACTTCGCCTACGCACTAGCCACAATAGAATGAGAAATCGCATGTTCACCAAATTCAAAATAGGTACAACCAGCCTATGCCACTGGACAATATGACTACAAAACATGTTCTACAGGATTGCCCCCAGTACACAGACCTGAGAAGAGCAATGTGGTCCAAGCCCACCTCCCTGGAAGAGAAACTATATGGGACAATCGATTCGCTTAAACAGACAGCTGACTTCAAGAGAGAGTCTGGAATCCTACTCTGATTGAGTCTTGATCGCAGAGAGAGAGAGAGAGAGAGAGAGAGAGAGAGAGAGAGAGAGAGATCTATTGACCTTTCGATCCGTAGCCGGACCATAGGACGTAGACCAAGATACTCCTTCTCTTATCTGAATTTTTGTTCTAGCAGTTTTCTTTTAAAGATATTTTATTAAATCTCGCCATTTGTCTCTGTTCTGTGCAAGCATCTCTATCTCATTGAGGGAGCCGAATCCTGCTGCTCTTGCCTCTCTCATCAATGTTCTTCTCAGTGTCTCTCTGGATCTTCCTCTTTTCCTCTTGCCTGTTGTTTCCCATATGAGGGCGTGCTTTGCTATTCGATTATTATCTCCTCTCATCACATGTCCAACATATGACCATCGTCTCTTCTTTTTTACTGAAGATATTTATTGCCAACATACAGTTATAAACTTTATATATGGACGTTGACAACACAAGACATAATAACGATCAGAATAATGAAAATAAAATGTTATTGTTAGTTATTGTTAGTTATTGTTAGTTATTGTTAGTTATTGTTAGTTATTGTTAGTTATTGTTAGTTATTGTTAGTTATTGTTAGTTATTATTAGTTATTATTAGTTATTATAAGCCGAATATACTGTGAGACTTAAAGTTTAATGCAGCAGGAGGTCGACGCCTGGGAGTCATGACCCAGACGGGCTCACATCACGTATCAAGAAGTGAAAGGGTCGAAACACTTGCACAAGGGTGTCTACATCTGATGAACATATTGCCTCCTGCTAGGAAGCTATGTATAATGAGTTCCTTATTACAACAATTTATATTGAGTTAGACAGGAACAACAAACTAAATGTAGCGGCAATAAATTATTGTTACCACCAAATAGCAACTCGGCAACAAGCATGAGATGTTAGATGCGTCATCAAGTGGGTAAAATGAGGACCAAGAGACGAGCTAGAGAAGTATCCTATGCTGGGTTAATATAGTTCTATACATTTCATGTTTCTCTCGACGCTGTACAGCACATGTCAAATACACATGCACACACTCACACACACATTGATACCAAAGATAGACAGACTGACAGACTGATAGATAGATAGATAGATAGATAGATAGATAGATAGATAGATAGATAGATAGATAGATAGATAGATAGATAGATAGATAGATAGATAGATAGATAGATAGATAGATAGATAGATAGATAGATAGATAGATAGATAGATAGATAGATAGATAGATAGATAGATAGATAGATAGACATATAGATATATAGACAGATAGATAGACAGACATACAGACAGACAGACAGGCGGACGGACGGACAGACAGAAAGACAGACGGATAGATAAATAGAAGGATGGACGGAAGGATTGTTAGATGGGTTGTTGGTTGGATGACGGGTGGATGGAGGGTCGGGCGAATGAGCGATCCAGTAGGAGGACTAATCTGAAAAAGACACACACAAAACAGATCAACACCCAAACATTTAATCTAAAATCAGAACAACACGCAAGCTCTTTCTACAGAAAACGTTAAGCATTAAGAAATAAAAACTAGTTGGACAAAATCAGTAAAGCTTGACACTCATTTAGACAATGCCAAGACATCAGAAACATTAGTCGCTGTGGGATTACTAAAGGTCAAATGTCGAAAAAAGTTTGTTTTCTGAGGGGGTTTTTCTGAAACGTCTTCAGCCTTGCTATTTATAGACGGCTGACCTCATTTTACCCACAATATCCCCGGCTCGAAATGCTGTAAACGTCACAACTATTGGTCAGTCTACCCTCAGCGGGCAGGCTCAGAGATCAGTCAGCAGAATAGTGTGGTTACTATAAATCATAATCATCATGTGCCATACCGGTTGGCGTAGGCGATCATGTCCCTCCACAATCTTCTATCTACAGTGCATCCTATCAGTTCTGTTGTTGACTGTTTTCCATGTCATGACACCAAGCCATCCAGTATTTTCTCTCTTTGTCGTCCGCGATCTCTCTTTCCTTTTATTTTGACAGTTGTAACCAAGTATTCCAACTTTCCTTTTCTCATGATGTGCCCGAAAAATGTTGATTGTTTCTTTCTGATGTTTTTTAAGAGCTCCCTTTTTGTGTTGGCCTCTTTGAGAACTTCCTCATTGCTCTTTTTAGCTGTCCAGGGAAATTTCAACATTCTTCTGAGAAATCCCATCTCTGTGGCCTCTAATCGTCTTTTCATTTGTTTGTCTACTGTCCATGATTCGCTTCCATAGGTCAGAATTGGTTCTATATAGCACCGATGAACTTTCTTTCTCATTTCTTTTGACATATATTTGTTGCATAAGATATTTTTCATTTTCTGAAACGCTATTTTGGCCTGGGCTATTCTACTTTTTATTTCTGTGGTGCATCTTACATCTGATATTATTATTGTGCCCAAGTATTTGAAACGTTGCACTTGTTTCAAATTTGTCCTGTTTATTTTTATTCTGCATGCTGGTGATGATTGTTTCTTCGATATGACCATTACTTCTGTTTTCTTACTATTCAGACTGAGACCTTTCTTGTTGCTTTCTTTTACTATTATGTCTATCATTTCTTGTAGTTCGTTCTCTGTCTCTGCTATTAAGACTGTGTCATCCGCATATCGCAAATTATTTATGTTGTGATCGTTGACTTCAATTCCTTTTTTGTCTACTATTGATCTCATAATATGTTCGCTGTAAAGTGAAAACAAATGCGGCGATTACTATAAATATCTGGTTATTTAAAAACAAATTGTCAAAGAATTGTAGAAGAGACGAACGGAACAATTCTGGAGACAATTCTTGTAGTTAAGTGTAAGTGATAATAAATCGAGATTGGATTAAAATCTGGCAGATTTTTCTCAATGGACGGTTCACGTTGGTTGTTGTTGGCGGTATGCCACGAGCTCATGCGGGCAGGGTGCCCTTTGATTCATTTGATGTGGCGGTTTGTAATGGTTTTCTAAACATTCCGGGCTTTTACTGGAGAAGTTGGAGTTCGTCTATCACTGGCTGTGCTGGGAAACTACTAGTCCAGCCCAGAGATACTGCACTACTGGCTTTTCTATATCAGTAACTGCCACCACTACAGGGAACACGGCGATCCTAGCTTCTGTTAGTCAGTCTGTTTTGACGCTGCTATCAGGGGAGACCACGAGGAGGTAGAACTGCTGGGTCGTGGTCAGCTGATGGTGCGCCGACCCTGCTCGCCCATCTTTCTAGACGTGTTTGGCAAAACAGCAAACTGATAATTAAAACATTGGCAGCCAAATTACAATGCTGGCATTATTAGTATCCTTCTGTATGGAAGCGAATCACGGACAACTTATACCAAGCAGGAGAGGAGGCTAGATGCATGCTATATGCGACATCTATATAGCGGCGTATTCTGGGTATCACTTGGAAGGACAAAGTGACAAATGTGGAGGTCATGACTCGCACAGGCCTCCCGAACATCTACACGCTGCTCAAAAAATGTAGGTTACGCTGTCTTGGCCGTGTACACCATATGAACGATGGCCGAATACCAAAAGATATACTCTATGGCTAGACAACAAGCATATGGTAAAAGAATTAGAGGGCGCCCAAAACCTCGATTTGTAGACGTGTGTAAACGTGACATGAAGACTCTGAACATAAACACTACAGCCTGGGAAGAAATAGCTGCAGATTCCAGTCTTTGAAAACACACTCTTATGCTCCAACTCAAGCAAGAAGCAGACAGATTATAGAAAAAGAGAATACACAGCGAAAGAAAAGAAAAAAAAACATTTCTAGGGGCGCTGCAAAATACATAGTTATCTATGACTGACGAAAGCTACTAGACCGTTCACTAACTACTGCTCTAGCATTGAACTGAGCAGTACAAGAAGCCACATCAGTTGAGATGCAGCCACAGAAAATGTGACTGCCCAAATTAACATAAGGGAACGGGTGGCCGAATCGATAACTCGTCGGGGTCCGAGCCAGAAAAATGTGGGTTGGAATCCTGTTAGGATCAAACGTTTGTTTTCTATCAGGGGCGAATAAAATATCAGGCCCGAACACCTCGTTGTGACTGTTCAGGTGAAGAGGCCTTAATTCGCGGGTCCTATATGTACCCACCGGTAGACCAAGTATTAGAATAATGCCTCAAAGACAGAATGAAAATGATTAAATTAACTAAAGAACCAGCCATAACTGTCGATAAAGTGAGTCGGAACATTGCATAATAGCCCCCGCTACTCTCTCCCTTTTTCCCTTTCTCTCTCTCTCCTTCTCACTCTCCTTCTCTATCTCTCTCTCCCTCTCTCTCTCTCCATCTCTCTCTTTCTCTCTCTTCTTCTCTCTCTCTTTCACTCTCTCCCTCTCCTTCTTTCCCTTTCTCTCTCTCCTTCTCACTCTCCCTCTCTCTCTCCCTCTCTCTCTTTCTCTCTCTTCTTCTCTCTCTCTTTCACTCTCTCCCCCTCTCTCTTTCGCTCTCTCCTTTTCTCTCTTT
>JAVIAB010000117.1:63760199-63790199 GCA_032433765.1 Megaustenia siamemsis
GGGTCAGGTTTGTTTATATCGTCAAGCTGGGTTTCTTTATGCCGTTGTGTCTGGTTTGTTTATGTCGTTGGGTCAGGTTTGTTTATGCCGTTGGTCCAGGTTTGTTTATATCGTCAAGCTGGGTTTGTTTACTTCGTTGGGTCAGGTTTGTTTATGCCGTTGGGTTTGGTTTGTTCATGTCGTTGGGTCTGGTTTATTTATGTCGTTAGACCAGGTTTTTTTATGTCGTTGGATTAGGTTTGTTTATGTCGTTGGATCAGGTTTGTTTATGACGTTGGGTTTGGTTTATTTATGTCGTTAGACCAGATTTATTTATGTCGTTGGATCAGGTTTGTTTATGTCGTTGGATCAGGTTTGTTTATGACGTTGGGTCAGATTTGTTTATGCCGTTGGATCAGGTTTGTTTATGCCGTTGGATTTGGCTTTTTTATGATGTTGGGGCAGGTTTGTTTATGCCGTTGGGTTTGGTTTATTTATGACGTTGGGTCAGGTTTGTTTATGCCGTTGGGTTTGGTTTATTTATGACGTTGGGTCAGGTTTGTTTATGCCGTTGGGTTTGGTTTATTTATGACGTTGGGTCAGGTTTGTTTATGCCGTTGGGTTTGGTTTATTTATGACGTTGGGTCAGGTTTGTTTATGCCGTTGGTTTTGGCTTATTTATGTCGTTGGATCTGGTTTGTTTATGACGTTGGGTTTGGTTTATTTATGTCGTTGGATCTGGTTTGTTTATGACGTTGGGTTTGGTTTATTTATGTCGTTGGATCTGGTTTGTTTATGACGTTGGATCAGGTTTGTTTATGCCGTTGGGTCTGGTTTATTTATGTCGTTAGAACTGGTTTATTTATGTCGTTAGACCAGATTTGTTTATGTCGTTGGATCAGGTTTGTTTATGTTGTTGGACCATGTTTGTTTATGTCGTTGGGCCAAGTTTGTTTACCTCGTTGGGCTAGGTTTGTTTATGTCGTTGGGCCTTGTTTATTTGTGTCGTTGGACCAGGTTTGGTTATGTCTTTGTGCCTAGTTTATTTGTGTCGTTGGGCCAGGTTTGGTTATGTCGTTGTGCCTAGTTTATTTGTGTCGTTGGACCAGGTTTGGTTATGTCGTTGTGCCTAGTTTATTTGTGTCGTTGGACCAGGTTTGGTTATGTCGTTGGGCCAGGTTTTTTGTGTCGATGGACCAGGTGTGTTTATGTCTTTATGTCGTTGGTCCAGGTTTGTTTGTGTCGTTTGGCCTGGTTTGTTTATGTCGTTGGGCCAGGTTTGAATATGTGATTGGGCCATATATACATACATATATATGTAGCGTGAGAATGGTGATAAAAGCAGCAGAGTGGAAGCTGCTATTGGATAACTGTACAGTTAGCGCGTTTACCTGGTTGTACTGTCTAGGGCACGCTGGGGTACACGACAATGAAATATCCGATGTGAGCGCTAGCAGTTCCGACACTGAACTCTGGAAAAAGAGGCCATCGCCAAGGTTGTTCTTCATTCCTAAGAGACAATTAGGAGAAAGGGGACGGGCAATGATGTATATATATTGAGAGACTCAGGAGTATAAAGATGGAAAAGGGATCTAGTCGAGCCGGAGCAGAATTTTCCAATCTGCTTTGGAAAAGCAGATGTATCAATATTCAAACCCTTACAGGAACAACCAGTCTGCATAAGTAAAGTAAAATAAAGTAAAGTAAAGTAAAGTAAAGTAAAGTAAAGTAAAGTAAAGTAAAGTAAAGTAAAGTACCCCCCTGACGCCAAGTGGCGTATAGGGAATACGGTGTTAGTGACCATACATTTTACAGAAATTCGGCACAAGATTTTTGTGGTAATGTGGTCGGTGTTACGCCCGTGCCGCTTTACTTTCCCAGAAAAAAAATGCGGTACCCATTAAAGGCTGGGATCGAACCCTACCTCTTGTCCTTTGTAGTAAAGTTCACTAACCACTGAGCTATCGCGGCTCCCAATCAGTCTGTAAACACTTCGAAAAATGCTGGGACGGGTGGGGGAGCGGATATGGGGATGCCCCGACTACAATGAAACAGTTACTATGAACAGAATATATACATAAAAAGTAAAACATATACACAGCAAATTAGAACATATATGCAATAGAACGCTCAGTTATTTCCAATTTCGTTTTGTAAACAAAAAAATATCTGATAACTCCCCCCCCTCTCTCTCCCCCCCCCCCCCCCAAATAAAAAATAATGTAGCTAGAATAAATTTTAAAAAATAAAACATGCATTTAACCAAAAATGGTTGCTTTCCAAGAGAAACAAGAATAATTATTGGCGGTTTGGCAAACAAAGTTTTGACAAAACTTCATTCACGGTATTTATGCTATATTTCAGATACAACAGACAAAGGAAATAAATGAAAACAAGAAATGCGATAGAAGTGTGTAATGTCCCCCTACATTTCAGACTGAAAAAAAGGCTAATCAACGAACAGTAAAGTAAAAAGTAAAGTACCCCCGTCACGCCAAGTGGCGTATAGGGAAATATGGTGTTAGTGACCCTATATTTTACAGACCTTCAGCACATGATTTTTGGGGTAATGTGGTCAGTATTACGCCCGTGCTGCTTTACTTTCCCAGAAAAAATCCGGTACCCATTTAAGGCTGTGTGAACCCGGAAGCCGTCGGTTGGGATCGAACCCTACCCCTTGTCCGTGGTAGTCCAGTTCACTAACCACTGAGCTATCACGGCTCCCAATCAACGAACAGTAGCTATAGATAATTGTGCTTCATCGTTTGTTGTCGTTGTCCCTGTTTTCTGAAGAAGGCCACAGGCCGAAACGTCAGTATTGTGTTGTGTTCCTTCTTTGTAAAGCTGTCACCATACCTTGGAGTGTCTAACACTCCCCACCACTGGCTTTTTGCTACCAACTTTACCGCAGCATTGCAATTATTTGCCTGTTCCCTAATCAACGAAACACCAAAGGAGAATTCTCAGCTTCCTTACAGTTAATGACCTAATCAATAAAATACTGCAGAACAATTATTAACTCCCTTTTAGTTAGTGACCCATCTGTCTCTTCTTCTTCTATCCAGTTCCTTGTGGAGCATAGTTCTTCAATAAACACTTCCAGCTACTTGTGGAGCATAGTTCTTCAATAAACACTTCCAGCTACTTGTGGAGCATAGTTCTTCAATAAACACTTCCAGCTACTTGTGGAGCATAGTTCTTCAATAAACACTTCCAGCTACTTGTGGAGCATAGTTCTTCAATAAACACTTCCAGCTACTTGTGGAGCATAGTTCTTCAATAAACACTTTCAGCTACTTGTGGAGCATAGTTCTTCAATAAACACTTCCAGCTACTTGTGGAGCATAGTTCTTCAATAAACACTTTCAGCTACTTGTGGAGCATAGTTCTTCATTAAACACTTCCAGCTACTTGTGGAGCATAGTTCTTCAATAAACACTTCCAGCTACTTGTGGAGCATAGTTCTTCAATAAACACTTCCAGCTACTTGTGGAGAATAGTTCTTCAATAAACACTTTCAGCTCCTTGTGGAGCATAGTTCTTCAATAAACACGTTGAGCTCCTTGTGGAGAATAGTTCTTCAATAAAAACTTTCAGCTACTTGTGGAGCATAGTTCTTCAATAAAGACTTCCAGCTACTTGTGGAGCATAGTTCTTCAATAAAATCTTTCAGCTACTTGTGGAGCATAGTTCTTCAATAAACACTTCCAGCTACTTGTGGAGAATAGTTCTTCAATAAACACTTTCAGCTATTTGTGGAACACAGTTCTTCAATAAATACTTTCAGCTACTTGTGGAGCATAGTTTTCCAATAAACACTTTCAGCTACTTGTGGAGCATAGTTCTTCAATAAACACTTTCAGCTACTTGTGGAGCACAGTTCTTCAATAAACACTTTCAGCTACTTGTCGAGCATAGTTCTTCAATAAACACTTTGAGCTCCCTGTGGAGCACAGTTCTTCAATAAACACTTTCAGCTACTTGTGGAGCATAGTTCTTCAATAAACACTTTGAGCTCCTTGTGGAGAATAGTTCTTCAATAAACACTTTCAGCTCCTTGTGGAGCATAGTTCTTCAATAAACACTTTCAGCTACTTGTGGAGCACAGTTCTTCAAAAAACACTTTCCAATCCGTTCTGTTTCTTGTCATTCTGTTAACACTACCCCATATTATCACTATCATCTTAATCTCTGTTTTCACTTTTCTTCTCAAAAATTATTTTGACTTTCCTCCTTGTCTCTTCCCACGGGGATTCCAAAAAAGGGTCTGTCTTGTAATACTCTCATTGGCTTTCGCAGTTTGTGTCCTATCCAACGCCAAACTGGATACTGCGGGACTTTCTGAGGAGGGGACCTGAGTACTTATGAACCTATTTGGAGAGCAATGATGATGACCCACAATTAACTCAATAATCCAATCAAATATCTATCTATCTATTGTCCGTTCGAGCCGAAGACGGCACATAGGGCAGAACTACAATCTCAAAAACAGAAACCTTGCGTGCCAAAATGACACATATTGCAGAGATCACTACTTCTGTTTCCATAACAATGCTTTTTACAATGACAGCTTGTCAAGCCATCGATCAACCTCCTTAGTCGCCTCTTACGACATGCCTGGAAGAAACACAGTGTCACTATTCTTTACTTCCCACATAATGAGGCCCCGGTAACACACGGGAGCCAATTAAATATACACAATATTATATACTATATGGGGCCGCGAGTATAGCTGCAGGGAACATATAAAATAAACATAAAATCATATGGAGCAGCTGTACTAATTGAAAGAAAAGACAAATTACAACGTTTCAGCAAAAGTCTTCATCGAGTATAACAAGGAAATTGAAATTTTTTTTAAAAATCCAAAACAAACCGATTGCTGTTAAAATGCAATCCCTGAGTAAAAAAAAAAAAACGTCAGTTTGTATTTGTGAAGTCGGAAATAAGGCTCGTTGTATTTCGTTTGCAAATAAAATATATTGATTGATTCAGGCGTAACAATAATGCAGTCAGATTTAGTCAGAGATATTTAAAATAAATATCAATTACAGTCTTGAATCGATAAATCACGGTCTTAGAGAAAAAGATAAATCATAGAAATGTTATAAGTAGTTGAATACAAGTCAACGATAGGTAAATATATTAATCAGGATCATTACTTTAAAAAAAATGATTATCAATGGGAATTAACCCATGTCATGTTGGGTAATTTTAACTGTTACTGTATGCAGTAAACAGTACAACCTGCGGCTGCCCTGCTGCCTTGCAGGTATGCTTGGTAGAGTAAAAGGCTGAAGGAGGGTACCCCGAAGTAAAACAACCCCACCGCCTTGTGGGTGAGACTTTTTAGTCAAAGGCTAGCGGAGCCAACCGTAAACGAACCGACAGATGGCAACAGAAAACCACCGTCGTAATGTCTTTGTACAATCATGAATCGCCACAATTTTTACAGAAGAATGTTGAGAATATCATGGACAGCTAAGAAGAGTAAAGAAAACGTTATGAAAGAGGCCAAAGCAAAAAGAGAGCTAATTTCCAATATTAGGAAGAAACAATCATCATTTTTTGGCCACGTAATGAGAAGAGAACACCAGGAATATATTGTAACAACTGGGAAAATTGAGGGACTAAGAGATAGAGGGAAGCAAAGAGAAAAGATTCCAGACAGCTTAAGAGAATGGCTTGGCAGAAGGTCAAGAACAGAAATGATAAATAACTGTCGAGATCGAAAGTTATGGAGAGACATGATCACCTACGCCAGCAGGCCCGGTACTTTATGATGATGATAGTCTTATAACTAGTAAAGAAGTTGAGTTAGAGTCAGCGATTAGATGAAAACATGAATCAAAGTTCTGAATTAGATGCGAAGACGAACGAGTGGTGTGAGGAATTAGATAACACGACATTATAGGAGTCAGTAATTCAGTCAAAGGTGAGTTTAAAAGATGTATCTGTAATTACATAACTTGAGGTTTCAGAGTCAGACAGTTAAGATACTAAATGCACCACTTTTTGGACATTTCACGAATACAGTCATATAGCTATGATGTCATGACAAAACAGAGTCTTATAGTCATAATATCATGACAATACAGAGTCATGTTGATGTGACGTCATGATATTACAGAATCATATAGAGGTGACGTCATGACAATACAGGATCATGTAGCTGTGATGTCATGACAATACAGGAACATGTAGCCGTGATGCCATGACAGTACAGAGTCATATAGCTGTGATGTCATGACAATACAGAGTCATATAGATCTGATGTCATGACAATACAGAGTCTTATAGTCGTAATATCATGACAATGCAGTCATATAGATGTGACGTCATGACAATACAAAGTCATGTTGATGTGACGTCATGATAATACAGAATCATATAGATGTGACGTCATGACAACATAGAGCCTATAGCTGTGATGTCATGACAATACAGATTCATATAGTTGTGATGTCATGGAAGTTCAGTGTCATATATATGTGATGTCATGACAATACAGAACCATATAGCTGTGATGTCATAACAATACAGAGACATATAGCTGTGATGTCATGACAATACAGGATCGTGTAGCCGTGATGTCATGCCAATGCAGAGTCATATAGCTGTGATGTCATGGCAGTTCAGTGTCATATATATGTGATGTCATGACAATACAGTAGAATATAGCTGTGATGTTATGACAATACAGAGACATATAGCTGTGATGTCATGACAATACAGGAACATGTAGCCGTGATGTCATGACAATACAGGAACATGTAGCCGTGATGTCATGACAATACAGGAACATGTAGCCGTGATGTCATGACAATACAGGAACATGTAGCCGTGATGTCATGACAATACAGGAACATGTAGCCGTGATGTCATGACAATATAAAGTCATATAGCCAGGATGTCATAACAATGCCTAGTTTATTAAATGAAAGCGAAATAAAGATGCGGCTAGAACATTGATTTCAAATTGTGTTATATTACTGCTGCTAACCTCTAACCGTGACGCATAACAACTGCTCATATTACTGCAAGATACGAATAAAATAAAAGAATAAGTGATGCAATTCAGAAACACATCGTTACCAAATCAACTTTCAGCGCAAAATCTTCATAGACAAGTATATACCTCAATGCCTTTACTGTAGAAAGTACTCCGGTTTTGGTTTTGGTCTGCTTCTCATTTTTCCAAACCCACTTTAACGTAGATGTATGGGCCGTGGCATCGGATGCATAGACATGCGAAGCTGATGTAAAGGTGATGGGAATAATGGAACATTTTAAAAGAAGAAAAAAGTGGTATGGTTACAGCTTTGATTAAGGTGAGAAGTTAAACAAAAGTAGGATGACGTTTCAGTCAAAATGTCTTCAGCAGGAACAACAAACCAAAAAAAAAGCGTTGACAGAGGAAGAAGTGGTCCTCTTGATGACAGATTGTTCTGAAAGCGTCCTTTTGATAACAGTGTACTCTTATTGATAGTGTCCTTTTGATGAAAGAGCCCTCTTTATAACAGTGTACTCTTATTGAAAATGCCCTCTTGATAACATTTTACTCTTATTGATATGTACTCTTTTGATATCAGCCCTATTGATAACAGTGTACTCTTGTTGATAGTGCCCTTTTGATGAAAGTGCCCTATTGATAACAATCTACTTATGTTGCTAGTGCTCTATTGATGAAAGTGCCCTATTGATAACAATGTACTTATGTTGCTAGTTCTATATTGATGAAAGTGCCCTATTGATAACAATGTACTTATGTTGCTAGTGCTCTATTGATGAAAGTGCCCTCTTGATGAACGTGCACTTTCGACGACATATAGACACTGACAACAACGTAACCCTGGGCTTGCAGAAAAAGAATATTGGACGACATCGCATCCAACATTTTCTCAGATATAACGCAATCTACAACATTCCATGAGAAGATAAAATTGTTGTATTCAAAATGAGATCTGGACACGATAAACTAACTCAGTGTCTTCAGACATCCGGTAAATAACATTTACCCCTGCGGTAAATCTCCACTTAACTACAGAATAAACGACCTCTTGTCTTGTGTCAGTTAATTTCTTGACTAATTCTGGACTCTGAATGACAAGATCTACGGCTCTTTGAAGAGAGTATGTGCCAATACGATGTATATTCCATCCATCCATCCATCCCTATCTGTCTGTCTGTTTGTCCGTCTGTCCATCCTTTCGTCCGTCCATCAATCCATCCGACCATCCATGTAAACCATCTAATCTACTTATTTATCTGTCTGTCTGTCTGTCTGTCTGTCTGTCTGTCTGTCTGTCTGTCTGTCTGTCTGTCTGTCTGTCTGTCTGTCTGTCTGTCTGTCTGTCTGTCTGTCTGTCTGTCTGTCTGTCTGTCTGTCTGTTTGTCTATCTGTCTGTCTGTCATTCAGTCAGTCTGTCTGTCAGTCTGTTTGTCAGTCTGTCTGTCTGTCATTCAGTCAGTCTGTCTGTCAGTCTGTTTGTCAGTCTGTCTGTCTGTCTGTCTGTCTGTCTGTCTGTCTGTTTGTCTATCTGTCTGTCTGTCATTCAGTCAGTCTGTCTGTCAGTCTGTTTGTCAGTCTGTCTGTCTGTCTGTCTGTCTGTCTGTCTGTCTGTCTGTCTGTCTGTCTGTCTGTCTGTCTGTCTGTGTCTGTCTCTCTGTCTGTTTGTCTATCTGTCTGTCTGTCATTCAGTCAGTCTGTCTGTCAGTCTGTTTGTCAGTCTGTCTGTCTGTCTGTCTGTCTGTCTGTTTGTCTGTCTCTCTGTCTGTTTGTCTATCTGTCTGTCTGTCATTCAGTCAGTCTGTCTGTCAGTCTGTTTGTCAGTCTGTCTGTCTGTCTGTCTGTCTATTGTCTTTTCGAACCGAAGACGGCACATAGGGTAGAAATTCTAGACCCTTGTGACCGACGACATTTCAAGTGTCTAACCTTGCACAGTACCCGCATTGTGTCTCGCCACATGACAGTTGTGGACAAGTTGCTCAATCTCAGCGAGGGAGCTCATGCCTGCTGTTGTCGCCTCTCGCTTTAATGCTCTATTTAGTATTTCTCTAACCCCATCTTTTTTCTTTTATCCTCTGATTCCAATTTGAGGGTCTGATTTGAGATTCTTTTCTTGTCTCCTCTCATCACATAACCAACATATGACCACCTTCTTCTCTTAATTAAACTTGATATTATTTTAATGCTTTGCCAATTCTCTTATTTCTGCAATAGTCTTCAACTCATACTGTGGTATAGAAGTACATTCCAGTCACCTTTCGAGCCGTAACCGGCCCATAGGGCGTAGACCAAGATACACCTTCTCCTATATGAATTTTTGTTCTAGCAGTTTTCTTTTAAAGATATTTTATCAAATCTCGCCATCTGTCTCTGTTCTGTGCAAGCAGTTCTATCTCATTGAGGGAGCCGATTCCTGCTGCTCTTGCCTCTCTCATCAATGTTCTTCTCAGTGTCTCCCTGGGTCTTCCTCTTTTTCTTTTACCTGTTGTTTCCCATATGAGGGCTTGCTTTGCTATTCGATTATTATCTCTTCTCATCACATGTCCAACGTATGACCATCGTCTTTTCTTTATTACTGAAGATATTAGTGGTTGATTGGCGATTTCTCTAATTTCCTCGTTTGTTTTGAATTCGTTCCATTCTATACCAAGTATTTTCCTTAGACATTTATTTTCGAATGCGTTCAACTTTGTTTCTATATCTCTTGTTGTTTTCCAGCTTTCACACGCATACGTAAGGGTTGATAGTACATTTGATTTGAATAGCCTAAGTTTTGTGTTTGTGCTAATGAGTTTTGATTTCCACAACTTTTCAAGGTAAAAGGTAATCAATTTTAAAAATCCCCCAAAGGAGTGAACAAAGAAGAAGGAAAACGCACGAAAAAGACTTAAAGATTCCTGTATTTATCCTAAACCTATCGTCTATCTGACTCCACAGCACCAAATTATATCTACAGGACACCACAGGGGGTGAGGATTGTATATGACTGTATCGACCTTCACTGATTAGTCGCAAATAAAACCACGGGAAAAAAGCTGATTAACATCGACATCTGATGTCAAAGAGAAGGATTATTTTCCCTGTAATCTAAGATTGTATATTTGTGAAGTCACGCAGTTTCTCGTATCTTGCGAGATCATGTTTTGTCAATAATTTTAAATTTTACTTTACCTCGAACTGACTCGTGATGTTTCTTGTCACGTGAAAAACATGTCTCAACGACTCTCACAGTTAAGTCTTTATCAACTTTATTGTTTTGCAATTGTTTTCCGACAAGTGATGAAATATGATAGGCCCGTTTTTAAACAATGGGAGTCGTAAAAGCTCAGTCGTTAGTGCACTAGATAATAATGGACTTTAGGTCGGGTTCGATCCTGATCGACGGCTTCCGGGTTCAACCAGCCTTAAATGTATACCGGATTATTTCTGGGAAGGTAAAGAGTCACGTACCTAATACCGACCACATTACCCCAGAAATCATGTGTCCAAGGTCTATAAAAATTATATTCACTAACACCATGAAAAATACTAGTAAAGAGCCCCGTCACGCCAAATATATATATATATAAGCTGTCTGGTATCTTTTCTCTTTCCTTCCCTCTATCTCTTCGTCCCTCAATTTTCCCAGTTTTTACAATATAATCCAGCAGGTCCCTTCTCATTACATGGCCACACAATTATGATTGTTTCTTCCGAATTTTGGAAATTAGCAATCTTTTTGCTTTGACCTCTTACAGAACGTTTTCTCTACTATTCTTAGCTGTCCATGGTATTCTCAACATTCTTTTGTAAAACCACATTTCTACAGACAATTAGCTGAGCTATAGAATATTACAACAAGTGAGTTAATGAACATATGAGAATTAGTTATGAACTTGTGAAGTGTTGAGAGTTCACTCTGTTGAGTAAGTCACTGACAACTTTTAAAAAAAGTAAAGTACCCCCGTCACGCCAAGTGGCGTATAGGGAAATATGGTGTTAGTGACCCTATATTTTACAGACCTTCAGCACATGATTTTTTGGGTAATGTGGTCAGTATTACGCCCGTGCTGCTTTACTTTCCCAGAAAAAAATCCGGTACCCATTTAAGGCTGGGTGAACCCGGAAGCCGTCAGTTGGGATCGAACCCTACCCCTTGTCCGTGGTAGTCCAGTTCACTAACCACTGAGCTATCGCGTCTCCCCTACTAAAAACTTACTACTCTCTATCTAGTATATTCCTGTATAACTTGTCAATTAACTTATAATTACTACAACTTGAAGATCCCTTACTAACTTTTCTTGACTAAACTTCCTAACTTGTGATCTAACTTCCTTAGTTTCTTATTCTAAACTTCTAGTTCTTGAATTCTAACTAACTGCCTTCGGCAGTTCGGCCGAAGCCGGACTAAGTCTACTTAGTCTACATTTCTGACATCTCTCTCTGTGTCATTAAATAAAAGAGTTCTCTTCAACCTATTGTGTTGAAGTTTAAATATTCAGCCACAACTCTTCGCGTGAATTATCAGCAGCCAATGGGATTGCCGCAGTTGTCGCGAAGTGACAAATTGCAACTCCTCTGATCACTTTGAGTCGGTCAGCTCTCATCATTATGTGTCCGAGACTTGAACTATTCCCCAGATTTGACGATAACACTTTGTTTTCGTGAAATCTCTATAACCTATTCGAAATAATGATTACCTCGTGAGTCTGACCTTTCCTGGTAGTTGGATGATAACTTATTTATCAGACGGCCAAAGTCATGCTGTCAATACATGCGCTATTGTCATTTTCCCAACCTGCTGTTGTGGAAATATGCGTGGAAATGTCCATTCTCCAAACTCATCATTATAATTCTACCTTTCCTTCTTCCCCACTTCCGTGTGTCCACTACCCACTATGAACTCTGCGTTATCTCCATTTCTACACTTTGTTATTCTGGCTGGAAATTGTCCATACCTTAAATTTATGTCCTAACTACTGATGGCTGCTACCATATGTTACTGCTACTGTCCATTAAAGAAGCGGTTAACGACTAAGTTACCTGCTCCCATGCTTTCATTAGATTGCTCTGTTACATTCTTCTGATTGTAGTATATTTGGAGGGTTATTTGGGCCTGGTCTGTTCAACAGTTCTTTAAAGTGCTCCTTCTATCTCTTCATTTGTTCCGTTATATTATTTAGCATATTTCCTCTCATATCTTTAATAAAGGCATTGATATGTTTATCCGGCCGCCATTACTTCCCAGAAAAATAGTTGGTACCCATTTTTAGAGGCTGGGTGAACCCAGGAGTCTTGTGGGTCAGAAAAAAATTTGCCACTTTTGGGAATTGAACCGAAACCCTTCTGACCAGGAAGTGAGCACACTAATTATTCAGCCAACGAGGCTCCTGTTCGTATAAGTAGGCGGTCAAGGCAAAGATATGCAAAGTAATGCATAAAAGTCTTATTGAGACCTGAAGGCCTGTTGAGCCGAAACGTCGTTCATTTAATCACGTGAAGCTTTAGCTACACCATTTTGTTTCTATTGTTTATTCATTTAATCACGTGAAGTTTTAGCTATACCATTTTGTTTCTATTGTTTATTCATTTAATCACGTGAAGTTTTAGCTACACCATTTTGTTTCTATTGTTTATTCATTTAATCGATTACGCTAAGTATAACATTCCCATGTTTCGATTACGCTAAGTATAACATCCCCATACTTCGATTACGCTAAGTATAACATCCCCATACTTCGATTACGCTAAGTATAACATCTCCATACTTCGATTACGCTAAGTATAACATCTCCATACTTCGATTACGCTAAGTATAACATCTCCATACTTCGATTACGCTAAGTATAACATCCCCATACTTCGATTACACTAAGTATAACATCCCCATACTTCGATTACGCTAAGTATAACATCCCCATGTTTCAATTACGCAAAGTATAACATCCCCATACTTCGATTACGCTAAGTATAACATCCCCATGTTTCAATTACGCTAAGTATAACATAACCATACTTCGATTACGCTAAGTATAACATCCCCATACTTCGATTACGCTAAGTATAACATCCCCATACTTCGATTACGCTAAGTATAACATCCCCATACTTCAATTACGCTAAGTATAACATCCCCATACTTCGATTACGCTATATATAACATCCCCATGTTTCAATTACGCTAAGTATAACATCCCCATACTTCGATTACGCTATATATAACATCCCCATGTTTCAATTACGCTAAGTATAACATCCCCATGTTTCAATTACGCTAAGTATAACATCCCTATGCTTCGACTAAGCTAAGTATTATATTCCTCCATGTGTTCGTTATTGTCTTGTATCTGACGAAGGCCTTGTCCGAAACGTCATAGTTTGTATTGTCTCTCCTTACGTTTAACTGCTTGATACATTGTATGTTCATGTGTCATGTTTTGCCCCACACGATATTTGATATTTGATATTTTATATCCTTTCCTATCTCCATATATTCCTAATATGCCTTGCTATATAGCAAACATATGTGGTTTTACAGAAGAATGTTGAGAATACCATGGACAGCTAAGAAGAGTAATGAAGAGGTTCTGAGAGAAGACAAAGCAAAAAGAGAGCTAATTTCCAATGTTAGGTAGAGACAATCATAATTTTTTGCCATGTAATGAGAAGAGAACAACTTGAATATATTGTAACAACTGGAAAAATTGAGGGACGAAGAGATAGAGGGAAGCAAAGAGAAAAAATAACAGACAGCTTAAGAGAATGGCTTGGCAGAAGGTCAACAACAGAAATGATAAATAGCTGCCGAGATCGAAAGTTGTGGAGAGGCATGATCACCTACGCCACTAGGCCCGGTACTTGATGATGATGATATAGCAAACAGAGAGACCTTTTCAACCCAGGTTCGAGAAGTACTGGGTTAGTTATCGATCCTTCGATCAATAAATATTATTTCCCAATCAAGAACTTTACACCACGTCCATTGCGTGATTGTTTGGGATCACGATCCGGGGAGACACAAGTTTACCCTGATGCTCTCGACGTTACTTCTAGACATCTTTGGAAACTAATAAACACGGTTCAGTTTCTGATACGTTTTTAATGTTTGAAATCTCTGCTCACCAGTTGCTGGTTCTCGTCTTTTGGAAATTATATTTCCTTTTTTGCTGTCTCTCTCATTATGTTTTTTTTTCTCTCAAATTCGTTGACCGGTGAGTAACTGAAAATGAAAAGTTGGATTGATGGTGTTCCGGACATGGTGAATTTGACGTGAAATTCTCCGAGTGTATTTCTTTCTTTCTTTTACCATCAGTCTTCTTTGACATTGAAGTGTAGGAGAAAGAAAAGAGTTCTTAAATGTTATGTAGAGCCAGTCTTAACATATGGATGTGAATCATGGACAATAGGACAACAGACAAGAAAATTACTGGAGTCTGTAGAAATGTGGTTTTATAGAAGAATGTTGAGAATACCACTGACAGCTAAGAAGAGTAATGAAAATGTTATGAAAGAGACCAAAGCAAAAAGAGAGCTAATTCCCAATATTAGGAAGAAACAATCACCATTTTTTGGTCATGTAATGAGAAGAGAACAGCTGGAATATATATGTAACAACTGGGAAAATTTGAGGGACGAAGAGATAGAGGAAAGCAAAGAGAAAAGATACCAGACAGCTTAAGAGAATGACTTGGCAGAAGGTCAACAACAGAAATGATAAATGACTATCGAGATCGCGAAGTTGTGGAGAGACATAATCACCTACGCCAGCAGGCCCGGTACTTGATGATGATGATGATGTATGAGAAAGGAGGGATGAATTATACAATCTACTGATAAATCAGCCTTACTCTATCCTGAAGATATTTGTCTTAATAAGAGAACACAGATATGCAATTTATTCCTAAGTTGTGCTCGTAACTCTATGCTATAGTCATGATTGCACATGCGTGAAAGACATCGCCAATAGTAGCAACTTTAATAGGTTGCTTACTTGGTCTTATACCGTAATGCAAAGTCTCTTGTTCCAAGGGGCTTTTGGCGAGGAGTATGGGTTCGATCCTGCTTGAGGGTGATTTTTTAATTTGTTTTTTTTCTTTTCTGCTATTGATTATTTGTTAATTTTGTTTTTCAAGTGCTGTAAACATACATATTTCCCTGAAATGAATTCGTTGATCTGTCGCCTCGGTAGTTTATGTCCAGGATAATATTCATTCATTAGTCTCCAGTATATCACCCGCTGAATAGAACGTCTTTTTTGGTTTTGTGTTGTCCCTCACTTACGTAAAGTATAACTTTACCACTTTTTCCTTTTTTTCATATCATCAACTTTACAGCAGTTTCACATCAGCATGCAGTTTCATATCAGCTTTACAACAGTTCCACATCAACTTTACAACAGTTTCACATCAGCTTTACAACAGTTTCACATCAGTTTTACAACAAATTCACATCAGCTTTACAACAGTTTCACATCAGCTTTACAAGTTTCACATCAGCTTTACAACAGTTTCACATCAGTTTTACAACAAATTCACATCAACTTTACAACAGTTTCACATCAGTTTTACAACGAATTCACATCAACTTTACAACAGTTTCACATCAGCATACCTTTAACGCTAAGCTGATGGCTTTAGAAGTATTGTTTGTTCTATTTGGCCACTTCCGTTTTAGATTGTCGTTCTTGGGCCTATCTGAACGCTGTTAGGATAGAAATGTTTTGCTTCTTGCAAATGTTTTTCATTCCGTATATCCGTTTCTTCCTTGGTCTCCCTGTTGCCCTCTATCCTGATGTTTGAGGCAGAAAGCTGTTGATGTTATTTGGTCTGGTTTCATTCTTATCAAGCGCCAGCACCGCTTCGTTTGTTGTTTGTATAAATTTTTGAATTCATTTATTGCTTGCCGTCTTCACATCGGAGGTTGGCTACCATGGAGTGTCATTTAAATTTCTCTCTTTTCTTAATGGTCATCGTCATTATTGCGTGCCGTCTCCGAACCGAAGGTTGATTACCATGGATCGCCATCTCGCTCTACCTCTTGCTTTGATGGTACAGGCTATCATAGGGTGACTTGTCCATCTTTTGATGTTACTCCTCCATGTTAGTTTTGGTCTGTGTCTGCCTCTTATACCTTGTATTTTCTCTTACAAGATTACCTTTAATATGTCTCTGTGTTTATTAACATGCCCCAAAAATCTCCTTTGTCTTGTTTGAATTGTGTTTAGTAGTTCTCTTTTCATTTTTAGTTGTTTTAAGAATTCATCGTTTGTTTTCTTTTCTTTCAATTCAATTCTTCCTATTTTTCTATATATCCACACTTCAAAGGCTTCAATTTTCTATTCTGTTTTCTTGTCTAATGTATATGTTTCTGCATATACAGAAATATTGAGAAGATGTAACATTTTACTATTCTTAGTTTTAGCCCTGGTGCTATTTGTTTTGATGTTAGTATATTTTTCTTTGGCATCAAAATTACTTTTTGCCATTTTTACTATTTTGTTCATTTCAATTTTACATTTTCCAACACTGGTTATAGTCTGTGAAAAGTAGTTGTACCTCTGAACTGTCTCCAGGTCTATTCCTTCAACTTTGATATCCACTTGTAGGTTTTCAGTATTTTCTTTGTTTATGATCACAGTTTTAGTATTTTTTATATTCATATCTATCCATATGTTTTGCTTGTCATGTTTCTTTCATTAAGTAATTGTTGTAGATCTTTACGATTTTCTGCTAGTAATACAGTATCATCAGCATATCTTAGGTTATTGATATCTTTACATTAATGTTTTGTCCTGACATCTCTGTGATGTTTTTAAAGATTTGCTCAGTAGTTAGATTGAACAAGCTTGATGATATGATGCATCCCTGTCTTACTCCTTTTTCTATATCAATATGTATAGAGTTCTCGTTGTTATATTTTATTACTGCGTTTTGCTCCCAGTATAAATTATTTATTAGTCGTATGTCTGTGTCATCTAGATGTATATCTTTTAAGCAGTCTATAATTTATTTATGGTTAATTCTATCAAAAGCTTTGATGTAGTCTATGAAGCAAGCATATATAACTTTGTTTACTTCTGTGCACTTTTCGATTTATGACTTCATGCAGAATATGGCTTCCTTTGTGCCACTGTTTTTCCTAAATCCAAATTATTGTTCTTCTAATCCAATATTGATTTTATTCTGAAGCCTTCCTTGTACAACTTTTAGCAATATTTGTGTTACATTGCTCATGAGGTTTAATGTTCTGAAATCACTGCATTCAACTGCACCATTCTTTTTAGGCAATGCATTGAACGTTGATGCTTTAGTTCATTTGGTATGTATCATGTATGTTATATTTCGTTGCCTATGTGTGTCATCACTTCAATACCAAAATCTCCTAATGCCATCATCATCTCTATCAGTGTGTTGTCAGGTCCTGCAGCTTTTCCTTTCTTATTTGTCTGTATAGCTTTTTCCACTTCCGATTTATAAGATTTTATAGCTTGATGTACATTTTATAAATGGTTTCTTAAAGCGGGAAACGTCGTTTATAGATTCACCTGTCCATCGTTTGATGTTCTTAGTCCATCTATTGATGGTATCAGCCCACTTTAGTCTTGATCTGTTTCTACCTTGTCTATCTTGTACCTTCCTTTCCAATATAATGTTAGAATATATTACGTCTTTTCACATGTCCAAAAAATTTCTTTTTTTGTTCGAATTAAGTACATTTTGTTAAGTACATTTTTTAGATTGAATTTTCAACTGATTCAGAACTTTCTCATTTGTCTTCTTTTCCTTCCAGCCAATTCTCCTCCTCATTTCAAAGGCTTCGATTTTCTGTATTATTCTCTTTTTTTATGTCCACGTGTCTGCATTATACAGGAAGGATGAATACATATTGCATTTTGTAATTGTACTTTTAGTGTTTATGTTACTTTGTGTGTACATTTTTCATGCTGTTAAAATTACTTATTGCCATTTCTATTCTTCTATTTGTACAAAGATTACATTTTTACATTTGTATAATTTACCTAATTTCCAATGTTAGGAAACAACAATCATCATTATTTGGGGATGTAATGAGAAGAGAACAGCTGGAATATATTGTAACAACTGGGAAAATTGAGGGACGAAGAGATAGAGGGAAGCAAAGAGAAAAGATACCAGACAACTTAAGAGAATGGCTTGGCAGAAGGTCAACAGCAGAAATGATAAATAACTGTCGAGATAAAAAGTTGTGGAAAGACATGATCACCTACGCCACAAGGCCCGGTACTTGATGGTGATGATGATTCTTTTATTTATTTATGTCTTACAGTTTCCATCATTTGTTATAATATGCCCCTGCTGGCTATACTCTTGAGCTCTTTCTAGGTTCTTTCAAACTACCCTAAATATCTCTTTGTATATTATGGATATATTTCAAACACGGTTTAATTCCGATGTGATCTCTAATTTTTCACAATGTGTGTTTGATTTTGTTTAAATGACACACATCATTGTACATTTGAAGGACAACTGTGCCTGGCAGTTTCATAGAAGCACGTGCTACCACACCGGTAGTACGAATGGGAGCTGATGAGGTGACCAGGGACAAGTTGATGACATACCTCGGAGTTAAGTTTGATCGCAGCCTGTGTTTTCGGGACCACGTCGACCATGTGATAACAAAATCCCGCAAAGGATTAGCCGCCTTGAAGGTCATGGCAGCTGCCAACATCGAGCAGAGGCTACTTACTCTTCTGTTCCAGGGATTAGTCCTCGCACCAATCGAGTATGCCCTGGCCATTCTTACTGTTAGTACGACTCAAATTGATAGGCTGGAGAAAATACAAAATGAAGCCATGCGCATTATCCTGGGATGTACGAGGGACACTCCCTGTGTGGCAATGAGGTATCTTCTTGACTTTCCAACCATGGATGACAGAATCAAGATCTGGAGAGCACGAGCATACCTGAAGATTAGTACAGATACAGAGCATCCATTGCACCACGTGCTCAACACAGAGAAAGGCACCAGGCTAAAAAGAGGCAAATCATGGGTGGGCCGAGCAGAAGATGTCATCAAACAGGTCTGTGGGCTTACCAATCTCAGCGTTGGTGAGGAGTGGATACCGGTGCCTACGACATTCAAGGGGACTTTCTCATGTATTGTCACACTCGACAGGAAAAGTAGGGAACAGAACCCGGTCGTGGTTAATGCTGAGGTCAACGGTCTCATCTGCGATAACACCGATGAGAAAGATGCAGTCATCTATACAGACGGATCTGTAAGACGACACGAAAGAAGTGCATGGGCATTTACAGCACGTTCGGCAGGCAGAATGGCCAAGGAAGACAGTGGTGCATACGCCATGACCACGAGTAGCATGACAATGGAGGTGATGGCAGTGACCAAGGCATTCAAATGGTTAGAGTCACAAGACTACATCCACGCATGTATACTGAGTGATTCGATGAGCATGATAAAAAAAGTGGAGGCGGGCTTTGTACGCATGCAATGGGTAGAGTCGTTGCAGAAATCCAAAATACGTAAGGTCACCTTTGTCTATGTCCCTGGACATGCGGGAGTGCGGGGAAATGAGAGAGCGGACAGGTTGGCTAGCTGCGCTGTCGTTGAGGACGGGCAACCGATGGATCGGGCGGACATCATCAATGCACTCCGAGATGTGGGAAGAGCACGGGACTTCGACAAACACAGATCAACGTCGCTTCTTCGGATGATGGAAATGGGAGTTAAGATGGGCACAGCCAGAAATGAGAAACTTGGTGGCCGTGTAAGAAGACTTATCAACCAACATAGAACTGGAGTCGTCAGTCGCTGGACACTGAGGGAATTGCTGAGGAGGGGATCTGAGCACCTATGGACATGTTCGGAGTGCAATGATGATGACCCGCATATAACTCAATAACTCAATAACGTGCTGAAAAAAATATATTTGATTATGTGATATGTTCGTGCGTCACGTCCTACAAAGGACACGCAACCACACAATGATTCCTTATTTTACTACAAACTGGGAGCCGCGATAGCTCAGTGGTTAGTGAACTGGACTACAAAGGACAAGGGGTAGGGTTCGATCCCAACCGACGGCTTCCGGGTTCACCCAGCCTTAAATGGGTACCGGATTTTTTTCTGGGAAAGTAAAGCAGCACGGGCGTAATACCGACCATATTACTCCAAAAATCATGTGCTGAAGGTCTGTAAAATATAGGGTCACTAACACCATATTTCCCTATACGCCACTTGGCGTGACTGGGGTACTTTACTTTTTTTTTTTTACTACAAACTAGTTATATCCTGACATAATGAACAAATACATTTTATAAATTTATATTTAAATTCTGTTGTATAATTTACCCTTTTTTCTGATAAGGTATGTTTTATTTAGTCCATGTAACAAAGATATACATCATCAAACAAATGTCGTACAAATAATCAAATAAAGTATAAATATATCAATGAAATAAGACGGTGTTTGCTAATTCTGTGTGTTTTTATTTTTTAATAGATGCACTGCATTCGACCAATATATACAAATAGGTACCAACATGGCAATGCTAGATTATGGCAAGATAAAAGAGACTGTCATTGTTAATTAGACACTGCTAATCATTCTCGGAAACTTTCTTTTTGTTGTGCGATATTGTTTTGTAATTTAAAATTATTCTGTATTTTGATTTAATTATTTTGATTTAATTTTATATTTATAGTTTCCAAACTTCTTTACTCGTCTCTAACTCTCCTTTTTACTTTCTCTCTATCTCTACATCTCTTTCTATCGCACTCTTTTTCCTGATCACTTCCTTCCTCATTAATCTTCTTTCCCTCTCTCCGTCTTCCTCCTCTTACACATTCATCTTCTTCACATACTGTCATTGTAAGAGCGGACAATACAGAGGAATAACCGTCGAGATAACGTAAACAAGAAGGAATGAACTTCCTCTGGCAGTCACTTGGTGCAGTAAAAATGCCTGTAGGTGTATGTGTATATACAGATAACAAAAAACTGTGACCCAACAACTTCGTTCTGATTGCCATGGCATGCGGTCTTTATTCTCATGTCCAAAAGAAAACCCCTGACACGCACCAAAAACGGAATAACATCAGCAAGTATCATTTTGTTTAAAAATGTAATGGTATATTTGTTGGAAAGAAACCTTGTGTAAGAAGTCCACGTCAATATAAGCAAGAAAGAGAGTTCACTCGTGTCATTTAGAGCCAATTCTAACATGTGGAAGTAAATGTGGACAGTATGCAAAATAATGCGGAGCCGCGATAGCTCAGTGGTTAGTGAACTGGACTACAAAGGACAAGAGCTAGAGTCCGATTCCAACCGACGGCCTCCGGTTCACCCAGCCTTTAATGGGTACCGGATTTTTTTCTGGGAAAGTAAAGCGGCACAAGCGTAATACCGACCACACTACCCCAAAAATCATGTGCCGAAGGTCTATAACATTTATAGTCACAAACACCATATTCCTTATACGCCACTTGGCGTGACTGGGGTTCTTTACTTTACTTATACAAACTAATGAGAAGACAATTAGAGATGGAATTTCTATGAAAAAAAAATTGATAGTTTGAAGGACAAACCAAAAAGAACAACGAGGAAATTCTCACACAACACAAAAACGAAGACTGTTTTTTTTTAATCAGAAAGAAATAAACTTACATTTTATAGACACATCATGAGAAATGGAGAGTTGGAATACTTGGTTACAACTGGCAAAATGTAAGGAAAGAGAGATCGCTGACTGCAAATAGAAGAAGATATTAGAAAGCTTAGTGTCGTGGCACGGTAAACAGACCGGTACGGCACATGATATATATATATATATATAAGCAAAGTAAAAAGCCCATTCACGCCAAGTGGCGAATAGGGAATATGGTGTTAGTGACCATGATATTTATAGACCTTCGAAACATTTTTTTGGGGTAATGTGGTCAGTATTACGCCCGTGCCGCTTTACTTTCCTAGAACAAATTGGGTACCCATCTAAGGCTGGATGAACCTGGAAACCTCTCGTTCTTTGTAGTCCAGTTCATTAAACACTGAGATATTGCGGCTCCCGATATAGTTATATGAGTACATAAATTATATTCATGTATGTTTGTGTGAGCTTCTGACTTGTAGTTAGATGTTTATATTTATCTATTTTTTGCAACAACAATCTTTAAGTTCTCATTTCTTAATTACAAACAATTACTGTACTGGCGCTCTACTCACTCTAAAACTGCTAGCAGAAAAAAAAAACCACAGAACACAATCAAAATGTGTCCATAGCTTTCATTGACCAGGAAAAAAATATTCGATAGAGTAAACAGAGAACAACTGTTGGAGATACTAAGAACATACGGAGTAAGCCACCATCTAACAGAGAACAACTGTGGGAGATACTAAGAACATACGGAGTAAGCCACCATCTAACAGAGAACAACTGTGGGAGATACTAAGAACATACGGAGTAAGCCACCATCTAACAGAGAACAACTGTGGGAGATACTAAGAACATACGGAGTAAGCCACCATCTAACAGAGAACAACTGTGGGAGATACTAAGAACATACGGAGTAAGCCACCATCTAAAAAACCTTATTAAAAGTCTCTACATCAACAGCAGCTGCACAGTCAGAACAGCAGCAGGCTACTCAGAACACTTCGAAGTTAGATCAAGTGCAAGACAGGGGTGCGTATTATCCGCCCCCCCCCATTTCAACTGTTTATTACATAATTATAATCATCATCATCATCAAGTACCATGCCTGCTGCCGTTGGTGACCATGTCTCTCCACAACTTTCGATCTCGACAGTTATTTATCACTTCTGTTGTTGACTTTCTGGCATGCCATTCTCTTAAACTGTCTGGTATCTTTTCTGTTTGCTTCCCTCTCTCTCTCTCTTCCTCTTTCAATTTTCCCAGTTGTTACAATATATTCCAGCTTTTCTATTCTCATTACATGGCCAACAAATGATGATTATTGTTTCTTCCTAATATTGGAAATTAGCTCTCTTTTTATTTTAACCTCTTTCAGAACATTTTCATTACTCTTCTTAGCTGTCCATGGTATTCTCAACATTCTTCTGTAAAACCAAACCACATTTCTACAGACGCCAGTGATTTTCTTGTCATTGTCATATTTTCCATTATTCGCATCCATATTTTAAGACTGGCTCTACGTAACATTTAAGAACTGTTTTTCTTGTTTCTGTTGTCAAAAATGGATTTCATAGTATCTTCCTCATTTTTTGGAAAGCTGCTTTTGCCTGAGCCATTCTGCATCTCACCTCTTTTGTACATCTTCCGTCTGAGGTTAACAAAGTTCCCAAATATTTAAATTCATTTACCTGTTTTAATATTGTTCCACTTGTCTTTATTTTGTACTGAAGGTATGTCTTTTTCATTGTTGTTACCATTACTTCTGTCTTTTTGCTATTAAGGCTGAGTCCTTTATTTTTGCTTTCTTTCACTATAATGTCCAACATTTCTAGTAACTCATTTTCACTGTTAGCGATTAAGACTGTATCATCAGCATACCTTAGATTATTTATATTATGACCTCCAATTGTTATTCCAGGCATGACCCTTTTGGATCTTAAAATAATCTCACTATAAATATTAAACAAATCTGGTGACAGCACACGACCTTGTTTAACACCCTGTTTTATTTGTTGAAACATTCCCAATTGGTTTCCAGTTCTTATGGTCGCTGTTTGTTGCCAGTACATGTTCTTTATTATTCTTAGATCTTTGCTGTCTACGTTTATGCTTTCTACGGTTGTGATTATTTCTTGGTGCTTTACTTTATCAAATGCCTTGGTATAATCTGTGAAACATAGGTATAGATCTGTTTTCCCCTCTATGGCTCTTTCTACTAAAGATCTTATGATATAAATGGCGTTGCATGTTCCTTTATCCCTAACAAAATCACACTGTTCATCGCTAATTTCTGGACTGATTTTGTTTCGCACTCTTTGCATGATGATACTTAGTAACATCTTAGTCATGTGGCTCAAAAGGCTTATTGTGCGATGATCATCGCATTCAATCGCACCCGATTTCTTTGGTAGGGCTATGAATATTGATTTGAGCATGTCGTCTGATATATATCCGCTGTTGTAGATATCATTCAATATTGTTGTTATTATTTCTATTCCAAAATCACCCATGGCCTCAATCTCTTCTTTAGTTATATTATCTGGTCCAGGAGCTTTGCCTGCTTTCATATTGCGCAGGGCGTCTTCCACTTCTTCTCTGAGTATTTCTGGTCCTTCTCCATTATCCTTAATATTTACTTCTGTTCGTTCATTATTCTAAAGTTCTTTAATGTATTCTGTCCATTGTTCCCTTATGCTTTCTTGTTCAATCGACAGTTCTCCTTCTTTTGATCTTAAACATCCAGTTTTTGATTGCGTTTTTCGTCCTGTTAATTCTTCAATGTGTTTGTATAAAGCTGTGCATTTTCTTTTTGTTGCATTTCAATCTCTTTGCATCTCTCTTTTAGCAATGCTTCTTTTGCTTCTTTGCATATTATTGTAATTTCTTTTTTTAATCTCTTTTACTCATCTTTATTTTCTTTATTTCTTCTTGTTGTTGTACCCATTAGCTGCAAACTTTCATCTGTCATCCATTTCTTTCTTGAATTTGCCCTCACTGGTGGTATGAACTCTATTGATGTTTGTTGCATTGATTCTTTTAGCATTTCCCACTGTTCATCAATGCTTTGTATCATCTCTGTTGCATTGTACCGGTTCCGAATTATGCTATGATTTTATATGTGTCTTGCAGCTTCTTGTCTGATATGACTAAATCTAAATTTAACTTGATGTTAACTGAGGCTCGTTTTGTTGTTTTTAATTTTACTCTAAGCTTTCCCACAACAGGTACATGATCACTATTGCAATCTGCCCCTGGCCTAATTTTCACACACACCAGACTGTTCCTAAATCTATTGCTTATCATTATGTAATCAATTTGATTACGTGCGTTGTCTCCTGGGCTTTTCAATGTCCATAGACGGCTTAGATGTTGAGACCAGGTGTTTTCTATCGTCATGCTGTGTGTTCTTGCCCAGTGAATAAGTTTCTCACCTCTTTCATTCCTCACGCCTAAGCCATAATGACCAACTACTTCCTTTCCTACTTTTGCGTTAAAATCCCCTAGAACTATGGTGTTTTCATGTGGTTTGCATTTATGAAGTGCCTCATTTAACTCGTAGTAAAATTAATCAATTGTTTCCTCTAGACTGTCTGCTGTTGGTGCATAAACTTGTATAAGATTTATGTCTATTGGCTTTCCATTCAATTTCACTAAAAGGACTCTGTCAGATATTGAGTAAAAGCATTTCACTGTTCTTGCTCTTTCTGCATCCAAGATGATACCTACTCCTCTTTGGTGTTCAGTACCTCCATAATAGATTATTTTATGTTTATCAGAATACATCTCTCCTGATCCAGTGTATTGCGTTTCTCAAAGTCCCAGTAAATGTAAACCCATTCTTTTCATTTCTTGTATGATGTTTTCCAGTTTACCCTTCTGATAACTCTTTTTTCATGAGTGTTCTCTCATTCCAAGTACCTATCTTTAGAGTTTGTTTTATCTTTAATTTGCTTACAGTAGCTTGATGCCGATCGGGTATCACCTGTAGCACATGATTCCCCTACGAACGAGGGTTTTCCATTGGAATCCCCCTTAACTTTGTTGCCGTAATTTCTATTGTTGTGGCGATTCATGATTGTACAAAGAAGTTACGACGGTGGCTTTCTGTTGCCTTCCGTCGGTTTGTTTACGATTGGCTCCGCTAGCCTTTGACTAAAAAGTCTCACCCACAAGGCAGTGGGTTGTTTTACTTCGGGGTACCCTCCCTTAGCCTTTTACTCTCCCGAGCTTACCTACAGGGCAGCCACACGTTGTACTATTTACTGCATACATTAGCAGGTAAAATTACCCTACCTGACATCATTTTATTACATGCATGGACCTTGCATGCAAGTTAGCCAACTCATCGGAAACAGAAGCAATCAACGAGCTTTTATTTGCACTAATACATGAAAAAATAGAAGACATACAAGAGCACTTAAATAAACAACAACACAGGCATAAAATACAACAAGAAAATCAACATCAACAAAACAGAAATCATGAATGTCGCAAAAGAGAAACAGAACATAAACATAACTTTAGAAGGCATGCAATTAAACAGGTAGAGAAATTCAAATACCTTGGAAGACTAGTGACAAACGACTTTTCTCAAACAGCAGAGATAGACTTAAGATGCATCAAAGCTTGTAAAATCATTGGACAGTTATCACCACTATTTTTCAACAAGGAAATAACTCTAGAGGCAAAAAAGGGCACTCTACAATACAATCTTCATCCCAACGTTGTGCTACCAATGCCAGTCCTGGACCCTTGATGCAAGAACAATAAAGAAAAATAACCTCTACTGAGTTGAAATGTGTTAGACGAATGACAGGAAACAGTCTGGGAGACAAGATAAGAAATGAAGAACTGAGAAAAAAGCTAGGAATAGAATCCGTCATAGAATATATAAAGAAACAACAGTTAAAATGGTTTAGCCTCGTGGCAAGGCAGAGTGATCAACACACAACACAGCAAGCCTTCATTGAGCGTTGCGAGAACACCAGACCCAAGTGTCGACCACGCAAAAGATGGATCTATAGAATATTAGAAGCACTAGGAAACTTAACAGCAGCAGGTGCGAACAGAAGAGCAAAAGACCACAAATTATATCTCCCCTCGACGCTGAAAGGCAAATGAGGAGGGAAAGAAGAAGAAGAAACAATTACCGTATTAATTAATTAATTACCCACATAATGCGGGAATTTAACCTTATCAACAATTTCTCTGTTGCTCAAATTGAAAAGGTTATATTTAGCTCTGCTTATTTTATTATATATACATATATATTATAATACAAGATTTATATCAATGAGACGATATCGATTTCACATAACATTTCGCAATATTTTTTCATAGTTTCCTGCTGGACGTTTTGTTTTTTCGTATTCATCTCTGCAACGTTCGTTTCAAGATGAAGATAAAGATACAAGCACGAGATAGCGAGTCGCACGCATAAAGAAGTGTCCTAAAAGCCCTCGATACACACTCGGAAGCTATTTTCGTCCAAAATATTTGTAGTGATGTCCAATTCCCAAACGCCGTGGACACGAGAGATGTACCAGATTAGACGCGTGTACATTACTATAAGGGTTGTTATTACAGATATTGATATAGGCTATTGTAATAGTAGGCAATGATATACATTTTAGAATGTTCCAAAGCTAACTTATTAGGAATTGTACATATATATATAATATATATATATATAGTCCTACATTAGGCATATAAATTGTTTAAGTGATAGAAGTGAACTCCTCTTAGATGGCATCACAACAAAACTACAGAGGTTCTCAAAACTTAAATTATGTTAGGGTTTAGTGTGAGGGTTTGGAAATTGCTCTCGCGTTAGTTACCATTCATCTGCAATTAGGGTCGGTTACAATTAGGGATGTCATTGCTAGACTAGAGAACCACCGAATAAAGTGTAATGTTATTAAATTAATAATATAAGTAATATGAGGTATGCTGATGATACAGTCTTAATCGCTAAGAGTCAATATGACTTACAAGAAATGTTAAACATTATTGTAAAAAAAAAAAAAAAAAAAGTAAAGTACCCCCGTCAAGCCAAGTGGCGTATAAGGAATATGGTGTTAGTGACCATATATATTACATACCTTCAGCACATGATTTTTGGAGTAATGTGGTCGGTATTACGCCCGTGCCGCTTTACTTTCCCAGAAAAAAATCCGATACCCATTTAAGGCTGGGTGAACCCGGAAGCCGTCGATTGGGATAGAACCCTATCCCTTGTCCTTTGTAGTCCAGTTTACTAACCACTGTGCTATCGCGGCTCCTACATTATTGTAAAGGAAAGCAAAAATAAAGGACTCAGTCTTAAGGGCAAGAAAGACAGAAGTAATGGATAACAACAAAGAAAAAGACATTATTGCAATACACATTAAAGAAAAGTGGAACAAAATTAAAACAGTTAAACGTATTTTTAAATATATGGGAACAATTTTAACCTCAGAGGGTAGAATTACAATAGAGGTGAGATGCAGAATGGCTCAGGCAAAAGCAGCTTTCCAAAAATGAGGAAGATACTGTGCAATCCATTTTTGACAATAGATGCAAGAAAAAGAGTTCTTAAATGTTATGTAGAGCCAGTCTTAACATATGGATGTGAATCATGGACAATCGGACAACAGACAAGAAAACCACTGGAGTCTGTAGCCAGAAGACATGGTACTTGATGATGATGATGATTTTATTAAAGGGGACGTTACTTTTCCGAACTTAAATCATGTATGTCTAAATATGTCTTAATCTAGGGCTTTAACAGATGCATATATATCTATAAATTGTCTTCATCATATGTTGGGTTATCGGATGATGATGAAAGAGCAAGGGAGATAGAAAGTTACGGAGAGAAAAGTGTTGACAAGAGAATAAACAAAAGTAATTAATCTTTATCATGAGTAACAGAATGATTGGTTTGCAGTTAAGATTGTACAGACTCCAAACTTGAACTGTTTAAGACTAAATGAGAACAACAGTTCATGAATATGACTCAGATATATAGATAATGAATAATACAAACGAACACTGGATTTTTCAGTAAAACAAATGATCTATTTTTCTGTGTGTATCCGTGCATCTGGCTGCCTACCTGTCAGTGTTTCTGTCCGTCTGGCTGCCTGCCTGTCTGTCTGTCCGTCTGTCTGGCTGCCTGCCTGTCTGTCCGTCTGTCTGGCTGCCTGCCTGTCTGTCTGTCTGTTTGGCTGCCTGCCTGTCTGTCTGTCCGTCTGTCTGACTGCCTGCCTGTCTGTCCGTCTGTCTGATTGCCTGCTTGTCTGTCTGTCTGTCTAGCTGCCTGCCTGTCGGTCTGTCCGTGTGTCTGATTGCATGCTTGTCTGTCTGTCTGTCTGGCTGCCTGCCTGTCGGTCTGTCCGTGTGTCTGGTTGTCTGCTTGTCTGTCTGTTTATTTTTCTTTTCGAACCTAAGACGACATAGGGGTTAACAATTCCACACTATCTACATTCGACGATCTTTGATATCAAATGTCAAACATTGCACTGTAATCGCATTGTCTCTCGTCGTACATCCATGATCCGGACAAGATGCTCAATCTCGGCAAGATTGCTGATGCCTGCTGCTCTTGCCATGACATGACACCAAGCCATCTAGTATTATCTCTATTTGTCGTCCGCGATCTCTCTTTCCTTGCATTTTGCCAGTTGCAACCAAGTATTCCAACTTTCCTCTTCTCATGATGTGCCCGAAAAATGTTGATTGTTTCTTTCTGACGTTTTTTTAGGAGCTCCCTTCTTGTGTGGCCCTCAAATATGTCCACAATATATATATTTATATATATATATATATATATATATATATATATATATATATATATATATCGCTGTGGTGTATGGTATGTGCATTCAATAATAAAGACATTAAATGTTAGAAACCAGTTGTCACAAATTAGTTACATAATGGTACTACCCTGCACAGGAAAAGTGGGTAAAGAATGTTGTACTTCAACAGGAAAAATGGACTTAGGATTATGTCTTTGTTCTGAGATATAATCTATCAACAACAATTACCGCAGAAATGAATAATATAAAATTGTATCATCTAAAACAAAAGACAGTTCCTGACAAGGATGAATGCAATGAATACAACAAACAGTGACATCCTAGACTCAATCATAGCATAAAGAAAGGTAGCGTTAGCTGAGAATGGCGACTCGGGATCACGGCGATTTGCTAAATGTATGGGAGCAAAATAGTATAAAACACACTGATAATACAAGTAAAATAAGTAAATAATAGTAATTAATAATAAATCTTATAAGTAAAATATCTTTCTCATTATTGTCTCTCTGGTCTTCACCCGATAACAACTACGGGAGTAAATAATGTTGTTCGTCGTCCGTCCTTAAAAAAACGTTTCGTTGGA